>CM029018.1:19663769-20248769 GCA_016801055.1 Panax notoginseng
TGGATGTGATTATAATGAATATCTTTGGCCGTAGTGCAAAGATGATTTAATTAGTATGATTATGACCAAAAATTGTGATTTGGTATAACATAATTTTTGATGTTTCAGGTGAAGATAGGTGATGAAAATTATCTTCGTTCCTGGGTGCGAAAAGAATTCGGAATCACAATTTTTGAATATGTGTTATTCATTTGATTGGGACATGAATTGTTGATTGATGTTACAGGAATAAAATATTATAGGTGGAATTTTAACATGGAGAAGATAACTAGACCTGATTGTAAGACCCCAACTTATTAATTAATAAAATCAAATTTTCTCTAAATATTATTGTGAATAATAAGGGGCTAATTTGATATAATACTTTGGTTATGGGTGAAATGTGCAAATTTTACAAAATAAGCAAGTGGTTATAAAATATTCATTTTGTCGGGGAATATTCGGTTGGTCGTGGAATATTCTTGCTGTCGGAGAATATTCGTACGACGGCGCAGCCTTGTGTGGGCCCATAACGGAAAGCGATTGGATGAAGAAAATGGCAAGTATAAGTTATTTATAAATAACGGCGTAGTTGTTACCGTTAATACTGTTGGAATACCCGGTGATTAAAATACAGTAGCACACGGTATTGCACCAATTATTGATTCTTACGTAAGAAGGCACTACTCAATAATTGTTAGTAGTTATTGTTCAATATTTTATTTTATTGATTCAATAATTGTTGCATTGATATTTTATATTATTGTTGTTTCAATAATTGTTGCTGCACAGTATTTTTCATTATCAAATCAATAATTCATATTATTTGAATAATATTATTAGATAACATTATGGACAATGTCTAGAAAGTTCTGTCTAAGGAGAGGTTTGGTCATCTAATTGCGCGCCAGTAAGGAGAAATCCTTATTGGAAAGCCCCCTCTTTCCTGGGAACGGCCTGGTTGTCATAAATGTGATTCTGTAATATTATTTGTGAATAATTAATTATTGATTCATATGATAAGGAAAATATTTATTTTATGTGGATATAAATGAGGGATATATTTTTGTGGTTAAAAATGAAGGAGTTAATGTTGAGGTGTTTTATCAGTATTTTTGTCGGAATGGAGGTATTAAAAATCAAATCAGGGTTTTTGAGAATATTTGCGGGTGTTATAATTTTTAATCCGACCGTTGGATCGTGGTAATTTTTGGATATGTTATACATATATAAGTTGAGTATATGTCCACAAATTTTGAACCGTTAAAAATGAACGTATGATTTATTATGAATTTTACGAGATGACTGGTTCAGAAATTGTTGAATTTTCGGAGTTTATCATTTTGGTGGAAAATTCTAGAATTGGTGGGCCCCACTTGTGGTTGGTGAAGAAATGTGCTGAATTATATTTCAAATGTGGTGGGTGGGAATAGTAGCAGGTAAAGCCATCAGGTTGCAGGTCAAACCTACCAAATTTTTCTATAAATAGAGGGCTAAGTTAGAATTGAAAATCACACCAGAAACAAGTTTTCTCTCTTTCTCTCTCTAGATTATTGAGTGTATTTTGTGAGTATTTAGATACTTTGAGAGTTTCTATTCATCAGAGCAAGTTTCTTTCAGCCTTATACCGGTATTCCGACCAGAAGTACTGATATTTTGAGGTAAGGGATATTATTTTCTTCTTAATGATATTATTTTCTTCAATATCATTATGCTGAAATATTGATATGAGTTTTTATCAAATTTGGAACTTTTTGTGTCGGGGTTTTCTATTCACACGTACGGCACTATTCACGAATACGGCACTATTCACCGAAAAATAAAATTTTCCTTTTTGTCCAAGATGTCTATTATGGTTACTATCTTTGATTGTATCCATGTTTTGATCTTTATTTTTGAATTCTGCTTCACAATTGATTATTATGAAGTATTATTGATCTTGGATAAACTGTTATACGAATCCCTACTATTTGTCCTTCTGTCTCATTGGATTCGTTCTCTTTAAGATATTTTTCATCATCCTCAGTCCTAAATGATGATATTACTGAATATCTTTGGCCTGTAGTGCAAAGATGTATGATTACTTGATGAATATCTTTGGCCTGTAGTGCAAAGATGAACAGGTGTTGAGATGAACATGACCGACTGGTGATACAAATGAATATCTTTGGCCTGTAGTGCAAAGATGAATATTTGGTTAAAGATGATTATTAATTGATGTTACAGGGATAAAATATTGATGATGGACTTTTAAATCTTAGAAGATAGTAGAATTCTTTTCTACTTGACTCTTCTAATGGTTTGCTGTTTCCGCTGCAGTTGTTGATCTAAAACTTGTTGTCGATTATATTCTATCAGATTTTTTCCTGTTGAAGACTAACGATAATTTGTTTGTATATTATCTTAGTCATAATATTCTTTACTGGGCTAGTTGAGCTCACCCTTTTCCTTTTTGTTCCATTTTTTTCTCAGGAGGTGAGAACATAGCAGGATCTAGTCGGGGTATGGAGTGATGGTTCTAGAAAGATGTTTTAGCAGTCCTCACTATTTCTGTAAAATAGTGTTTGAATAATTGTAATGAGGATTTATTTGAGTGTGGATATTGTCTAGAAGACAATATTTGTATTTAAACTCACAGTATGTGTTGTCGTATTTTGCACGACAATTGTATTATTGAAGTTGTAGTTTGCTTTCTGTACCATGTATTTGGCGACTCAGAATGGGTGTTGTATACCTATTTTGGGGGCGTCACAGTTGGTATCAGAGCTTAGGGATATGATCCCTGGCTGAGATGTGAGACAAGAACTAGGAGGGGAGAGACGGGGAATTCCTTCGCTAGTATGACTTGACTAAGTTTATTTGGTGTTTATTTGGTCGGTCAGAGTATAGGGATAATATATGACATGACTATTAACCCTTGTTTTATGGCAGTATTTAAGAATGGCAGCTGAGAACGTTAATAATGGAGTAAATCAGACCGTGGAGACACCTTTGATCACCACCCAGGGGAACGTGCAACAGGAAGGCAATATTCCTCCTGTAAACAACGTTACCGAGCAAACGATGAATGATGGAATGTTTAGGAGCTTTTTGCAGTTCATGCAAAATCAGACGAGGGAGACTCGTGTGCAGAATACGGGTGGAAATGATAACGCGCGGTTTGTCACAGCTAAGCAGTTCAAAGAATTGGGACCACCAGAATTTAAGGGAAAGCCGGATCCGATCATGGCGGAAACGTGGGTCAAGCAAATTACCAAGATATTTGATGTCTTGGGATGCACGGAGGAACAGAAGGTTCCATTCGCCACCTTTTATGTTCCGCGGTGAGGCAGACTACTGGTGGGAGTCTGTGAAGCGTACCCAGCCTGACGCACTCAACATGTCCTGGGAAACATTTCAAAAACTGTTCAATGACAAGTACTTTCCTGAAAGTATTCGTCATATGAAGGAGGTTGAGTTTATCAGACTGGAACAAAACAACATGACGGTGTCCCAGTACGAGGCGAAGTTTGCAGAGTTATCCAGGTTTGCACCTCATTTGGTCGAAAATGAGGAACGAATGACAAGGATGTTTCTGAGAGGTCTAAAACCCGAGATTCGACAATATCTTATCTCTCATAAATTTTTTATATTCAGATGTTGTAAACAGGGCTCAATTATTAGAGCGAGATAATGAGTATGTGCAACCGAGGGACCACAACCAGGGTCATACCGGTGGCGGCAGTCATCGAAGCAATGAAAACCAGCAGGGAGGAAAACATTCGGACAAAAGCGGTAACCACTCTGGTGGTATCGTGGTCGTGATAATAGAAGGAGCGAGTCGGGAGGAGATTTTAAGAAGAGAAGGTACAACAATGATAATGTGAAGACGTCAGCACAAACATCAACTGTTTCTAGGGGAGGAGAACGACCACCGGTCGTATGTTACAAATGTGGGAAAGAGGGACATATCAGCCCAAACTGCCCACAACAATCCAAGGTATGTTATAACTGTGGAAAGGAGGGTCATATAGCTCGAGAGTGTTCTGTAGCAAAACCAAGTTCAGCGGGGATGGTGACTCCAAAAGCTGTCCCGGATAAGTCGAAATCAGCGGTTCCTGGAAGGGCGTTTGTCGTTACTGGCCAAAACGCGAGAAACCCGAACGAGGTGATCACGGGTAAGCTAATCTTGAATTCTTGCGAAGTTTATACTTTACTAGATACCGGTTCTACCCATTCTTTTATCTCTCCTGCTTGTGCTCAACGTTTAAACTTGACTCCGGAGAAATTGGACTTTAACTTATCTGTTGAAACTCCGTTGGGTGAAACCTTCGTTACATCTACAGTTTATAAATCTTGCATGATCCAAGTTGGCACTATCACATTACCTGTTGATCTTATCTCTTTAAAGATACTTGCTTTTGATGTGATTTTAGGAATTGATTGGTTAACCACTCATCATGCTAAAATTGATTGTTTTCGTAAGGTTGTTAGTTTTCATATTCCTAACCAACCTGTCATACGAATTCAAACTACTAAACCACTAAAATCAGTCACTGTCATATCAAGCCACAAAGCTATTCGTTTATTGAAAAACGATGTCAAGCTTTCTTAGCCCATGTTATGGATTTGAACAAAGACAAGTCAGATTTGAATAATATTTCTATTGTTAGAGAATTTTCGATGTATTTCCTGAAGAACTTCCCGGTCTACCCCCAGAACGTGAAGTTGTAATTCTTTATTGACCTTGAACCCGGTACAAAGCCCATTTCTAAAACCCCATATCGAATGGCTCCTATTGAACTTCAGGAGTTAAAAGTCCAACTACAGGAGTTGTTGGACATCGGTTTTATTCGTCCTAGTACGTCTCCTTGGGGGTGCTCCTGTTTTATTCGTAAAGAAGAAAGACGGGAGTATGCGACTTTGTATTGACTATCGAGAATTGAACCATGTCACCATCAAGAATAGGTATCCGCTACCTCGCATTGATGACCTGTTTGACCAGTTACAAGGAGCACAATTCTTTTCAAAGATCGACCTTCGTTCTGGATATCATCAGCTGAAGATTAAAACTGAGGATATTCCAAAGACTGCCTTCAGAACTCGGTACGGGCATTATGAATTCTTAGTAATGTCTTTTGGATTGACTAATGCTCCTGCTGCCTTCATGGATATGATGAACCGTGTATTCAAAGAATATTTGGATCAGTTCGTTGTTGTCTTTATTGATGACATCCTCATCTATTCCAAAAGCCGTGAAGATCATGAGCGCCATTTGAAGCTGGTACTGCAAAGGCTTCGTGAAAATAAGCTATATGCCAAATGAAGAAATGCGAGTTCTGGCTTGAGGAAGTAGCATTCCTTGGGCACGTGGTGTCAAAACATGGAGTATCTGTCGACCCGGCGAAGATTGAAGCCATACAAAGTTGGGAGCAACCGAAGTCGGTAACCGAAGTACGTAGCTTTCTGGGCTTAGCTGGTTATTATCGGAGATTTGTGGAAGGATTTTCTCGAATCGCTACTCCGTTAACTCAGCTGACTCGGAAAGATACAAAATTCGTATGGAGTGAGGAATGCGAGAAGAGTTTCCAAGAACTCAAGAGGAGACTCATTTGGCACCTGTTCTGACAATACCATCTGGTTCGGATGGATTTGTTATCTACAGCGATGCTTCAGGCAAAGGGTTAGGATGTGTTCTCATGCAACATGGGAAAGTCATAGCCTATGCCTCACGACAACTCAAAGAATATGAGAGGAATTATCCTACTCATGATTTGGAGTTGGCAGCAGTCGTTTTTGCGTTGAAGATCTGGAGACACTACCTGTATGGGGGAGAAAGTGGAGATCTATACAGATCATAAAAGCCTCAAATATTTCTTCACCAAAAGGAACTCAACATGCGGCAACGACGTTGGCTCGAGCTGTTGAAAGATTACGATCATACCATCCAATATCATCCTGGAAAAGCAAACGTAGTAGCTGACGCATTGAGTAGAAGATCATATGCGGGTACGAGTGCAATATTGTTAACACAAAGGCCCATTTTGTATGACTTACAAAGGATGGAGATAGAGATGAAGGCTCCAAGTACCCACATGATGATATCAAATATACGAGTAGAACCGACTTTAATCGATAAAGTTAAAGCTGCTCAAGCTACGGACATGGAGCTGATGCGTATGAAGAAGAAAGTGCAAGAAGGTGCTATTCCAGAAGCAAGAATCGATGAAGAAGGAATACTTCGAGTCAACTCCAGACTTTGTGTTCCTAACGATTTTGACTTGAAGCATAGAATAATGATGGAGGCACACAACACACCGTTTGCAATCCATCCTGGGAGTACCAAAATGTATCACGATCTTCGACATACATTTTGGTGGAGCAATATGAAAAGAGAGATCGCGGAGTTTATCTCGAGGTGTTTAACTTGTCAACGTGTAAAGGCGGAGCATCAAGTGCCAAAGGGTCCATTGCAACCACTTGAGATCCCGAAATGGAAGTGGGAACACATTACTATGGATTTTGTTACAGGTCTTCCCAAGGTTTCTCAAGGCATAGATGCGATTTGGGTTATTGTTGATAGATTAACCAATCCGCTCATTTCTTGCCGATACGTGAGACTTATTCCCTTGAACGTCTTGCTAGTATGTACGTGAACGAGATTGTGAGATTGCATGGCATGCCAGTATCCATAGTTTCGGATCGTGACCCAAGATTCACTTCACGATTTTGGGTTAGCTTGCAGAAAGCTATGGGCACGGATTTACGATTCAGTTCGGCATACCATCCTCAAACGGACGGACAATCAGAGAGAACTATTCAAACTCTTGAAGATCTATTAAGACTTTGTGTCCTAGATCTCAAAGGGAGTTGGGATAAGTACCTACCATTGGTGGAATTCTCCTACAACAACAGTTATCAGGCGAGCATAGGTGTGGCTCCATTCGAGGCGTTGTATGGAAGAAAATGTCGTTCTTCAGTATGCTGGGACGAGGTGGGTGAAGCAACATTGTTGGGACCAGAGTTGGTACGCATTACTACAGAGAAGATCCAAACGATTCGACAACGTATACAAACGGCACAGGATCGACAAAAGAGTTATGCGGATCTTCATCGGAAGGACGTGGAATTTAATATTGGGGATCATGTATTATTACGTGTTGCACCATGGAAGGGAGTTACAAGATTTGGGAAGAGAGGAAAGCTCAATCCAAGATTTGTTGGTCCATTTGAGATTCTTGAGCGAATAGGAAATGTGGCATATAGACTCGCATTACCTCCAAGCATGTCTCGTGTTCATAATAGTTTTCACATATCTATGCTTCGTAAATATGTTAAAGACCCGAACCACATTATTGAGTTAGAACCAGACGAAATAGCTGAAGATTTAACGTACGAGGAGGTACCTGTTAAGATCTTGGATAGGAAAGAGCATGTCCTACGCACGAAGGTTATACCACAAGTTAAGGTTTTGTGGAGAAACCATGCTATTGAAGAAATGACCTGGGAGTTGGAATCAGAAATGAAAGCGAGGTATCCTCACCTTTTTGAAATATCAGGTACGTACGCCAATTTCGAGGACGAAATTTCATAAGGAGGGGAAGTTGTAAGACCCCAACTTATTAATGAATAAAATCAAATTTTCTCTAAATATTATTGTGAATAATAAGGGGCTAATTTGATATAATACTTTGGTTATGGGTGAAATGTGCAAATTTTGCAAAATAAGCAAGTGGTTATAAAATATTCATTTTGTCGGGGAATATTCGTTTGGTCGTGGAATATTCTTGCTGTCGGGGAATATTCGTACGACGGCGCAGCCTTGTGTGGGCCCCATAACGGAAAGCGATTGGATGAAGAAAATGACAAGTATAAGTTATTTATAAATAACGGCGTAGTTGTTACCGTTAATACTGTTGGAATACCCGGTGATTAAAATACAGTAGCACACGGTATTGCACCAATTATTGATTCTTACGTAAGAAGGCACTACTCAATAATTGTTACAGTAGTTATTGTTCAATATTTTATTTTATTGATTCAATAATTGTTGCATTGATATTTTATATTATTGTTGTTTAATAATTGTTGCTGCACAGTATTTTTCATTATCAATCAATAATTCATATTATTTGAATAATATTATTAGATAACATTATTGACAATGTCTAGAAAGTTCTGTCTAATGAGAGGTTTGGTCATCTAATTGCGCGCCAGTAAGGAGAAATCCTTATTGGAAAGCCCCCTCTTTCCTAGGAACGGCCTGGTTGTCATAAATGTGATTCTGTAATATTATTTGTGAATAATTAATTATTGATTCATATGATAAGAAAATATTTATTTTATGTGGATATAAATGAGGGATATATTTTTGTGGTTAAAAATGAAGGAGTTAATGTTGAGGTGTTTTATCAGTATTTTTATCGGAATGGAGTTATTAAAAATTAAATCAGGGTTTTTGAGAAATATTGCGGGTGTTATAATTTTTAATCCGACCGTTGGATCGTGGTAATTTTTGGATATGTTATACATATATAAGTTGAGTATATGTCCACAAATTTTGAACCGTTAAAAATGAACGTATGATTTATTATGAATTTTACGAGATGACTGGTTCAGAAATTGTTGAATTTTCGGAGTTTATCATTTTGGTAGAAAATTCTAGAATTGGTGGGCCCCACTTGTGGTTGGTGAAGAAATGTGCTGAATTATATTTCAAATGTGGTGGGTGGGAATAGTAGCAGGTAAAGCCATCAGGTTGCAGGTCAAACCTACTAAAATTTTCCTATAAATAGAGGGCTAAGTTAGAATTGAAAATCACACCAGAAACAAGTTTTCTCTATTTCTCTCTCTAGATTATTGAGTGTATTTTGTGAGTATTTAGATACTTTGAGAGTTTCTATTCATCAGAGCAAGTTTCTTTCAGCCTTATACCGGTATTCCGACCAGAAGTACTGATATCTTTAGGTAAGGGATATTATTTTCTTCTTAATGATATTATTTTCTTCAATATCATTATGCTGAAATATTGATATGAGTTTTTATCAAATTTGGAACTTTTTGTGTCGGGGTTACTATTCACGTATACGGCACTATTCACGTATACGGTACTATTCACGAATACGGCACTATTCACCGAAAAATAAAATTTTCTCTTTTTGTCCAAGATGTCTATTATGGTTACTATCTTTGATTGTATCCATGTTTTGATCTTTATTTTTGAATTCTGCTTCACAATTAATTATTATGAAGTATTATTGATCTTAGATAAACTGTTATACGAATCCCTACTATTTGTCCTTCTGTCTCACTGGATTCGTTCTCTTTAAGATATTTTTCATCATCCTCAGTCCTAAATGATGATATTACTGAACATCTTTGGCATGTAGTGCAAAGATGTATGATTACTTGATGAATATCTTTGGCCTGTAGTGCAAAGATGAACAGGTGTTGAGATGAACATGGCTGACAGGTGATACAAATGAATATCTTTGGCCTGTAGTGCAAAGATGAATATTTGGATAAAGATGATTATTAATTGATGTTACAGGGATAAAATATTGATGATGGACTTTTAAATCTTAGAAGATAGTAGAATTCTTTCTCTACTTGACTCTTCTAATGGTTTGCTGTTTCCGCTGCAGTTGTTGATCTAAAACTTGTTGTCGATTATATTCTATCAGATTTTTCCCTGTTGAAGACTAGCGATAATTTGTTTGTATATTATCTTAGTCATAATATTCTTTACTGGGCTAGTTGAGCTCACCCTTTTTCTTTTTGTTCCATTTTCTTCTCAGGAGGTGAGAACATAGGAGGATCTAGTCGGGGCATGGAGTGATGGCTCTAGAAAGATATTTTAGCAGTCCTCACTATTTCTGTAAAATAGTGTTTGAATAATTGTAATGAGGATTTATTTGAGTGTGGATATTGTCTAGAAGACAAGATTTGTATTTAAACTCATAGTATGTGTTGTCGTATTTTGTACGACAATTGTATTTTTGAAGTTGTAGTTTATTTTCTGTACCATGTATTTGGCGACTCAGAATGGGTGTTGTATACCTATTTTGGGGGCGTCACATGATGGTCTATTTAACTCTTTTAATAGATTACTCGTTCCGCTGCAACTATGGTTGAAAAGTTGTATCATCTACCATATGTTCTAAATCTCTGAGTTATTATTGATGAAAGCTATTGATAATGTAATTATCTTTAGTCATGATATTTTTTACTGGGCTAGTTGTGCTCACCCTTTTGCTTCACAATTCCTTTCAGGTAATAAAGAGTTGCTGGGTCGAGCGGGGTATTAAGAGGAGTAGAACGATGGTCTCTAGTTGTGGAGGTTCTCCCTAAACAGTATAGAAAAGTTCATATAGTATTTATATTTGGTGAATCCAATAGGGTGAGGTGAACCCAACTTTGAAAAGGTGTTTTGCCACTATCATACAAGATGTCTAATGACATACAATTTCATGTTATCATAAGACAGGGTTGTGCACATCCACTTGCTGAGTATATCTACGAGCACTACCTATATGATCTTGGAGTTTATTTGAAATATAATTTTCACTTGGAGACAACGGGGATAATTATATGTTAAGAGAAGACTCACCATTGGAAAGAAGATGATAGTAATCTTCTCGTTTTTCTTTGGGGTCTATTGGGTCAACCAAGGATAATTCTGTGGACATATGATATCTATCATAATCTAGACGTATGGTCTCCCATGTACGAAGGTTTTCTTGAGCACTTCCCAAATATTTTAATTTCTAAAATAATTATTGACTGTATCTTTATGTAAGGTAACATTGTAAGGTCTTGTGGTCAAGGCACCACGAGAGTATTATATATATTTGTGTTAAAACTAACAGCTTATCTGTTGTCGTGCTCTGCACGATAGTTCAACAGTTGTATAAATGAAGTATGTATTTGATTTTTGTAGTATAATATCTGGCAACTCAAAATAGGTCGTGTGGACCTATTTTGGAGGCGTCACAATTTCGTCAATTTTTTTCTTTAGATTTGGTAATATTTATTTATCAATTATAATGTTGCGTATACTATTAAAAAGAGAGAGAAAATACACTATAAAAAATTATTTAATTAATACAAATAGAGAGACGATGATTAGCCGTCAAACAAAGGAAAAATAAGTCATTTTCTTTGAAAAATTCTCCTTATAAATTTTTTTATTGAATTTAAAAAAAATAAAATTATCAGGTAATCTTACATTCTATGGGATCCGGTTATGAAGTTAATTTCATGATAAGTTAGTCAATTGACTAATATAATATATTATTGATACGTAGAAGAAGAGATCACCTCCCAGCCTGCGCATAAATACTGTACTGATCAATTGACATGCTAAGTGCTAACCCCTAACCCCTAACCCCTAACCCCTAACCCCTAACCCCTCTTCATTTTATGTGTTAATTTTGAGTAAACCGGAAGGAGTAAATTTTTATTAGTAGAAAATAATTTGCTGTGTTATTGCTTATCCTGGGTTAGGATACGCTATTTCCGATACCAATCATGGCCATAAAGTAAAGCTTCATCTTTCTCGTCTGAACCGAGTATAAAAAGGTGGAAGCAAATGCTAATGACACGAAATCTTACTTCCAAATAGAGTAAAAGCAGTCAATAATCATGTCCGACGGAACCCCAGAAAACCATGAATCCAATTCCAAGGAAGAAGCCGGTGTTGATGTTGTTAAATTGGAACAAATTTCAAATGAATTGGCTGAATCCACCACTGCTAATGGCGATAATAGCATTGACAAAAGATCGGATTCCGATCTCGCGAAGGGGTTATCTTCAATCATATCTACAGTGATTAGGGATTTCGATTCCAGAGCTGAAGAAACAATTCGCAGCCAAGTTCAGCTCTCTTTCTCCATTGATCGTCTTACCCGAGGTAATTACAGAATCCCACTTTCATTTTTTGCTTTTCTTTTTAGTTACTCACAGATAATTGGAAAGAGCTATTGTAGAGGCGTATGCTTTTGTGTGTGTGTGTGTGTCATTTATGAGTGAAAGTCTTACCTAAAATACTATCTCAATTTGCAGTTTAGTTTTGAATTTTAGCTCTGGAGATTTTAATGATTATTCTTCTTTCCGTAATTATGTTACCCCATCAGCTCCACAAAAAGTTCATATTTTCAAAATTTGAAAATATTGAGGATGTAGTTGGTTCTCTGTTTACCCATAACATTAATAAGTTACTGATATAAATTAGGATTCCAAGCTTGAGGACTATTTTTGTGGGACAAAATGTTGGCAAGTGGGACTCTTTTTGCGGAATAGAGAAAGTATTAATTACTATCAGAAGAAAGAAGTGATAGGTGACAGATTTATATAAAAAAATTCACTTTCATTACTTTTGTGCTAATGGGGTTTATTGCAATTATAGTTAGATGTCCTAATTTAAATCTGGATTCCAGTTTTAATAACTGAACTGACTGACTTTAACATAAGAGTAAAATTCGAAAAACCACATGTGGTTTACTCAAATTATTGAGTCACCATTTGTGGTTTGGAAACTATTGTTTGAAATCGAAATCAATCTGTGTTATCTTTTCCTTTCACATATCAACACCACCCACAATCTCCAGCCACACTCATTCTTCCTCATTTAGCCTGCCTTTCCCTTTCTTCTGTCTCATCTATATAATAACAAATCAAGAAATTGAGGGAGATAGATGTACAGAGAAAGAGAAAAGTAATATAAAAATTGAAACACCATACCTAACCTAGCATTCCCAAGATCTCACCTGCGGAGATAGTGGCCCTAGGGTTCCTAGGGTTGAGCTCAGTTGACGAGATGGGCGGGTGCAGATATGTGCAGCAATGCCAGCAATGGGGGAGATATTCTAATCTAATCTAAATCCGGATTCCAGTTTTGATAACTGACTAACATTAACATAATAAGTTCTTGATATTTGCAATTTCAAAATCAATTGTTATAAAATGTAATATTGTAAGTTATAATCCGGTCGCTTATGTGTAAGTTTTTAAACTTTAGGTTGTTATGTGGGATTTTGTTTAAACATTAGGTGGTTATATTTGAATTTTAGTCTTCAACTTTTTAGGTTGCTGAGTCAAAATTGAATTAATGTTTGACTGGGTAATCATGTACTATGGCAGAGCTCGATCAGCTTCTTGAAGATGCACCTTTGCCTTTCATGATGCAACATGCTGCCAAAATTTCTCGTGTTAGGAAAAGAGTTTCATCACTTAATTCAGTGTTGAAATCTATACAACGGCGTGTTGATAATATAGATCGAATGGTGTCTGCTGGCTTGTCACACGGTATATCTCTCTCCAGACTGCATGTTCCATTTACTGTTATGCTCATTGTATTGAACCAAAAACTACTTCAGTGCTTCCAATGGATTTCATTGGTATGTATTGAAATATTCAAATATAGTGATGCATAGAGTTTTTTCCCCCTTGCTTTCAGAAGTTGAACTAGTTTGGCTTTGTACCTTCAAGTTGTCCTTCTTTTGGTTATAATTTATATCGTGAAAATAAATAATATATTGTCACGAATGCATGTTATTCTAGAATTTGTCTATTATTTCTTCAGGGAGAATTTGAAAGCAAGAATATCTCAAAAGAAATTGCAAGCTAATATTACATTTACTGAGAAAGGGACATGCGGGCTACTGAACGTACATTGGGTGCGCTGGCCTCCAAATCGACGCCGTTTTGGAGGCCTATATAATTCTTTATTTTTTTAAATGTCAATCATTCCTCTATCTCGTCCCCCACTCATTTTCACTTTTTCGCATCTCGGCCAAGTCTTCTCCTTTTTTCAATTTGGGCGTGGTGGAAGTGCGTGGTTTTGAGAGTCGGTGCATGGTGGTGGGTGACCTCCTTCCTTCTTCTTTTTCCTGATCTAGGCAATGGTGGTGTTGTGGGGGGATTGTGTGTTTGTCAATCTGAGTTTTTGTGATGTGTGGCAATGGTGCATGGTGGTGGTTGATGTTGACGTTGGTTGGTGAATAATTTGTGGGGGTGGATGGTGGTAGATCGGGTTGATCTCGTGGTTGTGGTAGTTGATCTGTTGATGGTGTGATTTTGTGAAGCAATGGTGGATTTGTTGGTGGTGGATGGTGACGGATCTGGACTTTGTAGGTGGTGCTGATCTCCCTAGTGGAGATAGTGCGTGGCAATTGTGAGTGGTGGTGGTGGTAGTGTAATTCGGGTTAAAAGAAAATAGATCTGGTGGTGTTGGTGTCCCTAGTGGTGATAGTGGGTGGCGATGGTGAGTGGCAGCGGTGGTAGTGTAATTTGGGTAAAAAGAAAATAGATGAAACTGTAAACGGTGTCCTTTTTTCACCCCATATCCAAAATTTACACCCTATGGATGCTGTATATTATTTGGGTCAAAGTCATCAATTATTTGTTCTCCTCTATAGTGTATTATCATCTTAGACAGCAGGAAAAGGAAACTTTCAAGACTTGGCGACCTTGCCAATATTCTTTACTCTTAACAAACTCTTTAATAAGGAGTATTTTATAAGATACAGTTTTATCGTTTAGATTTTTTGTATACGGATTTGCTGATTAGGGATAGTCCGTGTCCATGATTACTAATTTTTAGAATGGGACATATAATTCTCTATTTATAAAGTGCCAATAACCAATGTTCTAAAAGGAGCTAGGCGGGAGGCGGGAGGCGGGAGGCGGGAGGTGGGAGGCGGGCGGCTAAGGGGGGTCTAGCGCCTAGAGGGCCTAGGCGGCGCCTAGGCGGAATTTTTTATTTTAAGCCAATTTTAATATTTTATCTTAAATTTATCCAAACAAAATAATAATATAAAGCAAAATAATTTATAATAAAGATAATAAAGATTTTTGCTTAAAGTTCAAACACATATCCATATTACTAATGTCAAATTCAAACACAAACATGCAATTGTTCAAAGTTCAAACATATTTTTAACGTATTAGTTTTATTCATAAACAAGATTGCTATTAAATAATAAAATTTAAAGTTTCAAGAATTTAATTCAATATTAAAACTTAAGAAATTAAACATAAATTTAAGAATTATATTAAATTAAACTAAATATTACAAATATATCATCATTTATATAATTTGAAGTTGGTACAAGTTCAAAAAATTACAACTATAATAAAATTATCCATTTTGACTTGATATTGTTCACTTTTTGTTGTGATTTGATATGCTACAACATGTATTATGAATATGGTAAATCATTAGAATAATAAGTATATTAAGATCTAGTTTGGGTAGTTATTAAAATAAAAAAAACCTCTCCGCCTAAACCCCACCTAATTTTCTGGAGGGATTTTTTCCCGCCTTTGACCTAGGTGAGGCGTCAGGGGGGACCTAGTGCCATGGCGAGGCGCCAAGAGGGGGCTTAGCGCCTAGGCGGGGCGCCAAGGGGGGCCTAGCGCCTAGGCGGGGCCTAGGCGGACCTAGACGGAAATTTTTAGAACACTGCCAATAACCAAACCTTTTCCCTTGTTTAGAAGCTTGTACATGAAAATGTGAAAATTTCTACTTGTTCAATAATCAAATTCATAAAATGAGAAATTAGAAGCAAATTTGTAAGTAAGTACAACGAAAGTTTTGTCTTGATGCAATCTTTTAGGAAAAAGATCTCTCCTTTTCAGACTATCTCTCTCTCTTAGAAGGAAGATCTTTAATCTTTTTTAAAGTAAGTACATCATTACCAACATTAAAATTTGCTGAAGTAGAGAGGAGCTGTTTCGATTACCTAGATCATGGTTCGATGTGTACATAATACAAGATTGTGAACAGAAAATGTCTCTTTTCTTAGTTCGATGTATGGAAGAGGTAAGATTTTTGAATTCACTTAGTTGGTACAAAATACGTTAATCCCGAAAATGGTACACTGTGTAGCTTTTCAAAAAAATATAGTTAAAACTAGTTCAGTTGTTTTTAAGCGTAGTATCATAACAAGCGCATTTGCAATGAGATAATGTCGTGTCATCGCTTACTTGATATGCACAACGAGCTCATTTGGCTACATTATGTCGCATTTTCTAGAATATTTTTTTACATATTAGGATAGATAATAGAGTATTCTAGATTTACTCATGTAATTACTATGCTTTGTAATATCCTAGATATTTTGGAGTGTGATTCTAGATAGTGGATCCTAGTCTTCCATTAGATTTGATCTTATCCCTTGGTTTCGTGGCCCTAGGGCTATATTAGAGGATGTTCGTCATGTGTAAATGTAATCATACTGGTGCAATAGGCGGAGGTTTTTTCGAGCCCCTAGGTCGCCTAGGCGGTGTAGTTTTGTTTTATATTAAGCATTATTTTCAACCTGACATTCCCAAAAAAAAAAGACGCGTAGGCCAAACCGGCACCCTAGACTTCCCACAGTCCTGTCCACCTGTCCTAGGTGTCCGACTAGCCCCGTTTAAATTTTCTTTACATTTTTTTCACCGCATAGCCCCTAATTGCCAAGGTTGCCCAGACCGCTTTTTAGAACACCGATCCATTTTTGAACAGATTGAAATGTTCAATATACCTTACCATTGGAACCACCATCATATGTGAGAGCCAGGCTGCTCAACCTTCACCTGCCCTCAATGCCACAGTCTTCCTTTATTCCTAATATTACACAAATATGTCACTAGGCCAATGTTGTCCCTCTCCCTCCTTCCAAAATCAATCTTCATTAATCATTACTTTGTCAAAACCTTCTCCATGGTCATTTCAGGCATTGACTGTCAAAACCTTCTCCATGGTCATTTCAGGCATTGACGAGTAAAAGAAAACCTTTTTCATACACTAACTAGTTTTCTCCATTGGGGGGAAATATAGGGGAAAAAGGCCATTCAGGACAAAGAGATAGAGGGGCAGTGGATGGAAAAGTTAAACCATTCCATTTATGAGCTGATAAAGATTGTTTACACCAACCAAATGGAGATATACAAGTTTTATTAGACTGTAAGCTAAATATAGGGAGGGAGCATTGTTGTGGTTATACTGAAGAGAAGGGTGTAGATGATGGAAGGGTACAGTGTAAGACTCGATCTTCACTTTACACCACGTCGACTCCCCTTTCGCATAGTAATGTTGGGGGTGATGGAGGATATGTACCGAGTCTTATGCTGATGATGGGGGGCTCAGGCTGATATTTGAATTAGTGATTGATGAGTTGACATATAGTAAACTGGGTCCCTTTGTTTGCATTATAGTGCTATTTATATTTGTATTCAAGCAGAAAAGTATAATCAGCAGTGTTGATTGTGGTATTATTTTCTTTATCAAAATCTTTACTTATAAATTTAGCTTGTATCTCGGGTTAGATCCTTGTTCAAGATATGCCTTATTCGTTATTTCTTTCATTTTAGTTGTGTTTCACTAATTGCAGAAAAAATGACGAGTGGAAATTCTGGACAGCATTAGCACTTGCTTTGTATAGTGGTAAGCTCACCTTTATTTTTCACATCTCCATCTTTCCGTGTATGTCTGGCAACTTGGCAAGTGATTGATGATTCATGTCAATAAAAGAATAATTTGTTATTCAGATTGAAAAAAATTCAAGCATCTATTATAATTAGGTTCTTGAATGATTTTTGTGTTAACAAATTGTTTTATTTCAGGTTATTTTGTACTAACGCCGGTGATGCAACATGTTCATCAACACAGAAGGTGTAAAAATCAACTTAAAAAGTGTGTCAGAAGATCAATCATTCAAGCCCTGGAGGAGTGATGCATTGTCATAGGCCCCTGGTTTACTTCTGCTATCAAGGAATTGGGTACCAATTTGGATAATGAAAATTGTGAGTATAACCATTTAACATGTTTTGAAGGCAAATTTAACTCTCTACATATTAGTAGAAACTGCAACCTAACAAAAAAGGGAAAGGAATTGGGTCGGGTTTAGGAATGGGGATCAGGAGCTCCACAAAAAACTAATTGTGGCTGTTTGGCTTTGATTCAATATCATTGACAGTTGAATTTTGACTACATGATCTTTTTTTGTTCTGTGGGATGACTCGGTTCTCTCCCCATGTTCTTTATGTATACTAGTCATCTGACATGGACACACTACCTGTGAAGCAAAAGGGAAAAAAATGAATGAAATATGTAACATAATGGATTTGTTCGATGCGATATCTTTAAGTAAAGACAACTTCAACTAAGTTGAAGTTTCATATCTGAACAAATGGTTATTGAAATATCTGGGTCAAATTTCGAGTCCGATTTCGAATCAAATTCATTCATGTAAGGCTTTAAAACTACTGACCCAATAGTATCTTCTTGTGTCATCTTAGTCCACAACAAGCTCACCCAAAAGGTCATGACTGAAGGTACTATTGTTAGTAATTTAATTTCTTATACACAAATTTTTTCAATATCTTTTAATATGAGACTGGAGTGTTACAATTATTCAATTCTATGATATTTAATGAGCACTAGAACAGCATTAGAGAGCACAGATATGTTTGATGAATATTTGCTGGTAAAATTGCATCAGTTGTTTTTTTTCCTTTGGGTAAAATGTTGGTGGATTTATGTTAATGAATGTGGAATTTCCTGAGCAGGTAAAAGAAACTATGAAGTAGTATCATAGTATGTGTGGTTGATCTCTTTTCTTTACCTCTAGAAGGAAGAGGAAAAGGAAAAGGCCTTGTAGAAATATCTTAAATTTAAAACATTCTTCTTGATATTTGTTTGCATACTTTTGTCCTGCTCAACCCAATAATCTTTCTTTGATTTAGGAATTTTTTTTTTATCTTTCTTTGTTTTTACTTTCCTTTTTTCACCTCATTGTTAGCAGGTTAACCAACAGACCAAACCAAGGCTGATAAAATAATTGCCTTTTTTTAAGATTAAAAAAAAAATCTTTTTAAACTGTCTTGAATCCATTTTAGGTAAAAGATGAATATTAAGACAAGTATACCCAATAATATGAAAATTGTACCCAATACTAGCAATAACCATTATCATTAATTACATGACCTCTATCAAACAGGAAATGATGGAATTCTATTACTCCCTCATTCCTTCAAAAATTGATTTATTTTGACCATTATCATTATGAAACATTTCTGGATTCGGTTACTATGAAGTTAATTTTATGGTAAGTTGTTTAATTGACCAATACAGTGATAATACCTAAAGGAAAAGATCATATCTCGCCTGCGTGTCGACATTGCATTGATCAATTAAATAAAATTAACTTCATACTAACCACTCTTTCCATTTAACTTATCCTTTCAATATGCCAATTAACCTGATCATGTTTAAGGGTTTGTACACAAGTAACAATATTAAGAAAGAAAAGCACTAAAAATGTTGAAAGGGTGTTGAGACTATCCTATGCTTTATCAACTAAAGTAATATATAGTGTACTTTTTTCATACACTAAGGGTTTATTCAATTATTAGAGTTTATCACGTTTTTAACGATCTAAACGCATTATATCATTTTTATTGCATTGTATCTGAGTCTCAAATGCTACGCTTACAAGTTAAATAAGTTGTTGAAATAAGTTCGTACTTGACGAGCAAGCTTTTAAGTGCGTTTGAATTTTCGAACGCTTTAAATGCTCCAAAACTATGTAGGAAAATATAGACCAAGAAATCAACTCAACTTAATGTTTGCATTTTCTAGATCCAATTTTATAAATCAACAATAATTAATTAAATAAATAGCTGTTTTAAAGGGAATTTGACAAATTGAGTGTTTAATGCTTTGTAAGGTACTTTTTATACTTCATCTCTAAATTCAAATACACATAATTTTTTCATGAAAATTGATATTTTCACATAAAAAATAATATTTTTACATGATCTCTCTTCTGTAAATAGTGAATGAGTTCCACTTACTCACCTTCATATGAGAGAAACTTATATAAAAATATCATTTTGTTAGACAATAAGGATTCTACAGAATATTTTCAAATGTATATTCTTCTCTCAAACAGAGGCAATATATAGAGTACAATTACATCCTACAAATTAGGTCCTAAAAAAAAGGAAAGAGATTGTTTCTATAATTATATACATGATTGCTCAACTAACCAGATTTCTAAGATTAATTATAGACAATTAGAATCAATCTAATATTGTATACAACTCATGCATACACTCCCCCTCAAGTTGGTGCATAGATATCTATCATGCCCAACTTGTCAATAGTATCATGAAACACCTTCCCTGAAACTGCCTTTGTGAGCATATCAGCCAGCTGACTTTCGGATTGAATAAATGGGAATTGTATAACCTTTCCATCGAGGTTCTCCTTGATAAAATGACGATCAACTTCAACATGTTTAGTACGATCATGTTGAACATGATTTTGTGCAATTTCGATGGCTGCTTTATTATCACAATGGAGATTCATAGGTTTAGCATATTCAATTCCCAAGTCCCTCAGTATATTCCTTATCCATAACAATTCGTAAACACCATGAGCCATACCTCGAAATTCAGCTTCCGCACTTGATCTTGCTACTACCTTTTGCTTCTTGCTTTTTCACGTGACTAGATTACCTTCCACAAAAGTAAAGTAGCCAGATGTGGACTTTCTGGTTGTCTGATCACCTGCCCAATCAGAATCTGTGTATCCTTCAATGTTAGAGATACTGTTTTTTGAGAACAACAACCCTTTTCCTGGAGCACTCTTTAAGTACCTTAGAATCCGATAGACCGCATCCATATGCTCTTCACTTGGTGTATGCATGAACTGGCTTACAACGCTCACTGCATATGCTATGTCTGGCCTTGTGTGTGATAAGTAGATTAATCTTCCCACTAATCGTTGATAACGACCCTTGTCTGTTGGGGTTTGATCTGGCATAATCTCGAGCTTATGATTCATTTCTATGGGCGTCTCTACTGGTTTACACCCAAGCATTCCGGTTTCGGTTAAAAGATCTAGCACATATTTTCGCTGTGAAAGAAAGACTTCGTGTTTCGACCGGGCTACCTCAATCCCCAAAAAATATTTAAGTTGTCCGAGATCCTTCATTTCAAATTTAGTGGCTAAATACTTTTGTAAAGCCTTCATTTCGCATGGGTCATCTCCTGTCAAGACCATATCATCAACGTACACGATTAAAGCTGCTACTTTTCCTTCTTTGTTTTTTATAAACAAAGTATGATCTGAGTTACTTTGCTTATATCCAAACTCCTTCATTGTAGTCGAGAATCTTCCAAACCAAGCTCTAGGTGACTGTTTCAGCCCGTACAAAGACTTCTGCAATTTACAGACTTCACCTTTACATGAAGAACTACTTTTAACTCCAGGTGGTAGCTCCATGTAGACCTCTTCTTCCAAGTCTCCATTGAGGAACGCATTTTTAACATCAAATTGTTTTAGAGGCCAGTCTCGATTTGCTGCTATGGATATAAGAATGCGAATTGTATTGATCTTGGCTACTGGTGCAAAAGTTTCCTGATAGTCAACTCCATACCTTTGCGTATATCCCTTCGCAACTAGCCGGGCTTTATATCTGTCAATACCTCCATCTGGTTTGAGTTTCACCGTGAACACCCATCTACACCCAATTGTCTTCATTCCTTTAGGCAGTGAAACACGTTCCCAAGTGGCATTCTTTTGTAGGGCCTCCATTTCTTCTTTTATCGCCTTTCTCCACTTTGGATCAGCCAATGCATCCTGCACACTACTAGGAATAGAAAATGTGGATAGTTGATTAACAGTAAATGCATACGATTCCGTCAACCTATGAGAGGACACATAGTTGTTAATGGAGTATTTGGTCTTGGCTGCAAGATCAGGTTCATATTGTTTTTTTTGAACTCCCCTATTCAATCTTTGTAGGTATCTAGGAGCTATATTTTCTGCAGGAGCATATGTGTCATTTGACTCAATAAGCACAGGATTTGTAGTTACCTGAGGAGAAGGAGGGGGAGGAACATTCTGGGTTGACTCTTCAGTTAATGGTGTCGAGGGGAGCAACTCTGAGGATATCAGTGATGATTCTAACACAGCTTCTTCAGGAGGAATTGATGGTTCACTCTCAGTTTCATTGTTGTTACCACAACCTTGTTGCACATCATTACAACCTTGTTGCATATCATTACGACCTTGTTGCTTAAATTGTTTACTCACCTCTTCTAACTCAATAAACTCCTCTCCGCCATTCTCTTCATTTGATGAGCTCTCCCCTGAAGAGAATTTTTAACAATTCCCCCGGAGTAATAAGGTTCTACTTCACGGAAAGAGACATCTAGAGTCACATGTAGCTTTCGGGTTTGTGGATCATAACACCTATATCCTTTCTGAAATTCAGAATAGCCAACAAAGACACATCGTTTTGCACATGGATCAAGTTTATTTCGCAAGACCTTTGGGATGTGAACGTATAAGGTACATCCAAAAACTCGGGGTTTAAGATTTGGACGATGGGGAACTGAAAATAAGGATTGCAATTTTTGTTGAGGAGTTTGAAAGTTTATTACTCAAGAGGGTGTCCGATTGATGAGATAGGCAACAGATTTCACAGCCTCACCCCAATAAAATCTAGGCATGTTCATGCCGAAGAGGGAGGCACGCACTATTTCCAAAAGTTGTCTATTCTTCCTCTCTGCCAATCCATTTTGTTGCGGAGTATAGGTGCATAAGGTTTGATGACGAATTCCATGGTCGCTCAAAAAAATATGGAAAGGGGTGTCTACAAACTCAGTGTCATTATCTGTTTGAAAAACGCGGATTTGCTTTTGGTACTGAGTGTGTATCATTTTGTGGAATTTCTGAAATGTTAGACACACATCACTCTTTTTTTCAAGCAAGGACTGTGACGCCCCCAAAATAGGTCCATTCCATCCAACCTATTCTGAGTCGCCAAATACATGGTACAGAAAACAACTACAACTTTATTACAACAATTGTCGTACAAAATAAAACAACATATATGCTGTGAGTTTGGATACAAATATATACCAAATATGACTCAAGTCCCAACCGTAGACAACACCTCACAATGACACCTTACATAAAGGTATAGTTAAAAATTATTTTAGAAATTAGAATCTTTGGAAAGTGCTCAAGGAAACCTTCGTACATGGGAGGCCATGCGTCTAGGTTATGATAGATATCATATGGCCACAGAATTATCCTTGGTTGACCCAATAGACCCCAAAGAAAAACGAGAAGATTACTATCATATTCTTCCCAATGGTGAGTCTTCTCTTGACTTATCATTATCTCCACTGTCTTTAATCGTGAATTATACTTCAAACAAATACCAAGATTATATAGGTAGTGCTCGTAGATATACTCAGCAAGTGGATGAGCACAATCCTGTCTTATGATGACCCGAGGTTGTATGTCATTAGACATCTTGTATGATAGTGACAAAACACCCTTCCAACGTTGGGTTCGCCTCACCCTATTTTCTTCACCAAATATAACTACTAAATGATGACCACCGTTCTATTCCCTTGTTACCCCCGCTCGACCCAGCTACACTCTTATTACCTGAAAGGAATTGTGAAACAGAAGGGTGAGCACAACTAGCCCAGTAAAGAATATCATGACTAAAGATAAATAAATTATCAATAGCCTTCAACAGAATTAAATCAGAGATTTAGAACATATGGTAGATAAAAATTTTCAACCATAGTTGCAGCGGAACGAGCAAACCAATAGAAGAGTCAAATAGACCATAAAGTCTATTATCTTCTCCACATTAAAAGTTCACCAATAATATTTTATCCCTATAACATTAATCAACAGTTCCTTTTCACAATTATATGAATAACTCATAATCATAATTGTAATTCTAAATTCCTCTTCGCATCCAAGACGAAGATAATTTTCCTCACATGTCTTTACCTGAAACATCAAAGATCATGGTTATACCAAATCACAGTTCCTGTTCATAATCATACTAATAAATTCATCTTTGCACTACAGGCCAATGATATTCGTCAACAGTTCATCTTTACACTACTGGCCAAAGATATTCAACAACAGGTCATCTTTGCACTACGGGCCAAAGATATTCATCAACAATTCATCTTTGTACTACAGACCAAAGATATTCCTCAACAGTTCATATTTGCACTACAAGCCAAATATATTCATATCTCAAAGAAATATATAATCATTTAAGAATTTATATAAACAATAATTATAACCATGTTAATCAATTCATCTTTACACTTAAGCTAAAGATATTCAATTATAAATTCAATGGTCATGATCATACCAGTTAACAATTCATCTTTGCACTACAGGCCAAAGATATTCCCCAGTCACGATCATACCAATAATTTACCCATCTTTACACTCAAGTGAAAGAAAAATTCAACATCAGGGTTATAAAAATGTTATATATGATAATAGAAACAATATGATCAACAACTGCATTTATTTTCGAGAGCAACAATCATAAATCAACGATAATTTGGTCAGAAAAATAAACCAATTTTTGTCGTGAATAGTACCCGTAAATAGTAACTCGTGAATAGCAACTCGTGAATAGTAACTCGTGAATAGTAACTCATGAATAGTACTCCGTATTCGTACATAGAACCGTATACGTAAATAATGTCATATACGTAAATAGTGCCATATACATGAATAGTGCCGTATATGTGAATATTGCCGTATACATGAATAGTTACTCCGACTCAAAAAGGTAGAAATTCCACAATAAAATCCATACGAATATTTCAGTATAATGATATTGAAAGAATAACATCATTATGAAGAATATAACATCCCTTACTATCCCTTACTATCCCTTACCTCAAAAGAGCACCACTTCTGACTGGATATCGGATATGACGCTGAAAGAAACTTGCACTGATGAATAGCAACTCACCAAGTATCTAAATACTCATAAAATACACTCAATAATCTAGAGAGAGAAAGAGAGAAAACTTCAGTTTCTGGTGTGATTTTCAATTCTAACTTAGCCCTCTATTTATAGGAAAATGTTAGCATGCCGAAGCAGACTTGACCTGCAACCTGATGGCTTTACCTGCTACTATTCCCATCCACCACATTTGAATAAAAATTCAGCATATTTCTTCACCAACCACAAGTGGGGTCCACTTATTCTAGAATTTTCTATCAAAATGATAAATTCGGATACTTCAACAATTTCTGAACCAGTCATCTCGTAAAATTCATAACAAATCATACGTTCATTTTTAACGGTTCAAAATTTGTGAACATATACTCAACTTATATATGTATAACATATCCAAAAATCACAACGATCCAACGGTCATGTTAAAAATTATAACTCACACAATAAAGCTGTAAGAACACTGATTTGATCTTTTAATACCTCCAATCCGACAAAATACTGATAAAATACCTCAACATTAATTCCTTCATTTATAACCACATAAATAAATCTATCATTTATATCTACATCAAATAAATATTTCATTATCATATAAATCAATAATTAATTATTCACAAATAATATTACAGAATCATATTTATGACAACCAGGCCGTTCCCAGGAAAGATGGGGCTTTCCAATAAGGATTTTTCCTTACTAGAGCGTAATTAGATGACCAAACATCTCCTTAGACAGAAATTTCTAGACATTGTCAATAATGCTATCTAATAATATTATTTAAATAATATGAATTATTGATTTGATAATGGGAAATACTGTGCAGTGACAATTATTGAATCAACAATAATATAACTTATCAACGTAGTAATTATTGAATCAATAAAATAAAATATTGAACAGTAATTACTGTAACAATTATTGAGTAGTGCATTCCTTCGTAAGAATCAATAATTGGTGCAATACCGTGTGCTACTGTATTTTAACTACCGGGTATTCCAACAGTGTTAACGGTAACAACTACGCCGTTAATTATAAAAACTCAATTTTTAGCGTTATCTTCATCCGACCGTTTTTCGTTATGGGGCCCACAAATAACTGCGCCGTCGTACGAATATTCCCTGACAGAAAGAATATTCCACGACCAACGAATATTCCCCGACAACAATGATTATTTTATAACCATTTGTTTATTTTGAAAAAAAATTCATATATCACCCTTAACTTTAACTTTTTACCAATTTAACCATTTACTAAATAGAAAAATTGAATACTTTTATTTCATAAAATTCGGGGTCTTACAATCTCCCCTCCTTATGAAATTTCGTCCCCAAAATTTACGTACCTGATATTTCAAAGAGTTGAGAATATCTTGCTTCCATTTCAGATTCCATCTTTCCTGTCATCATGATTTCTCTATTACTCATCTCCTGTATTTCAGATATCATTCTAGAATACAGCTTCAAAAATAAAGGTTAATTTAACATATCACATAATATCCCGATATTATGACTGACCAACAAATAAGCTTAGGTAGGACACACTAGCGAAGGATTTACTCATCTCTCCCCTCCTAATTCTATTTTCTGATCTCCGCCAGAGACCATATCCCTAAGCTCTGATACCAAACTGTAACTCTGGACACCAACCTATGTCAGCACCTTACATTGATACCTAACAGTTTGCCACCGCAGAACGGCGTCCCCTACGGAGAGTCTGGCTTCGGTGCATCCCCATCAACAGGAAGTCACCAGCGAGAGGCTCGGGGCTCTTTACTTATAGCTCTGATACCAACTGTGACACCCCCAAAATAGGTCCATTCCATCCAACCTATTCTGAGTCGCCAAATACATGGTACAGAAAACAACTACAACTTTATTACAACAATTGTCGTGCAAAATACAACAACATATATGCTGTGAGTTTGGATACAAATATATACCAAATATGACTCATGTCCCAACCGTGGACAGCACCTCACAATGACACCTTACATAAAGGTATAGTCAAAAACTGTTTTAGAAATTAGAATCTTTGGGAAGTGCTCAAGGAAACCTTCGTACATGGTAGGCCATGCGTCTAGGTTATGATAGATATCATATGGCCACAGAATTATCCTTGGTTGACCCAATAGACCCCAAAGAAAAACGAGAAGATTACTATCATATTCTTCCCAATGGTGAGTCTTCTCTTGACTTATCATTATCTCCATTGTCTTTAATCGTGAATTATACTTCAAACAAATACCAAGATTATATAGGTAGTGCTCGTAGATATACTCAGCAAGTGGATGAGCACAACCCTGTCTTATGATGACACGAGGTTGTATGTCATTAGACATCTTGTATGATAGTGACAAAACACCCTTCCAACGTTGGGTTCGCCTCACCCTATTTTTTTTTACCAAATATAACTACTAAATGATGACCACCGTTCTATTCCCTTGTTACCCCCGCTCAACCCAGCTACACTCTTATTACCTGAAAAGAATTGTGAAACAGAAGGGTGAGCACAACTAGCCCAGTAAAGAATATCATGACTAAAGATAAATAAATTATCAATAGCCTTCAACAGAATTAAATCAGATATTTAGAACATATGGTAGATAAAAATTTTCAACCATAGTTGCAGCGGAACGAACAAACCAGTAGAAGGGTCAAATAGACCATAAAGTCTATTATCTTCTCCACATTAAAAGTCCACCAATAATATTTTATCCCTGTAACATTAATCAACAGTTCCTTTTCACAATTATATGAATAACTCATAATCATAATTGTAATTCTAAATTCCTCTTCGCATCCAAGACGAAGATAATTTTTCTCACATGTCTTTACCTGAAACATCAAAGATCATGGTTATACCAAATCACAGTTCCTGTTCATAATCATACTAATAAATTCATCTTTGCACTACAGGCCAATGATAT
Organism: Panax notoginseng; assembly: GCA_016801055.1. Taxonomy (NCBI): domain Eukaryota; kingdom Viridiplantae; phylum Streptophyta; class Magnoliopsida; order Apiales; family Araliaceae; genus Panax; species Panax notoginseng. The sequence continues at coordinate 19,691,454 of CM029018.1, forward strand.
TCGTCAACAGTTCATCTTTGCACTACTGGCCAAAGATATTCAACAACAGGTCATCTTTGCACTACGGGCCAAAGATATTCATCAACAATTCATCTTTGTACTACATACCAAAGATATTCCTCAACAGTTCATATTTGCACTACAGGCCAAATATATTCATATCTCAAAGAAATATATAATCATTTTAGAATTTATATAAACAATAATTATAACCATGTTAATCAATTCATCTTTACACTTAAGCTAAAGATATTCAATTATAAATTCAATGACCATGATCATACCAGTTAACAATTCATCTTTGCACTACAGGCCAAAGATATTCCTCAGTCACGATCATACCAATAATTTACCCATCTTTACACTCAAGTGAAAGAGAAATTCAACATCAGGGTTATAAAAATGTTATATATGATAATAAAAAGAATATGATCAACAACTGCATTTATTTTCGAGAGCAACAATCATAAATAAACGATAATTTGGTCAGAAAAAGAAACTAATTTTTGTCGTGAATAGTACCCGTGAATAGTAACTCGTGAATAGTAACTCATGAATAGTACTCCGTATTCGTACATAGAACCGTATACGTAAATAATGTCATATACGTAAATAGTGCCATATACATGAATAGTGCCGTATATGTGAATAGTGCCGTATACATGAATAGTAACCCCGACTCAAAAAGGTAGAAATTCCACAATAAAATCCATACGAATATTTCAGTATAATGATATTGAAAGAATAACATCATTATGAAGAATATAACATCCCTTACTATCCCTTACTATCCCTTACCTCAAAAGAGCACCACTTCTGACTGGATATCGGATATGACGTTGAAAGAAACTTGCACTGATGAATAGCAACTCACCAAGTATCTAAATACTCATAAAATACACTCAATAATCTAGAGAGAGAAAGAGAGAAAACTTAAGTTTTTGGTGTGATTTTCAATTCTAACTTAGCCATCTATTTATAGGAAAATGTTAGCACGCCGAAGCAGACTTGACCTGCAACCTGATGACTTTACCTGCTACTATTCCCACCCACCACATTTGAATAAAAATTCAGCATATTTCTTCACCAACCACAAGTGGGGTCTACTTATTCTAGAATTTTCCATCAAAATGATAAATTCGGATACTTCAACAATTTCTGAACCAGTCATCTCGTAAAATTCATAACAAATCATACGTTCATTTTTAACGGTTCAAAATTTGTGAACATATACTCAACTTATATATGTATAACATATCCAAAAATCACAACGATCCAACGGTCAGGTTAAAAATTATAACTCACACAATAAAGCTGTAAGAACACTGATTTGATCTTTTAATACCTCCAATCCGATAAAATACTGATAAAATACCTCAACATTAATTCCTTCATTTATAACCACATAAATAAATCTATCATTTATATCTACATCAAATAAATATTTCATTATCATATAAATCAATAATTAATTATTCACAAATAATATTACAGAATCACATTTATGACAACTAGGCCGTTCCCAGGAAAGAGGGGGCTTTCCAATAAGGATTTCTCCTTACTAGAGCGCAATTAGATGACCAAACATCTCCTTAGACAGAAATTTCTAGACATTGTCAATAATGCTATCTAATAATATTATTTAAATAATATGAATTATTGATTTGATAATGGGAAATACTGTGCAGTGATAATTATTGAATCAACAATAATATAACCTATCAACGTAGCAATTATTGAATCAATAAAATAAAATATTGAACAGTAATTACTGTAACAATTATTGAGTAGTGCATTCCTTCGTAAGAATCAATAATTGGTGCAATACCGTGTGCTACTGTATTTTAACCACCTGGTATTCCAACAGTGTTAACGGTAACAACTACGCCGTTAATTATAAAAACTCAATTTTTATCGTTATCTTCATCCGACCGTTTTCCGTTATGGGGCCCACAAATAGCTGCGCCGTCGTACGAATATTCCCCGACAGAAAGAATATTCCACGACCAACGAATATTCTTCGACAACAATGATTATTTTATAACCATTTGTTTATTTTGAAAAAAAATTCATATATCACCCTTAACTTTAACTTTTTACCAATTTAACCATTTACTGAATAGAAAAATTGAATACTTTTATTTCATAAAATTCGGGGTCTTACAATCTCCCCTCCTTATGAAATTTCGTCCCCGAAATTTACGTACCTGATATTTCAAAGAGTTGAGAATACCTTGCTTCTATTTCAGATTTCATCTTTCGTGTCATTATGATTTCTCTATTGCTCATCTCCTGTATTTCAGATATCATTCTAGAATACAGCTTCAAAAATAAAGGTTAATTTAATATATCACATAATATCCCGATATTATGACTGACCAACAAATAAGCTTAGGTAGGACACATTAGCGAAGGATTTACTCATCTCTCCCCTCCTAATTTTATTTCCCGATCTCCGCCAGAGACCATATCCCTAAGCTCTGATACCAAACTGTAACTCTAGACACCAACCTATGTCAGCACCTTACATTGATACCTATCAGTTTGCCACCGCAGAACGGCGTCCCCTACGGAGAGTCTGGCTTCGGTGCATTCCCATCAACAGGAAGTCACCGGCGAGAGGCTCGGGGCTCTTTACTTATAGCTCTGATACCAACTGTGACGCCCCCAAAATAGGTCCATTCCATCCAACCTATTCTGAGTCGCCAAATATATGGTACAGAAAACAACTACAACTTTATTACAACAATTATCGTGCAAAATACAACAACATATATGCTGTGGGTTTAGATACAAATATATACTAAATGTGACTCATGTCCCAACCGTGGACAGCACCTCACAATGACACCTTACATAAAAGTATAGTCAAAAACTGTTCTAGAAATTAGAATCTTTGGGAAGTGCTCAAGAAAACCTTCGTACATGGGAGGCCATGCGTCTAGGTTATGATAGATATCATATGGCCACAGAATTATCCTTGGTTGACCCAATAGACCCCAAAGAAAAACGAAAAGATTACTATCATATTCTTCCCAATGGTGAGTCTTCTCTTGACTTATCATTATCTCCACTGTCTTTAATCGTGAATTATACTTCAAACAAATACCAAGATTATATAGGTAGTGCTCGTAGATATACTCAGCAAGTGGATGAGCACAATCCTGTCTTATGATGACACGAGGTTGTATGTCATTAGACATCTTGTATGATAGTGACAAAACACCCTTCCAACGTTGGGTTCGCCTCACCCTATTTTTTTCACCAAATATAACTACTAAATGATGACCACCGTTCTATTCCCTTGTTACCCCCGCTCGACCCAGCTACACTCTTATTACCTGAAAGGAATTGTGAAACAGAAGGGTGAGCACAACTAGCCCAGTAAAGAATATCATGACTAAAGATAAAAAAATTATCAATAGCCTTCAACAGAATTAAATCAGAGATTTAGAACATATGGTAGATAAAAATTTTCAACCATAGTTGCAGCGGAACGAGCAAACCAATAGAAGAGTCAAATAGACCATAAAGTCTATTATCTTCTCCACATTAAAAGTCCACCAATAATATTTTATCCCTGTAACATTAATCAACAGTTCCTTTTCACAATTATATGAATAACTCATAATCATAATTGTAATTCTAAATTCCTCTTCGCATCCAGGACGAAGATAATTTTCCTCACATGTCTTTACCTGAAACATCAAAGATCATGGTTATACCAAATCACAGTTCCTGTTCATAATCATACTAATAAATTCATCTTTGCACTATAGGCCAATGATATTCGTCAACAGTTCATCTTTGCACTACTGGCCAAAGATATTCAACAACAGGTCATCTTTGCACTACGGGCCAAATATATTCATCAACAATTCATCTTTGTACTACAGACCAAAGATATTTCTCAACAGTTCATATTTGCACTACAGGCCAAATATATTCATATCTCAAAGAAATATATAATCATTTTAGAATTTATATAAACAATAATTATAATCATGTTAATCAATTCATCTTTATACTTAAGCTAAAGATATTCAATTATAAATTCAATGGTCATGATCATACCAGTTAACAATTCATCTTTGCACTACAGGCCAAAGATATTCCTTAGTCACGATCATACCAATAATTTACCCATCTTTACACTCAAGTGAAAGAGAAATTCAACATCAGGGTTATAAAAATGTTATATATGATAATAAAAACAATATGATCAACAACTGCATTTATTTTCGAGAGCAACAATCATAAATCAACGATAATTTGGTCAGAAAAAGAAACCAATTTTTGTCGTGAATAGTACCCGTGAATAGTAACTCGTGAATAGTAACTCATGAATAGTACTCCGTATTCGTACATAGAACCGTATACGTAAATAATGTCATATACGTAAATAGTGCCATATACATGAATAGTGCCGTATATGTGAATAGTGCCGTATACATGAATAGTAACCCCGACTCAAAAAGGTAGAAATTCCACAATAAAATCCATACGAATATTTCAGTATAATGATATTGAAAGAATAACATCATTATGAAGAATATAACATCCCTTAATATCCCTTACTATCCCTTACCTCAAAAGAGCACCACTTCTGACTAGATATCGGATATGACGTTGAAAGAAATTTGCACTGATGAATAGCAACTCACCAAGTATCTAAATACTCATAAAATACACTCAATAATCTAGAGAGAGAAAGAGAGAAAACTTCAGTTTTTGGTGTGATTTTCAATTCTAACTTAGCCCTCTATTTATAGGAAAATGTTAGCACGCCGAAGCAGACTTGACCTGCAACCTGATGGCTTTACCTGCTACTATTCTCACCCACCACATTTGAATAAAAATTCAGCATATTTCTTCACCAACCACAAGTGGGGTCTACTTATTCTAAAATTTTCTATCAAAATGATAAATTCGGATACTTCAACAATTTCTGAACCAGTCATCTCGTAAAATTCATAACAAATCATACGTTCATTTTTAACGGTTCAAAATTTGTGAACATATACTCAACTTATATATGTATAACATATCCAAAAATCACAACGATCCAACGGTCAGGTTAAAAATTATAACTCACACAATAAAGCTGTAAGAACACTGATTTGATCTTTTAATACCTCCAATCCGACAAAATACTGATAAAATACCTCAACATTAATTCCTTCATTTATAACCACATAAATAAATCTATCATTTATATCTACATCAAATAAATATTTCATTATCATATAAATCAATAATTAATTATTCACAAATAATATTACAGAATCACATTTATGACAACCAGGCCGTTCCCAGGAAAGAGGGGGCTTTCCAATAAGGATTTCTCCTTACTAGAGCGCAATTAGATGACCAAACATCTCCTTAGACAGAAATTTCTAGACATTGTCAATAATGCTATCTAATAATATTATTTAAATAATATGAATTATTGATTTGATAATGGGAAATACTGTGCAGTGACAATTATTGAATCAACAATAATATAACCTATCAACGTAGCAATTATTGAATCAATAAAATAAAATATTGAACAGTAATTACTGTTACAATTATTGAGTAGTGCCTTCATTCGTAAGAACCAATAATTAGTGCAATATCGTGTGCTACTGTATTTTAACCACTGGGTATTCCAACAGTGTTAACGGTAACAACTACGCCGTTAATTATAAAAACTCAATTTTTATCGTTATCTTCATCCGACCGTTTTCCATTATGGGGCCCACAAATAGCTGCGCCGTCGTACGAATATTCCCCGACAGAAAGAATATTCCACGACCAACGAATATTCTCCGACAACAATGATTATTTTATAACCATTTGTTTATTTTGAAAAAAAATTCATATATCACCCTTAACTTTAACTTTTTACCAATTTAACCATTTACTGAATAGAAAAATTGAATACTTTTATTTCATAAAATTCGGGGTCTTACAATCTCCCCTCCTTATGAAATTTCGTCCTCGAAATTTACGTACCTGATATTTCAAAGAGTTGAGAATACCTTGCTTCTATTTCAGATTTTATCTTTCCTGTCATTATGATTTCTCTATTGCTCATCTCCTGTATTTCAGATATCATTCTAGAATACAGCTTCAAAAATAAAGGTTAATTTAACATATCACATAATATCCCGATATTATGACTGACCAACAAATAAGCTTAGGTAGGACACATTAGCGAAGGATTTACTCATCTCTCCCCTCCTAATTTTATTTCCCGATCTCCGCCAGAGACCATATCCCTAAGCTCTGATACCAAACTGTAATTCTAGACACCAACCTATGTCAGCACCTTACATTGATACCTATCAGTTTGCCACCGCAGAACGGCGTCCCCTACAGAGAGTCTGGCTTCGGTGCATTCCCATCAACAGGAAGTCACCGGCGAGAGGCTCGGGGCTCTTTACTTATAGCTCTGATACCAACTGTGACGCCCCCAAAATAGGTCCATTCCATCCAACCTATTCTGAGTCGCCAAATACATGGTACAGAAAACAACTACAACTTTATTACAACAATTGTCGTACAAAATAAAACAACATATATGCTGTGAGTTTGGATACAAATATATACCAAATATGACTCAAGTCCCAACCGTGGACAACACCTCACAATGACACCTTACATAAAGGTATAGTTAAAAATTATTTTAGAAATTAGAATCTTTGGAAAGTGCTCAAGGAAACCTTCGTACATGGGAGGCCATGCGTCTAGGTTATGATAGATATCATATGGCCACAGAATTATCCTTGGTTGACCCAATAGACCCCAAAGAAAAACGAGAAGATTACTATCATATTCTTCCCAATGGTGAGTCTTCTCTTGACTTATCATTATCTCCACTGTCTTTAATCGTGAATTATACTTCAAACAAATACCAAGATTATATAGGTAATGCTCGTAGATATACTCAGCAAGTGGATGAGCACAACCCTGTCTTATGATGACACGAGGTGGTATGTCATTAGACATCTTGTATGATAGTGACAAAACACCCTTCCAACGTTGGGTTCGCCTCACCCTATTTTCTTCACCAAATATAACTACTAAATGATGACCACCGTTCTATTCCCTTGTTACCCCCGCTCGACCCAGCTACACTCTTATTACCTGAAAGGAATTGTGAAACAGAAGGGTGAGCACAACTAAGCCCAGTAAAGAATATCATGACTAAAGATAAAAAAATTATCAATAGCCTTCAACAGAATTAAATCAGAGATTTAGAACATATGGTAGATAAAAATTTTCAACCATAGTTGCAGCGGAACGAGCAAACCAATAGAAGAGTCAAATAGACCATAAAGTCTATTATCTTCTCCACATTAAAAGTCCACCAATAATATTTTATCCCTGTAACATTAATCAACAGTTCCTTTTCACAATTATATGAATAACTCATAATCATAATTGTAATTCTAAATTCCTCTTCGCATCCAGGACGAAGATAATTTTCCTCACATGTCTTTACCTGAAACATCAAAGATCATGGTTATACCAAATCACAGTTCCTGTTCATAATCATACTAATAAATTCATCTTTGCACTATAGGCCAATGATATTCGTCAACAGTTCATCTTTGCACTACTGGCCAAAGATATTCAACAACAGGTCATCTTTGCACTACGGGCCAAATATATTCATCAACAATTCATCTTTGTACTACAGACCAAAGATATTTCTCAACAGTTCATATTTGCACTACAGGCCAAATATATTCATATCTCAAAGAAATATATAATCATTTTAGAATTTATATAAACAATAATTATAATCATGTTAATCAATTCATCTTTATACTTAAGCTAAAGATATTCAATTATAAATTCAATGGTCATGATCATACCAGTTAACAATTCATCTTTGCACTACAGGCCAAAGATATTCCTTAGTCACGATCATACCAATAATTTACCCATCTTTACACTCAAGTGAAAGAGAAATTCAACATCAGGGTTATAAAAATGTTATATATGATAATAAAAACAATATGATCAACAACTGCATTTATTTTCGAGAGCAACAATCATAAATCAACGATAATTTGGTCAGAAAAAGAAACCAATTTTTGTCGTGAATAGTACCCGTGAATAGTAACTCGTGAATAGTAACTCATGAATAGTACTCCGTATTCGTACATAGAACCGTATACGTAAATAATGTCATATACGTAAATAGTGCCATATACATGAATAGTGCCGTATATGTGAATAGTGCCGTATACATGAATAGTAACCCCGACTCAAAAAGGTAGAAATTCCACAATAAAATCCATACGAATATTTCAGTATAATGATATTGAAAGAATAACATCATTATGAAGAATATAACATCCCTTAATATCCCTTACTATCCCTTACCTCAAAAGAGCACCACTTCTGACTGGATATCGGATATGACGCTGAAAGAAACTTGCACTGATGAATAGCAACTCACCAAGTATCTAAATACTCATAAAATACACTCAATAATCTAGAGAGAGAAAGAGAGAAAACTTCAGTTTTTGGTGTGATTTTCAATTCTAACTTAGCCCTCTATTTATAGGAAAATGTTAGCACGCCGAAGCAGACTTGACCTGCAACCTGATGGCTTTACCTGCTACTATTCTCACCCACCACATTTGAATAAAAATTCAGCATATTTCTTCACCAACCACAAGTGGGGTCTACTTATTCTAAAATTTTCTATCAAAATGATAAATTCGGATACTTCAACAATTTCTGAACCAGTCATCTCGTAAAATTCATAACAAATCATACGTTCATTTTTAACGGTTCAAAATTTGTGAACATATACTCAACTTATATATGTATAACATATCCAAAAATCACAACGATCCAACGGTCAGGTTAAAAATTATAACTCACACAATAAAGCTGTAAGAACACTGATTTGATCTTTTAATACCTCCAATCCGACAAAATACTGATAAAATACCTCAACATTAATTCCTTCATTTATAACCACATAAATAAATCTATCATTTATATCTACATCAAATAAATATTTCATTATCATATAAATCAATAATTAATTATTCACAAATAATATTACAGAATCACATTTATGACAACCAGGCCGTTCCCAGGAAAGAGGGGGCTTTCCAATAAGGATTTCTCCTTACTAGAGCGCAATTAGATGACCAAACCTCTCCTTAGACAGAACTTTCTAGACATTGCCAATAATGCTATCTAATAATATTATTTAAATAATATGAATTATTGATCTGATAATGGGAAATACTGTGCAGTGACAATTATTGAATCAACAATAATATAACCTATCAACGTAGCAATTATTGAATCAATAAAATAAAATATTGAACAGTAATTACTGTAACAATTATTGAGTAGTGCATTCCTTCGTAAGAATCAATAATTGGTGCAATACCGTGTGCTACTGTATTTTAACCACCTGGTATTCCAACAGTGTTAACGGTAACAACTACGCCGTTAATTATAAAAACTCAATTTTTATCGTTATCTTCATCCGACCGTTTTCCGTTATGGGGCCCACAAATAGCTGCGCCGTCGTACGAATATTCCCCGACAGAAAGAATATTCCACGACCAACGAATATTCTCCGACAACAATGATTATTTTATAACCATTTGTTTATTTTGAAAAAAAATTCATATATCACCCTTAACTTTAACTTTTTACCAATTTAACCATTTACTGAATAGAAAAATTGAATACTTTTATTTCATAAAATTCGGGGTCTTACAATCTCCCCTCCTTATGAAATTTCGTCCTCGAAATTTACGTACCTGATATTTCAAAGAGTTGAGAATACCTTGCTTCTATTTCAGATTTTATCTTTCCTGTCATTATGATTTCTCTATTGCTCATCTCCTGTATTTCAGATATCATTCTAGAATACAGCTTCAAAAATAAAGGTTAATTTAACATATCACATAATATCCCGATATTATGACTGACCAACAAATAAGCTTAGGTAGGACACATTAGCGAAGGATTTACTCATCTCTCCCCTCCTAATTTTATTTCCCGATCTCCGCCAGAGACCATATCCCTAAGCTCTGATACCAAACTGTAATTCTAGACACCAACCTATGTCAGCACCTTACATTGATACCTATCAGTTTGCCACCGCAGAACGGCGTCCCCTACAGAGAGTCTGGCTTCGGTGCATTCCCATCAACAGGAAGTCACCGGCGAGAGGCTCGGGGCTCTTTACTTATAGCTCTGATACCAACTGTGACGCCCCCAAAATAGGTCCATTCCATCCAACCTATTCTGAGTCGCCAAATACATGGTACAGAAAACAACTACAACTTTATTACAACAATTGTCGTACAAAATAAAACAACATATATGCTGTGAGTTTGGATACAAATATATACCAAATATGACTCAAGTCCCAACCGTGGACAACACCTCACAATGACACCTTACATAAAGGTATAGTTAAAAATTATTTTAGAAATTAGAATCTTTGGAAAGTGCTCAAGGAAACCTTCGTACATGGGAGGCCATGCGTCTAGGTTATGATAGATATCATATGGCCACAGAATTATCCTTGGTTGACCCAATAGACCCCAAAGAAAAACGAGAAGATTACTATCATATTCTTCCCAATGGTGAGTCTTCTCTTGACTTATCATTATCTCCACTGTCTTTAATCGTGAATTATACTTCAAACAAATACCAAGATTATATAGGTAATGCTCGTAGATATACTCAGCAAGTGGATGAGCACAACCCTGTCTTATGATGACACGAGGTGATATGTCATTAGACATCTTGTATGATAGTGACAAAACACCCTTCCAACGTTGGGTTCGCCTCACCCTATTTTCTTCACCAAATATAACTACTAAATGATGACCACCGTTCTATTCCCTTGTTACCCCCGCTCGACCCAGCTACACTCTTATTACCTGAAAGGAATTGTGAAACAGAAGGGTGAGCACAACTAAGCCCAGTAAAGAATATCATGACTAAAGATAAAAAAATTATCAATAGCCTTCAACAGAATTAAATCAGAGATTTAGAACATATGGTAGATAAAAATTTTCAACCATAGTTGCAGCGGAACGAGCAAACCAATAGAAGAGTCAAATAGACCATAAAGTCTATTATCTTCTCCACATTAAAAGTCCACCAATAATATTTTATCCCTGTAACATTAATCAACAGTTCCTTTTCACAATTATATGAATAACTCATAATCATAATTGTAATTCTAAATTCCTCTTCGCATCCAGGACGAAGATAATTTTCCTCACATGTCTTTACCTGAAACATCAAAGATCATGGTTATACCAAATCACAGTTCCTGTTCATAATCATACTAATAAATTCATCTTTGCACTATAGGCCAATGATATTCGTCAACAGTTCATCTTTGCACTACTGGCCAAAGATATTCAACAACAGGTCATCTTTGCACTACGGGCCAAATATATTCATCAACAATTCATCTTTGTACTACAGACCAAAGATATTTCTCAACAGTTCATATTTGCACTACAGGCCAAATATATTCATATCTCAAAGAAATATATAATCATTTTAGAATTTATATAAACAATAATTATAATCATGTTAATCAATTCATCTTTATACTTAAGCTAAAGATATTCAATTATAAATTCAATGGTCATGATCATACCAGTTAACAATTCATCTTTGCACTACAGGCCAAAGATATTCCTTAGTCACGATCATACCAATAATTTACCCATCTTTACACTCAAGTGAAAGAGAAATTCAACATCAGGGTTATAAAAATGTTATATATGATAATAAAAACAATATGATCAACAACTGCATTTATTTTCGAGAGCAACAATCATAAATCAACGATAATTTGGTCAGAAAAAGAAACCAATTTTTGTCGTGAATAGTACCCGTGAATAGTAACTCGTGAATAGTAACTCATGAATAGTACTCCGTATTCGTACATAGAACCGTATACGTAAATAATGTCATATACGTAAATAGTGCCATATACATGAATAGTGCCGTATATGTGAATAGTGCCGTATACATGAATAGTAACCCCGACTCAAAAAGGTAGAAATTCCACAATAAAATCCATACGAATATTTCAGTATAATGATATTGAAAGAATAACATCATTATGAAGAATATAACATCCCTTAATATCCCTTACTATCCCTTACCTCAAAAGAGCACCACTTCTGACTGGATATCGGATATGACGCTGAAAGAAACTTGCACTGATGAATAGCAACTCACCAAGTATCTAAATACTCATAAAATACACTCAATAATCTAGAGAGAGAAAGAGAGAAAACTTCAGTTTTTGGTGTGATTTTCAATTCTAACTTAGCCCTCTATTTATAGGAAAATGTTAGCACGCCGAAGCAGACTTGACCTGCAACCTGATGGCTTTACCTGCTACTATTCTCACCCACCACATTTGAATAAAAATTCAGCATATTTCTTCACCAACCACAAGTGGGGTCTACTTATTCTAAAATTTTCTATCAAAATGATAAATTCGGATACTTCAACAATTTCTGAACCAGTCATCTCGTAAAATTCATAACAAATCATACGTTCATTTTTAACGGTTCAAAATTTGTGAACATATACTCAACTTATATATGTATAACATATCCAAAAATCACAACGATCCAACGGTCAGGTTAAAAATTATAACTCACACAATAAAGCTGTAAGAACACTGATTTGATCTTTTAATACCTCCAATCCGACAAAATACTGATAAAATACCTCAACATTAATTCCTTCATTTATAACCACATAAATAAATCTATCATTTATATCTACATCAAATAAATATTTCATTATCATATAAATCAATAATTAATTATTCACAAATAATATTACAGAATCACATTTATGACAACCAGGCCGTTCCCAGGAAAGAGGGGGCTTTCCAATAAGGATTTCTCCTTACTAGAGCGCAATTAGATGACCAAACCTCTCCTTAGACAGAACTTTCTAGACATTGCCAATAATGCTATCTAATAATATTATTTAAATAATATGAATTATTGATCTGATAATGGGAAATACTGTGCAGTGACAATTATTGAATCAACAATAATATAACCTATCAACGTAGCAATTATTGAATCAATAAAATAAAATATTGAACAGTAATTACTGTAACAATTATTGAGTAGTGCATTCCTTCGTAAGAATCAATAATTGGTGCAATACCGTGTGCTACTGTATTTTAACCACCTGGTATTCCAACAGTGTTAACGGTAACAACTACGCCGTTAATTATAAAAACTCAATTTTTATCGTTATCTTCATCCGACCGTTTTCCGTTATGGGGCCCACAAATAGCTGCGCCGTCGTACGAATATTCCCCGACAGAAAGAATATTCCACGACCAACGAATATTCCCCGACAACAATGATTATTTTATAACCATTTGTTTATTTAAAAAAAAAATTCATATATCACCCTTAACTTTAACTTTTTACCAATTTAACCATTTACTGAATAGAAAAATTGAATACTTTTATTTCATAAAATTCGGGGTCTTACAAGGACAACCAAGTCATTCTAGTGCATTCATCAATAAATGTTACAAAGTACCGAGCTCTAGAAATAGAGGGAACTTTTGCAGGGCCCCAAACATCAGAGTGGATAACTTCAAAAGGTTCAGAACTTTTATTCAAACTTGGTAAATAAGAAGTACGATGGTTCTTAGCTAGTTCACAAGTGTCACAATGAAAATCCAAATCATTTAAACTTGAAAACAATTGTGGTTGCAATTTCTTAAGATAACCAAAAGAAAGATGTCCTAATCTACGGTGCCATAACCATATAGTTGCTCTAGCCTTATCTTCACTGCTAGCTTGATTTACCTGACTGATTTTCGATCCCCCATTCTCTGTTAATTCCAAGTAGTAGAGTTTGCCCCGTCTAACACCATAACCAAGAGTCTTCCGGGTTAGAATGTCCTGAAAGACACAAAATGAGGGCCAAAAAGTTACAATACAAGCAAGAGTTGAAGTAATCTGGCTAACAGACAATAGATTGTATTCAAGAGATGGAACAACAAGAACAGAGTCTAATGTGAGAGTATTAGACAAGATTACAGATCCTTCCCCAGTGATAGGAGAGGTACTACCATTGGCGGTGGAAATGACTGATTGAGAAGAAGGAAAAACCGATTTTAACTTATTGGAATCCCTCGTCATGTGATCGGATGCACCTGTATCAATAATCCAAGTTCTACTATTAGAAGTTACAGAGAATACACATGCTTTACCAATAATACCTGGATGAGCAACATTTGCCGTCGGCATCAGCTGATTTTCTTCTGTGGATGTCATCATAGCTTTCCCTGTAATCTTTTTACGAGGTTTCTTTGAGAAGTCCCACCACTCCGGATAGCCAATAATTTCATAACAACGCTGTTTTGAATGACCTTTTTCCCCACAGTGAGTGCATTCCAGGTTGTTAGCCTTTCCATATGATTGATTGTTTCGATTGTTTAATGATGCAGACGACGATCCTCGTCGAGTTTGGTTGGTCAACATAGCCGAGTTCTCTGATATTGGACGATAGCTCCCGCTCCCCATTGTCTGTCTCTGCTGATATTCCCTTCTGACATATGCATATGTGCTTTCTAGATCCAGTTTTGGGTCTTTCCGCAAGATTTCTCCACGAACCTGATCAAATTCAGAGTCGAGTCCACTTAGAAAAATATGAACTCGAAGCCTTGCCATCGTAGAGAGCAACTGGATTACCCCTTCGACTGTTCCTTCTTGAGAGATAGTTCTATGATCAATTTCCTGAAAAATACCAACAAGTTCATTATAGTATGTTGCCAATGGTCGACCATTCTGCTTGGTAGAAAACGATCTCTGGTTCAACTCAAAAATACAGGTTTCGTCTGATCCATCATAGAACGTTTTTGATACCGCCTCCCATATCTCCTTGGCGGTGGGAAGGCGAATAAATCGCTGCGTTAGTGACGGACTCATTGAATCAATTAGCCAACTTTTCACTTTGTGATTTTCAGTAATCCATGCTCCAAGATTAGGATCTCCAGATTTTGGTTTCTTCGTTTCTCCGGTGAGATATCCAGCTTTGTTGCGAGCGCCGATACGCATCTCCATGAGTTGTGACCTTAATGGGTAATTGGTCTCATCGAGGGTAATTCCGGTTGGAAAAGGGGAGTTGTCTTGGTGTACGATAATCTGCTGTGTTGGTGCTGGGGTAAGTTCGATTGGTACGCTTGTAGTGGTCGCCATCAAACTCGCAGTAGCTTTCACGAGGGTGATGAACTTCAAAAAAATACGAATACGATTGTTTGATGCAGACTTCTTTGGAATCAGACCTGCTCTGATACCATGTTAGACAATAAGGATTCTACAGAATATTTTCTAATGTATATTCTTCTCTCAAACAGAGGCAATATATAGAGTACAATTACATCCTACAAATTAGGTCCTAAAAAAAAGGAAAGAGATTGTTTCTATAATTATATACATGATTGCTCAACTAACCAGATTTCTAAGATTAATTATAGACAATTAGAATCAATCTAATATTGTATACAGCTCATGCACACACATTTTAATATATAAAAATAGGAAATTGTTAAATTCATAATATTTTTTGTTATTTTCACAACAAAAGTGTCTCTGTAGATGTATAGCGACGGTAAAATTATCACTATAGAATTTATAACGATACTTTTATTATAAAAATAATATTTTATATTATGAATTTAACAATTTTCTAAAAATATAAGTTTCCTTTCTCAGTCTGTTATCCATGTTTGACTGTACTCCCCTTTTCGGTACATATGATTGCTAGGAGGGTATGCCTCCTCCCTGTACAGTTGTAGTACAATTTGCTGGCCTTCAAAATATACAAAGGTAGGAAAATCTTTGGTGGGGCATATAATCATGCTTCATTCCTGATTGGCTGATAATTTTATTAAAGCTCTGTTTAATTGACAGAAAAGAAAGGAAAAGGGAAAATGAAAAGAAAATAAATGTTTATTTTTTCGTATATACTTGGGTGTCATGAAAAATTATGAGTTCTTTTTGTAGTAAATTTTCTCTCAAATCTCGTCTTACATTTTTTTTGCAAGATTTTGCGTCATGTAAAAGTTTACACATTTTCTTATAAATTATAATGTCAGCCAAACATTTGCAATCTTTTTTATTTCTTTACTTTTACTTTACTTTCCTAAAAATCATTTTCCCATACAATCCAAACGAAGCCTAAAAAAAATAATTTATATATTGACAAATCTACGACAAAGTTTGATTGCGACCAATGTTCTCAGAACCGAACCGTTCATCGAACTGGAAAAAGTATCGAGTTGATGACTCACTGGTTCAACCAGTGGTCGAATCGTTATTAACCCAATGACGTCAGTAATATATAAAAATGTATAATATTAGTAATTAATAAAAATTTTAAAAATCTCATTTTTTTTATGAACTAAAACATAATAAAGATGAGTTACAATATTAATAAAAGTGGTTAATTTTAATATTAAAATTGTTTTGGTAAAAAAAATTAAAAACTGGGTCAATTAACAAGGCTTACCGATTGGGCCGGTGGTTAACGGGCCAACCCAAATTTTGATCCGATCCAAATTTTAAAACACTGATTGCGACTAATGTGAAGCTCTAAGTTATAAGATAGAATAATTAGGACCCCTTTCTTAATTCACTCATTTTCTATATAATGTCGGTATTTATAAGAGAGATAAATTTATCGTCATATGTAACAAGACTCATTCACTGACATGTTATAATTGTTAAACTAAATAATTGTTATTTAAAGTAATAAAAATCAAATAAAAAATATAACCTCAAAATATGTAAAAATTTTAAATGGTACTCTTTTGGTGGAACGGATGTATTATTTTATCTTTTTAAAGCAATTCCTGAAGTATTTTAATTTTTAGTCGACAGCCCTCGAAGTTTTTTTTTTGCCAATTTGACACACACTTCACCACACACAGTCACCTTGGCCGCTGTCAAGAATTGAACCCCCAACCTCATAGTTAACATGAGTTGGGTCATACCACTCGGGCCAAAGGCTTTCGATGCCCTCGAAGTTTTCAAACCCAATAGACATTTGTCTTGACATACAAATGAATTTTAATTTTTGAATTAAATATTTTTATTACAAAATAGAACAATTTATAATGTTGAATTGATGACTAGGACATATCGTAATAGATATTGTATGAGTTGTGTGTAAAGGGCAACTGAATCTAATTTATGGTTTTAAATGATAGTAAATTATTGAAGAACCATATTAATGATTTACATAAGTTAATATAAGCACAATAATATTAATACTATGTTTGGTTCTCATTCCTTGGTATGTATGGAATGAACTGGCTTAAAGAATGGAATTGCTTAAGAAATGGAATGAGAATGGAATGGTCATTTCATTTTTATGTTTGGTTTGCTCATTCGTTCTATCATGCATAAAATCATCATTCTACTTTACTTTAACTGTTTAATAAAATGTGAAATAGTCTTTTTCGTTTTTTATATACTATAATCTACAAACTTATAAAATGAATGAAAAAATAAATTAAACAGAACTAATAGAACATCTTCACTAGAAAAATATATTTTTTAAAATATTTTTATGCACTTAAAATTCAAATAAACACCTTCATTAAAAAAATAAAAAATAAAAAATAAAAAGCCTTAAACCAATACAAATCATATATAGAAATAAACAAAAAGTAATACAGTATGCACCAACAAATAATTATTTCCAAGGAATGGTTATTATAGCTGAAGATGTCTGGTTATTACAGCTCCATGTTTGAGCTTGGAGAATTTCTTGAAAAATTGTTGTGTCGTATCGGCTTTCCCAAATGTAGCAGGATGAGCACCATCTCTAGACCAGTCCACTGTCCATCCAAGTAATGCTCCTGTTTGCCAAGAGGGTGGAGCGAATGGATGCTCGACATGGTTTAAAAGTAGTGCTCGTCCACATAACACGTTGGTCCGCAGAACTGCTAAAACTTTGGGTAATTAAGTATCATCTTCAACAATGTCAACTGCCAATTTTCAATTATTTTCAAACCGCCGAGATCCTTTGCGGCATTGGGTGATGTTAACCATGTGAACCATGCCAGCATTAGCAAGGAGTCTTCTCTCAGCATCACACATGTTCATCCTCCCCCACTCTGCAACCTACAATAACTATATCTCAAGAATAAGAACAATGATGTCCAACCCAAAAAAGAAAAGAAAGTGGAACAATAATCTCAAATGAAATCCCCAACTCTAATCTAATTGACGCGTCAAATTATTTGAAGTATGTTAGCCTATATATATGCCAGATCTTAGTCTACTCCGAACTTTAAAGGTCACTAATAACGAAAACAAGCACCAGATGGGTAGTGGACATATACAACAGATGAGACGACAAGAGCTAAAAATTCTGCCATGACAAAAGTTAACATATTAAGAACAAAAGTAATAGTTATTACATAAAGAATTGAACTTTTCCCAAATTTATAGTACGACACACATGTCTTATGGTACAAAAACTTGTTATGCTATCTACATTTTAATTTTGAACACAAAACTGAACAACCATCCATCTAAAATCAATACCCAACTATTTAATCTTTTACCCGAAGAGAAGTAGAAGCCAGTGGCTACTGGCTATTTAAACTAGCTATTTAAACTAATCAATTGTATCTCTCCGGTTGAAAAGACGGTGCATACCTGATGAATAACCATTCGTATTCATTCTTTATTAATCTATAGGTATAACATATCTACGCTGATTACCGCATGCCTGGTGAATAACCCTTCGTATTCATTCTTTATTAAGTTATGGAAATGATCTGTCTACGCGGATTATCGCATGACGGGTGAAAATCCATTTGCAATTTCGTATATTCTTTTATATTCGTATTGGATATCATTTCTTTTGTACTCGTCAAGGGATATCGTTTTCTTTCATATTTCTCCATTTATGGAATGAAATTATTGTTTGTTTCCATAACCTTATTATTAAATGGTAAAAATTCCTGAAATTAATAGAATATCCTTAATAGTTTCCGCTATATCTAATATCATTTCACCAGAATATTGGTCTGAACTTTCTTATTAAATTTTAATATATTCATCTGAGGTACTATTCATTCAGGTTACTATTTATTCAGGGTACTTTATATGACGGAGTACTATTCATTCGGGGTACTTTTCATACCGGAGTACTATTTATGATGGAATTTAGTTTATTTTCTTTGTCCAAATTATCTTTGAAATTTGAATCTTAAATATCATTCTTGAATTTTACTCCATAATTGGTGATCATGTTGATAATTTAGACATTCTTGAACTCTGGATAAATTAAATTATAAATCTCTAATATTTATCCTTGATCTCATTTGATTCATTCTTTATATCATTGTTATCATCCTCATGCTTATATTGTGGTGAAAGTCATCTTTGGCCCGTAGTGCAAAGATGGACTGTTGATTGGTATGATTTTGACCAAGAATTGTGTATTGGTATAATCATGACATTTAATGTTACATATAAAGGTTTGTGGTGAAAGTCCTCTTTGTCCCGTAGTGCATAGATAATTTGTTAGTTTGAAACAATTATTGATTGGTGTTATAAGGATAAAATATTGATGATGAACTTTTAAAACATAAAAAATAGTAGACATCATACTCTACTTGACTCTTCTAATGGATTATTTTTTTCATTGCGGTTGTTGATCTAAAACTTGTTATCCATTATATTTTATCTGATTTATCATTGTTGAAGGCTAAAGATAATTTATCCTTCTTTATCTTAATCATAATATTTTTTACTGGGCTAGTTGAGCTCACCATTTTCTTTTTGTTCCACTGTGACGCCCCCAAAATAGGTACACATAACCCATTCTACGTCGCCAAATATATGGTACAAAATTTAAATACAAACTTCATTTATATAATACGACAAAAATGTAGCTAAGAGTTTTAATACGGATATTGTCTCGTAGACAATATCCAAACCCAAATAGAGTCCTCATTACAATTGTTATCACACTATTTCATAGAATAGTGAGGACTACTATAGCCATCATCTCAGACCGTCACTCCATTCCCTGACTAGTTCCGGCTACGTTCTTATTTTCTGAAGAGAACAATGAAGGCTAAAGGGTGAGCTCAACTAGCCCAATAAGAACTATTATGACTAAGATAATACAAAATAAATTATTGTTAGCCTTCAGCAGTGTTAAACTGATAGAATACAATAAACAGCAAGTTTAACTGCAGCGGAACAAGCAATCCATTAGAAGAGTCAAGTAGAGCATGATATCTACTATCTTCTATGATTTAAAAAGTTTATCACCAATTTTATCCTTGAGACTCAGCTCAATAAATAATTCACATCACTGAATTATCCATGCACTACGGGCCAAGGATATTCATTAGTATCACATCCACGAATTATCCATACTCTACGAGCTAAGGATATTCGTGTTATCACCAATGGTCATGATCATGCCAATAACTGTCTATCAATGCACTACGGACCAATGAGGACTTTTACCACATTATTTGTAACATTACAAGTCATGATTATACCGATACATAATTTCTGGTCATAATCATACCAATCAACAGTCCATCTATGCACTACGGGCCAAAGATGACTTTCGTCACAATATAAGCATGATCAGGATGATGACAATGATATAAGAATTCAATCAAACGAGATCAAGGATAAATATTAAAAATTTATAATTCAATTTATCCAGAGTTTAAGAATGTCCAAATTGTCAACATGATAACTGCTTTGTGGAGTAAAATTCAAGAATAATATTCATATAAAAATAATTTGGACAGAAAAGAAATTAATTTTTGTCATGAATAGTACCCTGGGTGAATAGTATCCGAGTGAATAGTACCCCGTGAATAGTACTTTATGAATAGTACCTCGTGAATAGTACCCTGACATGAAAAGATGAAAATTTAACATAAATATTTAGAAAAATATCATTGTGAAGCGATACTAGATGAAGCGCAAATTTCAAGGATATTTTACTAATTTCAAGGAGTATAGAAGCAATACTTATCAACATGAGTGTAGAATTAGGAATACGAAATGAAATAATATTACTTACATACTACAAAGTATGGAAGAAAATATTATTTCTTACGAATATTGAACAAAAATAATATCCCTTACGAATACCAAAGTAATATCTCTTACGAATATGAAATAAATAATATCTCTTACCTTAGTATGAGATTGAATACTGCAATAGTGTAGTAACAGAATACTCCTTTTCTTTCTCTCTGATTATCTCTCTATAGCTTTCTCTTGTGAGTTTTAGTGAATTGGTGAAAATGAAAGAAAAAATAAACTTCTATTTATAGAAGATTTCTAGCTTAGCCCTTGCAATGTGAAGAGACAAGTGGCTTGACGACTGGTAATGTAAAAAGAAAAGTGGTTTGACGCCTGTAATGTGAAAAGACAAGTGGCTTGACGTTTGTAATGTGAAACAACAAGTGGTTTGACGCCTGTAATGTGAAATAACAAGTGGTTTGACGTCTGGTAAAGGCAAGTACTATTTGAAGAAAGTGACTCTTAGATGATGACATATGGGTCCCATAGAATAAATTAAACTTACAACAAACGTCTCATAACAGACTTCTTATTTATATCAAAGATTGAATAAATATTTACCACAAATCATTTTATCTTCAATTAACACATTTTTAATCTTTCAACAATTATTTATCATTAATATTATAACTCACAATATTGACAACTAGATCATTTCCAGGAAAGAGGGAGCTTTTCGATAAAGACTTCTCCTTATTGGGGCGCAATTAGGTAACGAAACCCCTTTCCTCGACAGAACTTTCCAGACATCGTCAATAATACAAATAATAATATGAATAACTTTGTCGTCTCAACTATTGATGTAATAATATAAAATATTGTGACAATAATTGAATTCATAACGTGAGATACTATGCAGCATTTACTGTAGTAGTAATTGAGTATAACTGAGTGACTTCTCATATAAGCATCAATAATCAATACCGTGTGCTACTATACAACCAAACGTATTACTGTACTTTTATCACCGGGTATTTCAACAGTTAACGGTAAAATTTTCTCCGTTATTTTTATAAAAAGATATTTTTGTCATGTTCTAACTCTGACAATAATTCCATTGTGGGGTCCACCAATGATTGTGCCGTCGTACGAATATTCCATGATAAAATAAATATTTCCCGACCAATCGAATATTTTATAATAACTTGCTGAATTTGCAAAATTTTTAAATATTACCCACAACTATAACATTATAACAAATTCACACCTTAATATTCAAAAATGATATCTAGAGAAAAATTTATCTTTATTCATAAAAGTTGGGGTCTTACATCCACTGTTCTTCTTAGAAAATGAAAGTGTAGCTGAGACTAGTCGGGGAGGGGAGTAATGGTCCAAGATAATTACTACAGAAGTCTTCACTATGTTGTGAAATAGTGTGATAATAACTGTAATGAAGACTTAATTTGAGTTTGGATATTGTCGTATTATGTACGGTGCAATATTTGTATTCAAACTCACATGCAGCTTATGTGTTGTCGTATTTTGTACGATAATTTAATAATTGTATATAGGATAATTTGTATTTGAATTCTGTACCATGTATTTTGGCTACCCAAAATGGGTTGTATGGACTTATTTTGGGGGCATCAAACTTGACACCTTTTACAAAAAATTTGGTTATAACTTTGTTATGGCGCATCTTTCTTCTGTTCCACTTGGAACATCTTAAAAACATACTTATCTATGATTCTATCTTTTTTGAATCCAACAACAACACACAGACAAACATATATAGAGGCCAGTTCCGTTTACAGTCCACTACTTTAGTCTTTTAATCCTCACGCATAGGCTTACGTTTTAATCTTTTGTGAATGCTTATTTAAGGTAGTTTAAAAAGTTTAACTCCTTTATAACAACTTTATAACTTCAAGATCCACCATGATCTCAAGCTTGTTCTCTTATTTTCTCTCTTTCTCTCATAACACTTAAAATTTTTTATACAAAGCAAAAAGATGATATTTAGTTTTTCTTATATAAAATTTAGTTTACACTTCTTAAAATTTGGTCACCCAACTAAAGTTTCCAATGTCTTCCCCATCATGTTTTAAAACTTACTAATCATCCCCTTGAGTTAGCCTAATCAAACCACAATTAAACTAACTCAAGACACTTAATTAACACTTAAATAATAAGTGCAATTAATGGGGGTACCAAGCAATTAAAGTTTGGTCTAGATAAGGTGAGTCATGCTTTGTGACTCACCTTATGACCACTATAAGAAAAATACTTAATTCTGGCAGAATATTCCGTCGAAAGTAAGCCTATTCAATCGGAATTAGCTTATTTCTGATGGAATATTCCTGTCAGAAATTTAGTTTTATATAGACACGTCGGAGATAACATCCATTGAAAATTTCGTCGAAAAACACATATTTTTAACTGAATTATATCCGATCGAATTTCTTCAGAAATAAGTTATTGGTGACATAATATTTACCATGTAATTAATTTGTCGAATATACACTAGGGTTATTTTCGACGGAAGTTCCCTCGAAAATAAGCTATTTCCGACGAAAAATATAATCTAAAAAAAATCTGCTTAAACGATAATACTGACGAAAATTCACTCGGAAATAAGCTATTTCCGACGAAAAATGTTATTTTTGGGAAATTATGTAAATACTAATACTGACAGAATATCCTTCGAAAATAACTTATTCCGTCGAAAATATTCATTTTTTAATAATTTTTTTTAAAATTATAATTTCCAAGTTTTAAACCCATTTTTGTACCTATAACCTTCTTTATCCCAACACAGACATAATAATATATTTCACATTTAACATAACGCTAAAAGGTTGTATTATCTCATCATCCACATAACTAAGCTAACAATTACATATATAAGCTAATAATGGCAAATGATCTACTAACTCATCAACAATTACAAAGATAAGCTAATATTCCATAAATTATATACAATATGACTTACAAAACTTGTATAAACGCAACTAGACTACAATATATATGTACAAATGATCTACAATTTAATGAATACAAATGAAATATAAACTAGTAGTCGGATCATCATCGAGTGGGGGTGGACGACGATACTACTCTGGTGTATGAAATTCAGCGTCGTCACCCCACAGTTGCCATCGTCAGTCTGCTCGCCACCACCACCCTGTTGATAGAATTAAAAATAAAAATTATTAGTTCGTATATATGTGATAATTAAAAAGATACTGTTAAATGAAAATAACATAAACATGCAGAATATCTGAGTAGGCGGGCGTTGATAAAAAGCCTGCTCTAGGAGGGTAACCACCATCCAGAGCATCTCGCTGCTTAACGCGACAAACTGCTCCTCTGGTAATCCCGTACTCTCTGCGATGGCCCCTATTAGAACCTCTTGAGCGAGCTGGTGAAGACGAGAATTGCTAGGCAATTTTTGACGATGAAAAATTGGATCGATATGGAACCTA
Source organism: Panax notoginseng (assembly GCA_016801055.1). Lineage (NCBI taxonomy): Eukaryota > Viridiplantae > Streptophyta > Magnoliopsida > Apiales > Araliaceae > Panax > Panax notoginseng. The sequence continues at coordinate 19,716,016 of CM029018.1, forward strand.
TCCGACACCATCACTATTAGCCTTTGGAATAACTCGTCGTCCAAGCCAACGCCCGTATGATATGGTCCAACAGGTGTAATAACCGTGAATTTTAAGTCACTATATATGTATGTACACTATTGATATTTTAAAACTTTGTGTTATATAGTGATTTAATAAGTGACAACATATGTGAAGTGGTGTATAGGTCAATTAACATATATACTATAGTTATGGATATATACATGTATAGATTTCATTAAAAATGAAAGCTTCGTAACCTAATTATACATTAGGTGAGACAATTAAATAACCTAAGGGTTATGGTAATAAGGAAATGTTAGTATTTAATATGTGTACTAACTTAAGTGGATAATCTTGTTATTTCAGGTGACTAATAATTTTAAACCTAATTCTTGTAAACCTAATTAGGTTATGAGCTAAAGTCACATGTATAAGTAATTAAATTTTATATGATTGGAAATGGAAACCCTAAACAATCAATTTGGGTATCATATATTAAAATTACTAGACTATGTTTATTACATAGCCCAAAACAATTAAGGAGGGAGCCCAAAGGAAATAAAATGCAAACCAATACTTAGCCCACTTGATTAAGGTTATATTAGACTTTTGGTTAATCAAATTTGTATATTAAAATAAAAGCAAATTGGGAGATATAATGGGCTAGAGGGACCGGCCACTTAAGGCCTTTTAAGGCAACTAATTAAGCTAAACAATGTCCATAATTAGTAACTCTTACACACAGGTACATGTTTGTCAAGCTCTCATTGGTTACAAATTTATTAAGCACCTTTAATCACATGATTAGGCTAATTGAAGAGATAAGGAGTTGTCTTTAATCCTTGGAACATTAAGAATATGGGGGATAATAGTTATATCACTCATTCATTTTGCTAGACATTCAATTTATCTCAATCTTCTTCTTCTATCTTTTTCTCCCAAGTTAGCAAACTTCAAGAGAGAGAAAAGAGAGAGAGGGTTTGATTATATCAAGAGAGGGAGAGGTGTGATAGTTTGTTCATACATCCTAAATTCATTACTTCCTTTGATAAATCAAGGAAGGTTGCCACTAAATCAAGGTATAACCTAACCTTCACCTTCTTCTCTACTTTGTTTTTTAGCTTGAGTTTTGTTGGGGTTATGATCAAAAACTCAAGATACCCTAGTTCTACATATCATCATGTATGAAACTAAGTATCTTGAGTGTTAGATCAAAGGCTTAAAGGAAAAAAATGCGCACATGTTCTCTAAGGGTGAAACTCTTGTTTTTCTTCCACTAAATCTTGTGTAACTCAAGTTTTTCAACTTGGATTTGTGATCCGTCGAAGGGGGGGGGGGTGCTAGATACATAAGTTATCTTGTAAACCCAAGTAGTAGAACACAAATCTAGCAAGTTTTAAAACATTTGGGACTATTTTCCCCAAAACAGTCCACTTTGATTGTTAAGGGTTCAAAACCCTAAAATAGTTACTGTTCCCGTTTTTCTTGGGACTGTTTCAGATAGTTGCATGTCTTTCAAAAATCTGGGAAAAATCACAGAGGTACATTGAGAAGTTATCTACATGTAGGAAAAAGAACGGACGCGTTTTGATTTATAGGTTGTGCGTAATGGCTATTTCTGTCAAAGACTCTGAAATATTAACCTTCGAATATCTCACTGTATATACACTGGAAAATTCCAAAATTTTTACAGTAGGTTCATATATGTTATGAGAGTATACCCTGAAAATTTCAGATTTTTCTGAGCAGATCTCAATTTATGAAAAATGAAGCAAGATCCGAGTGTTTTGGGCACTTTAAAATTAGTAAATCATTTTCTAAAATTCCAGAAAAATTTGGGGATCATTGTTGGTTCATATACTGCCCAAATCCAGAAAATGAGAATTTTTGGAATCAGTTTCCTATTTTTCCTAAAAATGATTAAGTTATGAATAAAAAGAAATAAATAATTAAATGATGTCTTAAATAAGAAAAATGTGATTATAATGCTTGAATACTCTTAATATATAATATTATGTCTATTTTGGGGCATTTTGATAATTTATAATAAGAAATTTTATTTATGACCTTTTATGGATATTAAATAAGAGGTTTAATATAGGGTAACAATTAGAATAAATTGTTTATTAATCCAATAAATTAGTAAAAATATTATTATGATATTAATAATATTAGAATATGATATTGTTAAGTAAATTAATATTAAAACTTCATTAAAATATTATTAAATGGTTAATAAAATTTGATTTAAGCATTAATAAATGATTAATGTATTATTAAATTAGATTAAAATATTATTAAGTAAATAATAACATTCGAGATTAAACAAATGTTATTAAAAATTTAATAATATTATTAAAGGAATAAAGTATTATTAAATAATTAATAATATTAGTAAATGAATAAAATATTTTTAAAATATTAATACTATTAGTAAATGAATAAGGTATTATTAATTGATTAATGATACTAAAGCATAAGTAAGATATTATTAATGTAATAATATTAATGCATAATTAAAATATTATTAAGAGGATTAATAATATTAGTAAAGTATTAAAATATTATTAAGATGTTAATAATATTAGTAAGCGAATAAAAGTATTATTAGTGAACTAATAATACTAAGAGGTGAATTAAATATTATCAAGATTAATAATATTAAGTGAATTATAGGTATTTTTATTTAATAGTAACATTATCGAGGCATGATAATATTTCTAAGAACTAAATATAATATATAATATCTATGTGATTACATAGTCTAATGTTATGCTATGACTAATTGAAAGATTAACTATAGGTCTCTCGAAGGAAGATAATTAAACTGCCTAGCGGATAGAATTTAATTGCGTAGCCGTAACTTACAAACGAGGCAAGTTCCCTAACTCAAACTCGAGCTATTATTTTCAAAGCATGTTAGTGAATAATTATTGATGATTATTCACCTCTATATAGATTATTGAGATTCACACTTTGTGCAATTGAATTCCTGTTCTATTATTATTGAACTGCGAATTAAATTAAAGTTCTTCATTCATGAACCGTTTATGAGATAGATCTATGCTAATTGTATCAGCTAAATCAAACATGTTTAAATTTGTTAAATTAAATGTGTTTTAAAAAGCTGTTCTTATTAAATTGATATGACAAGAACTCTTGAATGAGAAACATGACGAATTTGATTAAGGCATGATATCGATGCTGGATTATTAAGTGTTTATGCATAAATCACAGGGTATGAAAGGCTGATCCTCTTAAATACTAAAACTTATTAAGAGGTCCAGTTTAAATGACTGAGAACCTTGGCAAATGTTCATGGTTATTTTAAAACCACTCAATACATGTTATTCAATTATTCGAATATTCAATTGTTGATTATTAATTCATGTTCCTTCACAATCTTATACTATTATTGAACATTAAAAACAAAACTTCTTTCTAGTCATGATATATCTCCCTTGTATATAAACTTGCTAAACAAATTAGTTGCTTACCCTTGCTATATCATGACATTTATTTCAGTTAAGCTCGAGGGATCCAATGCTAAAGACAAAGGCAAAGACAAAATCCAAGAATAGTTTAGAATGAATGATTAGTTATTATTATCTAATGGAATTTCTTATGTAAACTTTTTGTAATATGAATGATGTATTTTAGTTAAGGTTAAGAAGGCCTTGGGACTATGTTATGAAACTTTATTATAATGAACAATGTATGTTTATTATTCCGTAATAGTTTATAGAATGCTTATGATGATGATAAATCGTGAGCTCCGAATCTGAGGTTAGAGAACTTGGATTTGGGGGCGTCACAACAGGTGCTCTCGAACGTTGGCACTGACTAGAGCTTGCGAAAATATATATAACATTACTAATAATAATAATTTATATTATGTGATAAGTTATGATAATTCTGTGAAACATAAAAAATATTATTATCTCCAAGTAGTGTATATGCGGGTATCCTTGGCAGACCCAACACTTGATACCTGCCTATACTGCTAGTAGGGGGATCCTGAGATGCGATCCACATTCTCAGCTCCTCATCCTTAGACAATGCAATCTCGGGAAGGAGAATGGTGGAATCTAACGGCTCAAAACCCCCTAGCAGCCTCCAACTCAGCTATACGCTAGTCCTAAAGCTTCTGAAATCCGTCCTGTTATTTATTTTGTATATGTGAGTTAATTATATCATTTTATTAACGAGTGAATATTGAGATTACTCAAAAGTAAAAATATTGTTACCCGTATAGCTAATGATGCATGAGATAAAGTACGCTCCTTCTTAGGCGTATGGGCTCTATCCCAAAACTCTAACATGGTCAGATCTCGGCCCAAGGTCCTCCCTAAGGCCTAATAAATACATTCATAAAACAGTTATTAAGTATTTGTGTGAGAATTTGATAACTAAACGTCTAAATACATTACACTTACCAACTTCGCCTCCTGGAAAGACTGCGAGCCAGTCATGTGTACTATGCCGAGTTGGTCATGGTTCTTCTTTGCTATCTCAGACTTCTTCTTGAAGTTATCATCATCCAAGGGCGCACACATAGTCTGTCATGCTAAATCGGAGACTATGCGAGGCTGGTGATCTCTAATGGTGGTCCCAGCCTGGTCATCAACTGCCCGGGCTGCCCTCCGTGGCATCTCATATAGCCAGCTGGAGTAATTCGTAGCGACATTTGCAATAATCATATCGTCGCTGGCTGCCTGAGAGATGCCGTCCTCATATCTATAATAAGTTTATAACAAAAGTTTAAAAGTTAGGAATAATTAATTTTTTAGGCAACACCTATGTACTAATATATAACTGGCTAATATAAACTTATTAACATACGTAAAACTCTCGTAAGAAAGTCTGATTAAATAAAGCATCGTACCGCGCGTACTGGCTGTAGCGCATGCACCAGGTCGGAAGGTACATCAGACAGATAACGTGCAAGGTGTGTTTAGAGACCAGATCTACAACGATTGATTAACACTTATTGTTCAGACTCGACATCCACCGGGACTGTAAGTGGAGCTGCTGGTGACCGACCAAAGATACCGAGGTTAGTCCCTTGCTGTCGTCGAAGAGGCGCATCCTTAATTATTAAAAAAATTGAGTCAATAAAAAAAACTAATGCAGGTTTGATATATTTAAATCCTAGTTCAGACAACGTACTAGCTCTTAAAGTTGAGTTTTAATCATGACAAGCGTCTCCCGATCTGGATCTCCCACCAGCGCGGTGACCTCTACCGCTATGTATAGCCATAAATATACTACTGGAATAACCAAAAAAATGCATATGAATTTGAATGTAAATTATTTAAATATATTAATTGTAAGACCCCAACTTATTCATAAATAAAATCGAATTTTCTATAATTATTTTTTTGAATAAAAAGGTGTTAATTTGATATAATACTTTGGTTATAGGTGAAATGTGCAAATTTTACAAAATAAGTAAGTGGTTATAAAATATTTATTGTTGTCGGGGAATATTTGTTTGGTCGTGAAATATTCTTGTTGTCGGGGAATATTCGTACGATGGCGCAATCATTTGTGGGCCCCATAACGAAAAACGGTCGGATGAAGAAAATAACAAGTTTGAGTTTTTATAAATAACGGCGTAGTTATTACCGTTAACACTGTTGAAATACCCGGTGGTTAAAATACAGTAATACGCGTGGGTACACAGTAGCACACGGTTTTGCATAGTATTGTTGAATTATTGATCCTTACGTAAGAAGACATTAATCAATAATTGTTACAGTAATTACTGTTCAATATTTTATTTTATTGATTTAATAATTGCTACGTTGATATTTTATATTATTGTTGTTTCAATAATTGTCAATGCACAGTATCTCCATTATCAGATCAATAATTTATATTATTTAAATAATATTGTTAGACAACATTATTGGCAATGTCTAAGAAAGTTCTGTCTAAGGAGAGGTTTGGTCACCTAATTGCGCGCCAGTAAGGAGAAATCCTTATCGAAAAGCCCCCTTTTTCCTAGGAACGACCTGGTTGTCATAATTGTAATTCTTTAATATTATTTGTGAATAATTAATTATTGATTTATATGAAAAGAAAATATATATTTTTATATGGATATAATGAAGGAATTAATGCTGAGGTGTTTTATCAGTATTTTGTCGAAATGAAGAACGAAATATCGAGATTTTCAAAAAAATTAGTTTATCACTTGATTTTGTAAAATTCAAAACTCTTTGTGTATAATGAGTTAGGAGATGAGCCATATATCAAAAGAAAGCCCTAGAAGTAAGCTAAACGGAGAAATTTGAATCACCAAAAAATTCTTTTTGAATTTTTCATGGTGACAGTTTGAGTGAAACTGGTCCGAAGGACTTATAATCTGAAAAATCAATTTTATTAATCTCTATTGTGTGAGTTATAATTTTTAATTCGACCGTTGGATCGTTGTGATTTTTGGATATGTTATACATATATAAGCTAAGTATATGTCCACAAATTTTGAACTGTTAAAAATTAACGTATGATTTGTTATGAATTTTAAGAGGTGACTGATTCAGAAATTATTTTTATAAATAATTTTAGTGGAGATTTCTAGAAGGTGGGACCCACTTTTGGTTGATGTGGAAGTTGGCTGATTTCTGGTGGGCCCCACTTGTGGTGGCTGAGTTTTATTCAAAGAGGTGTGCATAGAAAAAACTTTTATTAATATTTTATTAATTTAGTCTCCTTTGGCGTTCTAGCATTTTCCTATAAATAGGGTACTTAGTTAGAATTTAAAATCACACAAGAATAATAAGCTTTCTCTCGCTATATTATCAAGCGTATTTTGTGAGTGTTTAGATACTTTGAGAATTACTATTCAGTACAAGTTTTCTTCAGCATTACATCCGATATTTCAGTCAGAAATACTGCTCTTTTGAGGTAAGGGATTGTAAGGGTTATTATGTTTTTCATATTCTAAAAAGATATTATTCAATACTCGTAAGGGGTATTATTTCTTTCGTATTTATGAAGAGAGTTATTTTCTTTCAATACTCGTAAGTGTTATTATGTTTTTCATATTCTGAAGAGATATAATTTTTCGTATTCATATGAATATTATTTTCGTTCAACCGTTGTAAGTAAGGGGTTTCTACCAGGGGCAATTTCGTAATTTTTCTGAACCTCAAAAATTTTGAAAAAATTTAAAATGATAATCTGATGAGTTTTCTAGATTGTGTCTAAAAATAACAATTTTTGGATATATAGATTAGGAGTTATGAATTTTATGGGAAAAGACTATTTTAAAAGTAAACCCTTATAACTCCTTGTGGTTAACTTTAAAATTGATAAAATTTTTATTAGGAGTACATGTATATAACAACAGTATACTCTGTAAATTTTGGAATTTTTGGACAAAAGTACAGTTTATGATAAATGTCTAAATATTCAACAGTTTTGACCATATGAAAAATAGTAAATGAATTTTAAAAATTCTGAGAAAAATATATGTTCAATATGGGACTATATTATGCTAAATCCCAGAAAAGAAAATTTTCTGGGACTGATTTGATATTTTTCGTAAAAATAGACTAGTTATGAGTAAATGAATTAAATATGTTATGTGAAGTAAGAAAAGTGAAAAATAGAATTTTATGGCTTGAGAATCTTATATAAGGTATATGCAGATTTTTTATGAGGGTTTTGGTTATTGGTTATGAAATCTTATGAGTTTGGCATTTTAGAATTATTAAATGCATTAATTAGTAAAGTGTAAATAATTAAAATAAATTGTTTATAAGTTTAAGAAATAATTTAAATATTATTGTAATATTAATAACATCAAATTATGAGATTATTATGTGATTTATAATATTTGGATTAAGGTGTTATGGAATCATTGATTTAAAATATTATTTAATGATTAATAATATTAGTAAATGAATTTAATGTTATTATATAATGAATAATGTTATTATCTTCGTTAAATATTCTTTGAAATATTATTTTCTGTTCAAATCATTTTTGATATAATATTATTCTTGAATTTTACTTCACAAAGTAGTATTATGTTGACAATTTGGATATTATTGAATTCTAGATAAATTAAATTGTTAAAGTCTTTAAAATTTATCCTTTATCTCATGTGATTGATTCTTTATATCCTTGTCATGATCCTCATGCTTATATTGTGATGAAAGTCATTTTTGGCCCGTAGTGCATAGATAGACGATTGTTTATTAGTTTTACAGTTGTATTCCTTTGGCCTGTAGTGCAAAGAAGAACTGTTGTTGAATATCTTTGGCCTGTAGTACAAAGATGAACTGTTAATGAATATCTTTGGCTCGTAGTGCAAAGATGACTTATTGTTGAATATCTTTGGCCTATTGTGCAAAGATGACCTGTTGTTGAATATCTTTGGCTCGTAGTGCAAAGATGACTTGTTGTTGAATATCTTTGGCCTGTAGTGCAAAGATGACCTGTTGTTGAATATCTTTGGCCTGTAGTGCAAAGATGAACTGTTAATGAATATCTTTGGCCGTAGTGCAAATATGAATTTATTAGTATGATTATGAACAGGAACTGTGATTTGGTATAACCATGATATTTGATGTTTTAGGTAAAGACAGGTGATGAAAATTATATTCGTCCTAGATGAGAAGAGGAATTTAGAACTATAATTATGATTATGAGTTATTCACATGATTGTGGACCTAAACTGTTGATTTATATTACAGGGATAAAATATTGTTGGTGGACTTTTAACATGGAGAAGATAGTAGACTTTATGGTCTATTTGACTCTTCTAATGGATTGCTCGTTCCGCTGTAACTATGGTTGAAAAGTTTTATTATCTACCATATGTTCTAAATCTCTGATTTATTACTGATGAAGGCTATTGATAATTTAATTATCTTTAGTCATGATATTCTTTACTGGGCTAGTTGTGCTCACCATTTTATTTCACTATTCCTTTCAGGTAATAAGAGTGTAGTTGGGTCGAGCGGGTGTAACAGAGGAATAGAACGGTGGTCTCTAGCTGTGGAGGTTCTCCCTAAACAGTATGAAAATAATTTTATTGAGAACTTTAGAATAGTGTATTATATTTTATACATCATTTAGTATTTATATTTGGTGAATCAAATAGGGTGAGGCGAACCCAACGTTGGAAAGGTGTTTTGCCACTATCATACAAGATGTCTAATGACCTATGACTTCGTGTTATCATAAGGCAGGGTTGTGCACATCCACTTGCTGAGTATATCTACGAGCACTACCTATATAATCTTGGAGTTTGGTTGAAATATAATTCTCAATTGGTGACAATAGAGATAATTATATGTCAAGAGAAGACTCACCATTGGAAAGAACATGATAGCAATCTTCTCATTTTTTTTGGGGTCTATTGGGTCAACCAAGGATAATTCTGTGGACATATGATATCTATCATAACTTAGATGCATGGCCTCCCATGTATGAAAGTTTCCTTGAGCATTTTTCGAAGATTTTAATTTCTAAAACAGTTATTGACTGTACTTTTATGTAAAGTACCATTGTAAGGTGTTGTGGATAAGACACCATGAGAGTTACAAATATTGGTACTAAAACTCACAGTTTGTGTGTTGTCGTACTCTGCACGACAGTTCAACAGTTGTATAAAAGAAGTTTGTATTTGATTTCTGTAGTGTGATATCTGGAGACTCAAAATGGGTGATGTATACCTATTTTGGGGGCGTCACATTAATATGTATATTACTCTTGCATTATTTAATAATTTGAAATAAGTTTAGATTACACACGTTATCAAACCCATCAGATTTAACATCGATATCATTCTCGGATTCTGTATGTTCCTCATCATCAGTTTCATCATCGTTATCATCCTCGATGACTGTGTAGACATTCACGATGATGACTTTCTCGACATCCTCATCGTCAGGTATGCCAACCACAACAGTTGTGATCACATTTTCATCATTTAGCACTACCTGCCCGGGATTACTAACATCTTCTTGCAGTGCCTCATCTATCCCAAACATATTAACACCATAAAATGCACATGTTTTAGTTGTGACAACTGTATACCAGGGGCTTCTACTATTTATGACAAAAAGAGCGTAATACACTTGAGTCGATTGACTGGCTAACACGAATACGTTATCAGATCTTAGTACCAACTTAAAATCTACAATGACGATTTTATTACGATCAACTTTAACACCCTTTTCAGTATCAAATCAGCGACACTTAAATATAACTACCATTTTACCCCCGTGATAATTGAGCACAACCACATCCTGTAAACGTCCATAGTAATTGGACTCAGAATCATGTTAATAGCTTCCCAACACCACAACCCCAAAATTGACTGATGTGAGTTCATTCAAGTCATCAACCCAAAATCTGTACCCATTCACGATGTAGCTGGGAAAAGAACTACCAAAATTTTAAGGTCCTCAGATGACATCTATAAAATGCTCAGAAATGTTATTTTCTTAAACTAATGTTGGAAATTAGTAGTAGTGAATGCTTCTAACTCTGCTGCATTTAAAGTCAAGTTAGAAGCATACGCTTCCTCTTCGAATGAACTAAAATAATAATAAATTGGCTTAATATATAGATGATTACACTTATAAATTATATTAAATGCGACAATTAATAATTCATACCTGATGTATGATGATACTTCGGGCATATTTAGAAGCTCGAATGTAGATATAGTCTTCAAATCTTAGTCACTTAAGTAAGTCATCGTCTCATGGCCAAATTGCTTAGCTGGATATTTGAATACAGCTAACTCATCATTAGCATGAGATTGGGGACCGATGACCTCATTCCTACTTAAACGGTTGTGTTTCGTTGAGACAACATCGTCAATATACAATGAGCAGAAGTTGAAAAGCTCTTCCTCCGTATAGCGTTCAACAATAGAACCCTCTACATGAGCTTTATTTTTGACTTTCTGTTTTAATCGACGTATATACCTAAAATACGTTCTAAAGATGTATATGAGTATTATTAATATGAGCAGTAGAATGCAATTTATAGATTATATTACCTCTCAAAAGGATACATCCACCGATATTGCACTGATCTCTAAGTTTGAGTTCATACGGTAAATAAATAGGTAGATGTTCCATCGAGTTAAAGAATCCTGGAGGGAAGACCATTTCGAGCTTGCAAATGATAAGCAAAATATTGTTCTCTATATGCTTCACATCACTATACTTTATTACAGTTGAGCATAGATCACGAAAGAAATTTGAAAGTTCAGTCAATGCATCCATAACTTTTCTAGGTAACATCTTAAGAAATGCAATTGGGATCAATTTCTGCCAGAATATATGACAATCGTGGCTCTTGAACCCATTAATTTTCAACTACTAAACTTTACAACAGCGCGATATGTTAGACACATATCCATCTGAGAGCTTCAACCCACCAACCCACTTGCACACCTTTTCAACTTGTTGCTTAATAAGATAAAATGGAGCTTTAGGTTTCGTATTGTTAGGGCAAAGCCATAATTTCGGCCTAATGGTCAGAACATATATACGTTCTACATAAAATTTATCAGAACACAAAAATTAGGAGAATTGATAATGTGTTTATCATAACATTATTCCATATAAAAATTCATACTGAAAAATTCTGATTTATTAAATTAAGAAAGAAAGTTTAATTTTAATTTACGAAATTAGGGCAGAAAATTTTGGGCGTCTTCCTAAATTAAGGCACTGATATCATTCACTAACCTTGGAGATGTTACACTAGCTACTAACTGAGGAGGAGGAGTAAAACCACCACTCACGAAAAAGCAACAACAAAGCCAAAACGTCTGACAAAAAAGGAGGAGGAAGAGAAGGAGGAGGAGGCGCATGAACGAAAAATTAAGAGAGGAGGAGATGGATTTCCGTCTGAGAGAGCTGAGAGATAAGAGAGGGTACTGAGAGATGAGAGAGAATTGAGAGATGGAGAGTAAAATGACAAAGGCGGCTGAGAACTGATATGTTTTAGGTTTTTAGTTATTTTTGAAAGAAATTAAGTCACAACAGATTCCCTCGAAATTACTTTATGATCGACAAAACATCCGTCAGAATTATATTGTATTTTTTTGAAATTAGGGTTGACGATGGCGGGAAGTTAGGTGCTAAGGAATGGCTCCTATCATCGATGAAATTCCATCGTAATTATACTATTTTCGAGGGATTTATGATCGACGAAATATTCAGTCGATATTATTCTAATTCTGAGGGAATTAAGTCCGTCGAAAATAATTTCATCAAAATTAAACTTTTTTCTTGTAGTGGGTCCTTTAAACACTAAAAAAATGCTTACATAACACGTTTTGTGGTCATATTACGACCATAAATCACATAAAACGTAAATTATCCATAAAAATCTTATTTTATTAGATAATTTCTTATAAATCCAATTTACAAATATATTCGATCTTTGTGATCATTACAAGTCTTATATACGCTAAAGTTTGTAAACATTTAGATATAACGTATGTAACTGGTATGCTTGGACTTTACTAGTCAAATCTAGGTTTAGATCACTAGAAAATAGTCAAAAATGTTTTACGCTACTTACAGGGTACTAATGATTTTATTCTTACATTTAGGAAAACAGAAAATCTTGAAGTTGTTGGTTATTCTGATTCTGATTTTTCTAAGTAGAAAGACGAAAAGAAATCTACATTAGTGTATATCTTTATGCTTTCAGGAGGGCCTATTTCGTGAAGAATTCATAAGTATGAGTTAACTACTACTTTCACGATGATGGCAGAATATGTGGTTTATTAACATGCTACTTGTCGCACCATATTATTGAGGAGTCTTATTTTGGACTTAAGGTTGTAGATTCCATTTCAAGAGCGTTGAAAGTATTTTGTGATACTGATTATGTTGTTAGCTTTTCCAACAACGCCATTTCGAGTGGTTCTGAATTGTACCTCGACACTAAGTACCTCCTTGTTAAGAAAAAAATTGAAGATCAAAACATTGGCATTAAGTATATTTGTAAGACCCCAACTTTTGATAAATAAAAATTATTTATTTAAAAAATTTTATTCTAAACAGAAAATGGTTAAATTGATAAAAGGTTACAGTTAAGGGTGATATGTGCAAATTATAAGATAAAAAATAAGTCGGGGAATATTCGGTAAAGTACGACGACGTTGAAACAACCAATTATTGGTGGGCCCCACAATGAAATAATTATCAGATACAGAAAACGAAAAAAATAAAATTTTTAATAAAAATTATCAGCAGATCTATCACCTTTAAGTGTTAAAATACCCGGTGATAAAAGAATAGTAGCACGCGGTACTCTACAGTAGCACACGATATTCTACAGAAACACACGTTTTTGCAAAGTATTTCGTATTATTGTAACAATATCAAATGCAAAATATTTAATATTATTAAACTAATAATTGTAACAACATTTCATATTATTAAACCAATAATTGTCACAACATTTTGCACTATTGAACCAATAATTCTCAACATAACAAGGGTAGTAATGAAAAATTACATAATTAAATGTCACGAGTATTAAATAGTTAGAGAGACTCATTATTTGAAGAACACTAATATTTATGATATTAATACATTAAGTCAATAATACAGTACATAATATAATAATAATTGATAAAGACAATCTTGAAAAAGTGTGAATAATATATTAAAAGAGTGTGAATAATTGATAAAGATAATCTTGAAAAAGTGTGAATAATTAATTAATAATATATTGAAAAGGTGTAAATAATTGATGAATAATATAGATTAAAAAATATAAAAATGTAATAATTGATGTGTTGTAGGTATTGGTTAAGTTTTAGCTATAAATAGGGAGTTTAGCAGAAGGAATGTCATAACTTCCTTATTTATCCTTCCTTCTAATCTCTAAAAATTGTTTAGTTTAAGTGACTCTCTTAGTGTGCAAAGACTACTTAAGTATTAATGAATATTAGTACGATTGTAAGAATTTTTTAGGTGAGTTTTTTCTATAAAATTTGCACAAGCATTCACACAGTAAGAACACGTGGTGAAATTTCTATTTGACCTTGGTGCAAAAAGGAACTGTTGATTGACATGATAATGACCATTTGTGTTACAGTTGATGAAATCTTAATGGTGAATGTTTTTATTGGAGAAGATAATAGACATTACAATATATTTAACTCTTCTAATGGATTATTCATTACACTGCAGTTGTTTATTGAAAACTTACGTTTTTTATGTTTCTCTAAATCTCTAATTTTGAAGATTAAGGATAATTTATTTTTCGTTATTTTAGTCATGATATTCTTTACTAGTCTATTTGAGCTCACCCTTTTGTTTCATAATTTCTTTTAGGAAACTATGAAACGAGAGTGTAGCTGGGGCTAGCGGGAAGAGCAGGAAAATGGAATGATGGCCCGAGTTAGTAGTTGTAGTTGTCCTCAACATGTTGTAAAATAGTGTAACAATAATTTTACTAAGTACTTAGTGTGTGTGTGTGTATGTTACCGTATTTTGCATGACATTGTAATATTTTTTATATGGAGAATTTATATATGTAATTTATATTTTGACGACTCAAATTAGGTGGTGTAGACCCCATTTTGGGGCGTCACAATTTTAGTACACATGATATGCTAGTGGATCCAACTTAAGAAAGGCTTACCACTCAAACTCTTTTAGAGCACGTTGTTGGCATGGGTTTAACCAGTAGTCCTAATTAGGTAGTTTGTAATATTCCGAGTGTTTATGATAACGATCCTTAGAAAAAGAAATGAATGAGTTAAATAATATGTAATACTCAAAATATAATTGAGTTTAAGTGAAAGTTATGAAATAAAACCTACAATTTGTTGAAGAAATGAATGCATTAGGAAATATAAAACCTATATTAAGGTAAGGTGTTGAAGTTATTCAATGAAGAGATTTGATAAAAACCTGAGTAAGGTAGGGTTTCGGTGATTCCGATAAGGGGGGAAGAATGTAACAATACAGAATTTTATTTATAATTTTAAATATTTATTGAATTAAATAAATATTTTTTTAATAGATGTGTTTGTTATTTAGTGGATGTTTGTTGGATTATTTATTAGTAAGTAAATAATTCATGAGTTATAGAAATTAAGTTAATTAAGATAAAAGAGTGATGAATTAAATTATGAGATAATACTCTAATTTAACTTAATAACTAAATTAAAGAGTTATTAAGAATTATATGGTTTACTATAATGTTGTTTTAATTTAATTTAGTAATTAAAGTAATGTGTTAATTTATTAAATAAAATTATAATTATAATGAAGACTATAATTTTATTGTATTAGTTTATGTGGTAAATTGATTTAATAAATTGTTATTATATTTAATTAAATTTGAATATGAGAATTTATTTAAATAAAGTGTGACAATAAATTATATTATAAATGAGTCATGAAGATAAATCGAAAGAGTTTTAATTTTTTTTACCAAACAAGGCTTTAGAGCTTTTGAAATTTTTATTTTAATCTTGTTTTGCCAAACAAGGCTTAAGGAATGATTAAGTCATTATTTTAATTAGTTTTGCCAAACAAGACTTTATGACTTTAAAATTTAAAATGAAAATAACTGATATGTTTTTAGTAGCCTTATTGTTATACGTCAGTTTTGTTTTTATGTTATCGTCTGTTTTAGTTTTACGTTAAGTGTTTGCTTAAGCCTAAGAAAGAACATAAGGAAGAAAGAAAAGAGAAGAAAGAAGAGAGAAGAAAGAAGAGAGAAAAGAGAAAAGAGAGAGCTCTAGGGAGAGTTTGAGAGAGAATTGGAGAAGAGCTTTGGAAGAACAAGAAGAAAATAACCTTATTCATCATCTAATTGGGTTAAGAAGGAATTAAAAGGTATTAATCCAACCTTAAAACTCTCTACTTTTGTTTACCTCAAATATTAGGTTTCTATAAAATTAGTTTGGTTTGATGAATGATAAGGATATATTTGTTTATAGGTGCGTATAATCTGTGGTATGTCATCTATAAATGATTTTAGACTTGTCAATTTCATGGAAATCATGTTAAGGATGAAGAGTATGAGTTATGTTTAATATATGTATTTTGGGTCTGTTTTGAGACTAAAATTGGTTAGAATTTTATGTTATAATTGTAGAATTGGTAATGGATTCTGTTAATACAATAAGAAACGAAAAGAACGCAAGTTGAATGAATCAATTTGGTTAAGAAACGAATTCATAGTGAGGAATTTCGCTATGAATGACAAAAGAAGAAGAAATAATAGAAATAGTAAAATTAAATGTTATAATTTTGATGTTTATGTTATTTATGTTGTTAGAAAAGTGTTAGAAATATTAGTTTATGTTTCTGTAAACATATTACACCTTGGGTAGGTTGGTATGGTTGTTAAAAAGGAGTTTTTAGGCCTAATTTGGCTTTCTGTAGTGTTCGTGATGTTAATTCGCGAAATTTCAGAAGCTACCCCTGCCACGGCTGGCTATTGTAGTATAAAAACCCCAGCCCCGGCTAGGGGTAGTCTGGCTTCAAATTTTGAGAAGTTTGCCCGGACATATTTTACTAAAATGGGCATAACCTTTTCATACGAACTCCGATTGATGCGATTCAAGATGATCCGAAACGAGGACGAATAGACCTATAATTTTTATTCTTTAATTTTTTCAATTTGAGGTAGGTAACAGGGGTCAAAATGTTCATCTTTAAAACTATTGTATTTTCGGGGACAATCAGAGGGCGTCGGGCATGCAAGTATGCAAGTGTAGTGCTTCTGACGATAAAAGATGTTGTTCTAAGTTATAAAACATGAATGTTAGTAAACATAATGATGTTTAACATTTATAAATGATGTATTAGATAAGTTGTATAAGCATACTAAGCATACACAAGAGAGATAAATCGGGCGTGTGACGAATGAACGTCGAAACGCCGTGACAAGTGTTAATGAACGTAAAAAGTTTTTTAAGTCAAATGAAATGAATATTATAAGATATGAAATTGGGTTTATATAAAACCAATAAGTAGTCCTAGCAAGACTTAAACACTTGAATGATCCTCGAGTGTGACCTAAGAAGAAATATAGTGAGATATAAGTTGAAAGTTAACACAATCAAATTGAACATTGTGTATTGATTGACAGGAAGGGTTATGTGATGTAGAGTAAAGTTTACACTATAACTACTATGCGTTGCTATGTGACTAATAGTTGATGTGTATGATTATATAATTGTGTAGGGCACGTGAAGTGTAGATAACTGTAAGTTGTTAAACTGTTATTGGTAAACAACGATCAAGGACGTATGTCGAAGATCACGATATATTTTTGTACTCCCAGGATGGATTGCAAACGGTGTGCTATGAGCCTCAATCATGATTTTATACTTTAAATCAAAGTCGTTAGGAACACAAAGTCTGGAGTTGACTCGAAGTATTCCTTCTTCATCGATTCTTGCTTCCAGAATAGCACCTTCTTGTACTTTCTTCCTCATAGGCATCAGCTCCAGGTCCGTAGCTTGAGCAACTTTAACTTTATCGATTAAAGTTGGTTCTACTTGTATATTTGATATCATCATTGTGACTCCCCCAAAATAGGTACACACGACCCATTCTCAGTCGCCAGATATCACACTACAGAAAATAAATACAACCTTTATTTATACAACTGTTGAACTGCCGTACAGAGTACGACAACACATATGCTGTGTATACCAATTGTAACTCTCATCCCTTTACTTGGATAGCATTTCACAGTGATACCTTACAATGGTACCTTACATAAAGGTACAATAAATAACTGTTTTAGAAATTAAATCTTTAGAAAATGCTTAAGAAAACCTTCGTACATGGGAGGCCATGCATCTAAGTTATAATAGATATCATATGAGCACAAAATTATCCTTGGTTGACCCAATAGTCTCCAAAGAAAAATGAGAAGATTGCTATTATGTTCTTTTCAATGGTGAGTCTTCTCTTGATATATAATTATCTCTATTGTCTCCAATTGAGAATTATATTTCAACCAAACTCCAAGATTATATAGGTAGTGCTCGTAGATATACTCAGCAAGTGGATGTGCACAACCCTATCATATGATAACACAAAGTCGTATGTCATTAGACATCTTGTATGATAGTGGCAAAACACCTTTCCAAAGTTGGGTTCACCTCACCCTATTCGGTTCACCAAAATCAATGGTTAAAATGACGTATAAAATACGATACACTTATCTAAAATTCTCAATAAAATTATTTTTATACTGTTTTAGGGGAAACCTCAACAGCTATTGACCATCGTTTTATTCCCCTGTTACCCCCGCTCGACCCAGCTACACTCTTTTTACCTGAAAGGAATTGTGAAGTAAAAGGGTGAGCACAACTAGCCCAGTAAAGAATATCGAATGACTTTATGGCTTGATATGAAAGTGTTTGACTTCAGTGGTTTGGTTGCTTGAATTTGTATAATAGGTTGGTTAAGAATATGAAAACTAACAATCTTACGAAAATAATCAATTTTAGCATAAGTGGTTAACCAATCAATCCTTAAAATCACATCAAATGCAAGTATTTTTAAAGAAATAAGATCGGCAGGTAATGTGATTGTTCCAACTTGAATCAAGCAAGATTTATAAACAGTGGATGTAATAAAAGTTTCTCCTAACGGAGTTTCAATAGATAAGTCAAAGTCTGTTGAGCACAAGCAGGAGAGATAAAAGAATGGGTAGAACCGGTATCTAATAAGGTATAGACTTCGTAATAGTTTATGATTAACTAACCCGTGATAACTTCGTTCGGTTCCTCATCACAAAAAACGCTCTCCCTTAAACTACCAACTTTGTTTTGTCCGTATCCGCCTTTGGTGCCATCGTCCCAACTGGACTTGACTTTGCTACAGGATAAAATCGAGCTGTGTGATCGTCTTTTTCATAACTATAACATACCTTGGAAGGATGTGAACAGTTTAGACTTATGTGTCCCTCCTCTCCGCATCTGTAGTATCTAATCGGCGGTCGTTCTCCTCCCCTAGAATTTGTTGCTGGTGCTGGTGCTACTGCCAATGTCATCCCATCATCGTTAAATCTTCTCTTCTAAAAATTTTCACTTGAATTATTTCTTCTATTATCTTGGTCATGATTACCACCGAAGTGACTACCATTTCTGGCATGATTATTTCCTCAACGATGGTTATCATTGTTCCGATGGCCGTTGCCACCGGTACGATTATTATCGTGTTTTTGGTCGTTAACTTTTGGTTTTAATTTGCACATTAGATCTTCACAAATGCCGACAAGGTCCATGCAGCCAAAGCACTTAGCAGACTGGGGTTGGAAGATTGTTTTGAGGAGATCATTTGCTTTGAGACTCTGAATCCTACTCACAGTAGCACCATATCTGATGATGAGGATGACATTCTCTGTTGTTAGTGAATTTCCTGACGTATTTCCTGAAGAACTTCCCGGCCTACCCCTAGAGCGTGATATTGAATTTTTTTATTGATCTTGAACCTGATACAAAACTTATTTCTAAAATCTCATATCGAATAGCTCCTATTGAACTTCAGGAGTTAAAAACCCAACTACAGGTGTTGGTACTCGAACCTCTATCTAGTGACTTCCTTTATGGAATGCACCGAAGTCAGACTTACCGTAGGGGACGCTATATTTGTGTGGTGGTAAAACGATAGGTACTATTGTGACGTGTTATCCAAGATTGGGATATGAGTCACAGTTGAGAGCAACCTAAGTCAGTAATCGAAATACGTAGCTTTCAAGGCTTAGCTGATTATTATCGGAGATTCGTGAAAGGATTTTCTCGAATCACTACTCCATTAACTCAGCTGACTCGAAAAGATACAAAATTTGAATGGAGCGAGGAATGTGAGAAGAGATTCTAAGAACTTAACATACAACAACGACGTTGGCTCGAGCTGTTGAAAGATTACGATCATACTATCCAATACCATCCTAGAAAAGCAAACGTGGTAGCTGACGTGTTGAGTAGAAGATCGTATGCGGGTACGAGTGCGATATTGTTGAACACAAAGACCCATTTTGTATGACTTACAAATGATAGAGATAGAGTTAAAGACTCTAGGGACCCACGTGATGATATACGAGTAGAATCAACTTTAATCAATAAAGTTAAAATCGCTCAAGATACACACCGGAGTTGATAAATATAAAGAAGAATGTGCAAGAAGGCGTTATTCCAGAAGTAAGAGTTGATGAAGAGAAGAAATCTCAACCCTTGATTTGTTGGTCCATTTGAAATTCTCGATCGAGTAGGAAATGTGACCTATAGACTCGATTGACCGCCAAGTATGTCTCGTGTTTATAACATTTTTTGCATATCCACACTACGTAAATATGTGAAAGACTCGAACCACATTATTGAGTTAGAACCAGACGAGATAGCCGAAGATTTAACGTACGAGGAGGTATCTGTCAAGATCTTGGATAAGAAGGAGCATGTCCTACGCACAAAGGTTATACCACAAGTTAAAGTTTTGTGGATGAACCATGCTATTGAGAAAATGACCTGGGAGTTAGAAATGGAAATGAAAGCGAGATATCCTCACCTTTTCGAAACACCAGGTACGTACGTCAATTTTGAGGACGAAATTTCATAAAGAGGGGAGGTTGTAAGACCCCAACTTTTTATAAATAAATTCAAATTTCCTCTATTTATTATTTTAAAATAGTAAGGGGTTGATTTGATTAATATGGTTAGTTATAGGTAAAATACGCAAATATTTTAAATAAGCAAGTGTTTGTAAAATATTCATTATTGTCGGGGAAGATTCGATTGGTCGTGGAATATTCTTGCTGTCGGGGAATATTCGTACAACAGCGCAACCTTTGGTGGGCCCCATAACGAAAAGCGATTGGATAAAGAAAATGACAAGTACAAGTTTTTAAAACTAACGACGTAGTTGTTACCATTAACATTGTTGAAATATCCGGTGGTTAAAATATAGTAATACGCGGTGTTACACAGTAGCACACGGCATTGCACCAATTATTGATTCTTACATAAAAAGGCACTACTCAATAATTGTTATAGTAATTACTGTTTAATATTTTATTTTATTGATTCAATAATTGCTACGTTGATATTTTATATTGTTGATTCAATAATTGTCATTGTACAGTATTTCAAATTATCAGATCAATGATTTATATTATTTAAATAATATTATTAGATAGCATTATTGGCAATGTCTAAGGAAGTTCTGTCTAGGAGAGGTTATTTAATTGCGCGCCAGTAAGGAGAAATCTTTACCGGAAGGCCCCATCTTTCCTGAGAACGACCTGATTGTCATTATTGTGATTCTGTAATATTATTTGTGAATAATTAATTATTGATAGATATGATAAGAAAAATATTTATTTTATGTGAATATAAATGGAGGAATTTTTAGAAAAGTGACAATTGTTGAAAATTGATATATTATCTTTTCTGATAAAATAATTCATTCAAGTATATTATTATATTACATTATAATTATATAATGCGATAATATAATAATGGTGATATTTTTATAATGAATGTGTGTTATATGAATAAATGAGGAGGAATAGTATTTTTATTACAATAATTGCTAAAAACATTTTAAACATGTTGGTGGATCCCTTTTTTGACTGAAATTTGATTATAGCCTGCAAAATCGTCCGTATGTGGATTTCGGTCAATTTTTGTTTAGAATTTAGAAAAACTTAAAGCTACAAAGTTGTAGAGAATTGAATTTCCTATGAAATGGACATAAGATTCGAATTTTTCTGATAAAAGGACTATTTATTATGAATTATTGAAGTTTCGAAATATTGGGTCTGAATTGATTTTGTTATAAAAAATATTTAAAACATGTTTTGTGTGTTGGCGGACCCCACTTACTGTTGCAAAATGCTGAATTCAGATTTTTAAGGTGGGCGTAGGAAATTTTTTAATAAATATTATTATTTTATTAAATTTTATGCTTTGGTGTTCAAAGTATTTTTCTATAAATAGGGTGTTTAGGTTAGAATTGAAAATCACACTAGAATCTGAAGTTTTCTCTCTCTATATTATCGAGCGTAATTTTGTGAGTATTTTGATACTTTGAGTATTGCTATACGGTGCAAGTTTTTTTCAGCGTTATATCTGATATTCCAACCAGAAGTACTATTCTTTTGAGGAAAGAGATGTTATTTTTTTCATAAATGATATTATTTCTTTCAATATCAATATACCGAAATATTGGTATGAATTTTATTATGAAATTTTTACCTTTTCATGTCGGGGTTACTATTCATGAGTTACTATTTACGAGTTACTATTCACGAGTTACTATTTACGAGTTACTATTCATTTGTCGGGATTACTATTCACGAATACGGCACTATTCACAGAAAAATTAATTTTTTTTTGTCCAAAATTGTCTGTTATGGTTCCTATTTTTTATTGAATCTATGTTTTGATCTTAATTTTTGAATTCTGCTTCACAATTGATTATTATGGAGTATTTTTGAACTTAGATAAATCGAAGTACGAATTCCTAATCTTTGTCTTTTTATCTCTCTAGATTCATTTTCTTGAAAATATTTTTATCACCCTCAGTCTTTATTGGTGATACTTGATAAATATCTTTGGCCTGTAGTGCAAAGATGAATGATTACCTGATGAATATCTTTGACCCGTAGTGCAAAGATGAACAGGTGTTGAGATGAACATGACCAACTGGTGATACAAATGAATATCTTTGGCCCGTAGTGCAAAGATAAATATTTGATGATTGATGTTACAGGGATAAAATACTGATGATGGACTTTTAAATTCATAGATGATAGTAGATTTCATTCTCTACTTAACTCTTCTAATGAATTGTTGTTTCCGCTGCAGTTGTTGATCGAAATTTGTTGTCTATTGTACTCTATCAGATTTTTTCCTGTTGAGGACTAACGATAATTTGTTCTATATTATCTTAGTCATAATATTCTTTACTGGGCTAGTTAAGCTCACCCTTTTCCTTTTTGTTCCATTTTTCTTCTCAGGAGGCGAGAATATAGCGGGAGCTAGTCGGGGTATGGAATGATGGTTAAAGATAGTTTTTTTAGTAGTCCTCACTATTTTATAAGATAGTGTATCAATAATTATAATGAGGACTCCATTTGAGTTTGAGTAATGTCTAGATGACAATATTTGTATTTAAACTCACAGTATATGTGTTGTCGTATTTTGCACAATAATTGTAATAATAAAGTTGTAGTTATTTTCTGTACCATGTATTTGACGACTCAGAATGAGTTGGGTGAAATGGACCTATTTTGGGAGTGTCACAGTTGGTATCAGAACTTAAGGATTTGATCTCTGGCGTTGATCGGGGAATAAAACTAGGAGGGAAAAGACGAGTAAATCCTTAGCTAGTGTATCCTACCTAAGCTTATTTGGTGGTCGACCAGGATATAGGGGTATTATGTGGTATGTCATTTTCTTTAATTAACCCTTGTTTTGAAACAGTATTTGAGAATGACATCTAAAAATTTATTAAGCTGAGTCTCAGCGATAAAATTGATGATAAACTTTTAAATCATAGAAGATAGTAGATATCATGCTATACTTGACTCTTCTAATGGATTGCTTGTTCCGCTGCAGTTAAACTTGTTGTTTATTGTATTATATCAGTTTTACATTGTTGAAGGCTAACGATAATTTATTCTGCATTATCTTAGTCAAAATATTCTTTACTGGGTTAGTTGAGCTCACCTTTTGCTTTCATTATTTTCTTAAGGAAATGAGAACATTGCCGGGACAAGTCGGGGAATGGAGTGACAGTCCGAGGTGGTGGCTGTTGTAGTCCTCACTATTTTATAAAATAATGTGATAATAATTGTAATGAGGACTCCATTTGAGTTTGGATATTGTCTACGAGAGAATATTCGTGTTAAAACTCCCAGCTTATATTTTTTCGTATTTTACACGACAGTTGTATAATTAAGTTTGTATTTAAATTCTGTACCATGTGTATACCTACTTTGGGGGCGTCACAGTTGGTATCAAAGCTTAGGGATATGATCCCTGGCTGAGATTTGAGGCTAGAACTAGGAGGGGAGAGACGGGTAAATCCTTCGCTAGTATGACCTACTTAAACTTATTTGTTATTTAATTGGTCGGTCAGAATATAGGGATAATATGTGGTATGTCAATTAACTCTTGTTTTGTGGCAGTGTTTGAAAATGACATCTAAAAATATTGAGATAAGCAATGGAGCACATGAGACCGTTGAGTCACCGATGATCAATAACCAGGATAATGTGCATCAGGAAGATAATAATCTTCATGTAAACAACAACACCGACTAAATGATGAATGACAGGATGTTTAGGAACTTTCTGAAATTCATGTAACATCAAGCGAGAGAGACTCATGTTCAAAATGCAGGTGGAAACATTGGCAACTCACGAATGGTTACTGCTAAGCAATTCAAGGAGCTGGAACTAACAGAGTTTTTGGGAAAGTCAGAACCACTTAAGGCAGAGACGTGGATTAAGCAGATCACCAAGATATTTGATGTCTTGGGATGCTCCGAGGAGCAAAAGGTTTTCTTTACCACCTTCATGTTGTGAGGAGAGGCAGATCATTGGTGAGAATCTGTAAAACGTACTCAACCTGACGCACTGAAGATGTCTTGGGAGAAGTTCCAAGAATTGTTCAACGACAAGTATTTTTCTAAAAATATTCGTCACATGAAGGAGGTAGAATTCATCAAGCTGGAGCAAAACAATATGACCGTAGCGCAGTACAAGGCTAAGTTTGCGGAGTTATCCTGGTTTGCATCCCATTTGGTAGATAATGAGGAGTGTATGACGCGAATGTGACGCTCCCAAAATAGGTAGACATAACTCATTCTGAGTCGCCAAATACATGATACAGAAATCAAATACAAACTTAATTTATACAATACGACAAAACATAGCTGAGAGTTTTAACACGAATATTGTTTCGTAGACAACATTCAAACTCAAATGGAGTCCTCATTACATTTATTACCACATTATTTTATAGAATAGTGAGGACTACTTTAGCCACCATCTTGGACCGTCACTCCATTCCCCGACTAGTCCCAGCTATATTCTCATTTCCTAAAGAGAACAATGAAAGCAAATGGTGAGCTCAACTAGCCCAGTAAAGAATATTATGACTAAGATAATGCAGAATAAATTATCGTTAGCCTTCAACAGTGTAAAACTGATAGAATATAATAGACAACAAGTCTAACTGCAACGGAACAAATAATTCATTAGAAGAGTCAAGTAAAACATAATATCTACTATCTTCTATGATTTAAAAGTTTATCATCAATATTTTATCACTGTAACACAGCTCAATAAATAATCCACATCATCGAATTATTCATGCATTACGGGCCAAGGATATTCATTAGTATCGCCAATGGTCATGATCATGCCAACAACTGTCCATCAATGCACTACGGGCCAATGAGGACTTTTACCACATCATTTGTAACATTATAGGTCATGATTATACCGATACATAGTCATAATCATACCAATCAATAGTGCATCTATGCACTACGGGCCAAAGATGACTTTCATCATAATATAAGTATGAGGATGATGACAATGATATAAGAATTTAATTAAGTAAAAGCAAGGATAAATTTTAAAGATTTATAATTCAATTTATCCAGAGTTCAATAATGTCCAAATTGTCAACATGATAACTGATTTGTGGAGTAAAATTCAAGAATAATATTGTATCAAAAATAATTTAGACAGAAAAGAAATCAATTTTTATCATGAATAGTTTCCCGGGTGAATAGTACTTGAGTGAATAATATCTCGTGAATAGTACTCCGTGATACCTTATTTGATACCGGTTCTACCTATTCTTTTATTTCTCCCACATGCGCTCAACGTTTAAATTTAACTCCGGAGAAATTAAACTTTGACTTATCTATTAAAACTCCGTTGGGAGAAACTTTCATTACATCCACTGTTTATAAATCTTATTTGATTCAAATCGACACCCTCACGTTACCTGCCGATCTTATCTCTCTGAATATACTTGCATTTGATGTCATTTTAGGGATTGATTGGTTAACTACTCATTATGCTAAAATTAATTATTTTTGTAAGGTTGCTAGCTTTCATATTCCTAACCAATCTATTATGCGAATTCAAGCAACCAAACCACTAAAGTCAATCACTGTCATATTAAGTCATAAAGCCATTTGTTTATTGAAAAACAGATGTCAAGCTTTCTTAGCCCATGTCACGGATTTAAACAAAAATACGTCAGATTTGAATGATATTTCAATTGTTAATAAATTTCATGATGTATTCCTTGAATAACTCCCTGGCCTACCCCCAGAGCGTGAAATTGAGTTTTATATTGACCTTGAACCCGGTACAAAATCCATTTCCAAAATTCCATATCGAATGGCTCCTATAGAACTTTAGGAGTTAAAAACCCAACTGCAGGAACTTTTAGATATCGATTTCATTCTTCTTAGTACGTCTCCTTGTGGTGCTCCTGCTCTATTCGTAAAGAAGAAAGTTGGGAGTATGCGGCTTTGCATTGATTATAGGGAGTTGAATCATGTCAAGGTCAAAAATAGGTACCCGTTGCCTTGCATTGATGACCTGTTTGACCAGTTGCAAGGCGCTAAATTCTTTTTAACGATCGATCTTCAATCCGGATATCATCAGTTAAAGATTAAAACTGATGACATTCCAAAGACTGCTTTCAGAACTTGGTACGAGCATTACGAAATCCTAGTCATGTCTTTTGGATTGACCTATGCTCATGCTGCCTTCATGGATATGATGAACCGAGTATTCAAGGAATATTTGGATCATTTTTTGGATGTCTTTATTGATGACATTCTCATATACTCCAAAAGCCGTGAAGATCATGAGCAACACTTGAGGCTGATACTCCAAAAGCTTCATGAAAATAAGCTATATGCTAAGTTAAAGAAATGCAAGTTCTGGCTTGAGGAAGTAGCATTCTTTGGGCACTTGATATCGAATCAAGGAATATCTATTGATCTAGTGAAGATTGAAGCAATACAAAGCTGGGAGCAACCTAAGTCAGTGACCGAAGTACGTAGCTTTCTGTGCTTAGCTGGTTATTATCGAAGATTCATGGAAGGATTTTCTTGAATCGCTACTCCATTAACTTAGCTGACTCAAAATGATATAAAATTTGGTTGGAGCGAGGAATGTGAGAAGAGTTTTCAAGAACTCAAGAGGAGACTCATTTCAGCACATATTCTGACAATACCATCTGGTTCGGAGGGATTTGTTATATACAACGATGCTTTAGGCAAAGGTTTAAGATGTGTTCTCATGCAACATAAGAAAGTCATAGCCTATGCCTCACAACAACAAAAAAAATATGAGAGGAATTATCCTACTCATGATCTAGAGTTGGCAACAGTCATTTTTGCACTAGAGATCTGGAGACATTACCTGTATGGGGAGAAGGTGGAGATCTATACAGATCATAAAAATCTCAAATATTTCTTCACCCAAAAGGAACTCAACATGCGAAAATGACATTGGCTCGAGCTGTTGAAAGATTACGATCATACCATTCAATAACATTATGGAAAAGTGAACGTGGTAGCTGACGCGTTGAGTAGAAGATCATATGCAGGTACGAGTGCGATATTGTCAAAGCAAAGGCCCATTTTATATGACTTACAAAGGATAGAGATAGAGTTAAAGACTTCAGGGACCCACGTAATTGTAAGACCCCGGATTTTATGAAATAAAAGTATTCAATTTTCTTATAATTATTATTCTATTTAATGGTTAAATTGATAAAGGGTTAAAGTTAAGAGTGACATTTGAAAATTTTGCAAAGTAAGCAAGTTGATATAAAATATTCGTTGTGTCGGAGAATATTCGATTGGTCGGAGAATATTCTTTTTAACAAAAAATATTCGTACGACGGCACAATTATTGGTGGATCCCACAACGGAAGTATTGTCATAGTTAGAAAACGACAGAAATATCTTGTTATAAAAATAACGGCGAAAGTTTTACCGTTAAACTGTTGAACTACCCGGTAGTAAAAGTACAGTAATACACGTGATTGCATAGTAGCACACAGTATTGATTATTGATGCTTATGTGAGAAGTCACTCAGTTATATTCAATTATTGTTACAGTAGTTGCTGTATAATATTTCTCATATTATTGATTCAATTATTGTCACAGTATCATTTGCATAATATTTATTATTAGTAAATTAATAATTGAGATGACAAAGTTATTCATATTATTATTTACAATATTGACAATGTCTAGAAAGTTCTGTCGAGGAGAGGTTTGGTCACCTAATTGTGCGCCAATAGGGAGAAATCCTTATCGGAAAGTCCCCTTTTCTTGGGAATGATCTGGTTATTAAATATTATGAGTTATAATATTAATGATGAATAAGTCCGTGTTGATTAAAGATAAAATTGATATTTCCATTGTGTTGGGATTATTAGTGTTTGTGGGAATCGACAGTTATTTCGATAATAATTAATTTCTGGAGGTTATATTGACCAATCGGGTAATTAATTGAATAAATGAGCAATTAATTACTATTAATTCACATGCTTACAACTATTTGTTCACATGTGTATACTATTAATTCACATGCATGTACTATTAGGGGAAGTGGTGCAAGATTGATAATACTTGCATGACTAAATTAAAAATGGAGGTATAGATGAAGGTACTATACTGTAATTATTTTATTCACATGATTTTACTATTGATTCACATGATGTACTATTAAGGGAGGTGGTGCAAGTTTGATAATACTTACAGGACTAAATTAAAAATGAAGGAAAAGATGAAAGTATTATACTGTAATATTTTGAGCCCCAAAACGTGCAATTATCGAAACTATGTTTTTTTATAAATAGAAGCTTATTCTTCTTTCATTCTCACCAATTTACTAAGACTCACAAGAGCATTTATAGAGAGAGGAGCTATGGAGAGAAAGAAGAAGAGAAGTCTGCTACTTCACTATTCCAATATCCAGTCTTCTTTTGAGGTAAGGGGTATTATTTATTTCATATTCAGAATAGATATTATTTTTCGTATTCATATGGATATTATCTTCGTTCAATATTCATATGAAATAGTATTTTCTTTCATACTCTGTAGTATGTAAGTAATATTATTTTATTTCGTATTCCTACTTCTACACTTATTTTGTTGAAGTATTGATTTTATACTCCGTGAAATTAATAGAATATCATTGATATTTGTGTTTCATTTAGTATCTTTTCATGGAAATATTATTCTGAGCTTTCTTGATAATTATTGATCTTTTCATGCCAGAATACTATTCACGAGTTACTATTCATGAGTTACTATTTACGGGTTACTATTCACGAGTTACTATTTATGGGTTACTATTCACTCGAATATTATTCACTCGGGTATTTGGGGCACTTTTTATGCCGGGGTATTATCCACGAGGTACTATTCCCGAAGTACTATTCATATAGTACTATTCACGAGATACTATTCACCCGAAAAATATATTTCTTTTCGGTCCAAATCATTTTTGATACATGAATATTTTTCTTAAATTTTACTCCACAATGCAGTATCATGTTGACAATTTCGATATTTTTAAACTCTGGATAAATTTAAAGTCTTTAATATTTATCCTTAATTTCGTTTGATTAATGCTTATATAATTGTCATCATCCTCATGTTTATATTGTGATAAAAGTCATATGTGGCTTACGTGCATAGATATACTATTGATTGGTATGATTATGACCAGGGATCATTTGGTATAATCATGACCAGAAATGTTACAAATGATGTGATAAAAGTCCTCATTGGCCCGTAGTGCATTGATGGACAGTTGTTGGTATGATTATGACTAGGGATTATTCAGTATAATCATGACCATTGGTGAAAATACGAATATCCTTGGCCCGTAGTGTATGAATAATTTGTAGTCGTGATACTAATAAATATTCTTAGCCGTAGTGCATGGATAATTCATGGATGTGATATTAACGAATATCCTTGGCCGTAGTGCATGAATAATTTGGTGATGTATTGAGATGAGTCTCAGTGATAAAATATTGATAATAAAATTTTAATTCATAGAAGATAGTAGATATCGTGCTCTACTTGACTCTTCTAAAATACAGTTGTATGTCTTTGGCCTATAGTGCAAAGATGAACTGTTAATGAATATCTTTGGCCCGTAGTGTAAAGATGAATTTATTAGTATGATTATGAACAAGAACTGTGATTTGGTATAACCATGATCTTTGATGTTTCAGGTAAAGACAGGTGATGAAAATTATCTTCGTTCTGGATGCGAAGAGGAATTTAGAATCACAATTATAATTATGAGTTATTCACATGATTGTGGACAGGAACTGTTGATTGATGTTATATGGATAAAACATTGTTGGTGGACTTTTAACATGGAGAAGATAATAGACTTTATGGTCTATTTGACTCTTCTAATGGATTGCTCGTTCCACTACCACTATGGTTAAAAAAGTTTTATCATCTACCATATGTTCTAAATCTCTGATTTATTACTGACGAAAGCTATTGATAATTTAATTATCTTTAGTCATGATATTCTTAATTGGGCTAGTTGGGCTCATCCTTTTGCTTCACAATTCCTTTCAGTTAAAAAGAGTGTACCTAGGTCGAGCGGAGGTAACAGGGAAATAAAACGATGGTTTATAGCTGTTGAGGTTTCCCCTAAAATAGTATGAAAATAATTTTATTGAGAATTTTAGATAAGTGGGTCGTATTTTATACGTCATTTTAACCGTTGATTTTGGTGAACCGAATATGGTGAGGTGAACCCAACTTTGGAAGGGTGTTTTGCCACTATCATAAAAGATGTCTAATGACATACGACTTCGTGTTATCATAAAATAGGATTGTGCACATCCACTTGCTGAGTATATCTACGAGCACTACCTATATAATCTTGGAGTTTGGTTGAAATATAATTCTCAATTTGAGACAATAGAGATAATTATATGTTAAGAGAAGACTCATCAATGGAAAGAACATGATAGCAATCTTCTTATTTTTCTTTGGGGACTATTGGGTCAACCAAGGATAATTCTGTGGTCATATGATATCTATTATAACTTATATGCATGGCCTTACATGTACGAAGGTTTCCTTGAGTATTTTCCAAATATTTTAATTTCTAAAACAGTTATTGATTGTACCTTTATGTAAGGTACCTTTGTAAGGTATCACTGTGAAATGCTATCCAAGTAAAGGGATGAGAGTTACAGTTGGTATACACAGCATATGTGTTGTCGTACTCTGTACGACAGTTCAACAGTTGTATAAATAAAGTTTGTATTTATTTTCTGTAGTGTGATATCTGGCGACTCAGAATGGGTTTTGTGGACCTATTTTGGGGGTGTCACAAATGGTATCAGAGCTTAGGGATATGGTCGCTGGCAGAGATATGAGTCTAAAAATAGGATGGGAGAGACGAGTAATATACTTCGCTAGTGCGTAACTTACCTAAGCTGAAATTTTTACTTGATAAGTTGACAAATTATGATATGTCAATTAACCTTTGTTTTGAAGATATATTCTAGAATGATATCTGAAATACAGGAGATGAGCAATGAAAAAATCATAATACAGAGAAAATAACCGGGAATGTACAATCCGAAAAGAAAGCAAGGTATTCTCATCTCTTCGAACTACCAGGTATGTAACTTTTGAGGACGAAATTTCATAAGGAGGGGAGATTATAAGACCTCGAATTTTATGAAATGAAAGTATTCAATTTTCTTATAAATATTATTCTATTTAATAGTTAAATTGATAAAGGGTTAAAGTTAAGAGTAACGTTTGAAAATTTTGTAAAGTAAGCAAGTTGATATAAAATATTCGTTGTGTCGGGAAATATTCGATTGGTCGGAGAATATTTATTTTAACAGAGAATATTCGTATGACGACACAATCATTAGTGGACCCCACTGTGACGCCCCCAAATTAGGTATACAACACCCATTCTGAGTCGTCAAAATACATGGTATAGAAATAACTACAACTTTATTAATACAACATAAAAGCTGCGAGTTTAAATATAAATATTGTCATCTAGACAATATCCACACTCAAATAAGTCCTCATTACAATTATCGATACATTATTTTACAAAAATGGTGAGAACTACTAAATTTTTTTTCTAAAACCTTCATTCCATACCACGACTAGTATTCGCTACATTCTCGCCTCCTGAGAAGAAAAATAGAACAAAAAGGAAAAGGAGGAGCTCAACTAGCCCAGTAAATGATATTATGACTAAGATAATATAGAACAAATTATCGTTAGTCTTCAACAGAGAAAAATTTAATAGAATACAATAGACAACAAGTTTTAAATCAATATTCGCAGCGGAAATAATAATTCATTAGAAGAGTTAAGTAGAGTATGAAATCTACTATCATCTATGAATTTAAAAGTTCATCATCAATATTTTATCCCTGTAACATCAATCATTAAACATCTTGAATCAAATATTCATCTTTGCACTACAAGCCAAATATATTCATCAGTTAATCATGTTCATCTCAAAACCTGTTCATCTTCGCACTACGAGCCAAAGATATTTATCATAAAATCATTAATCTTTGTACTGCAGGCCAAATATATTCAGTTATATCATCATTTAGGACTGAGGATGATAAAAAATATTTTTAAGAAAACGAATCCAGTGAAACAGAAGAACAAATATTAAGGATTCGTACTTTAAACAATCTGAGTTCAAAAATACTTCATAAATAATCATAGTGGAGTAAAATTCAAGAATGATCAAAACATGGATACAATCAAAGCTAGTATCCATAATAGATATCTTAGACAAAAAGAGAAAATTTTCATTTTTCGATGAATAGTGCCGTATTCGTGAATAATATCGTATACATGAATAGTGCCGTATACGTGAATAGTAATCCCGACACAAAAAATTCCAAATTTGATAAAAATTCAGATTAATATTTCGGCATAATGATATTGGAAGAAATAATATCATTTATAAAAAAAATAATATCCCTTACCTTGAAAGAATAGTACTTTTGGTTGGAATACTGAATATAGTGCTGAAGGGAACTTGCACCGTATAGCAACACTTAAAGTCTTAAAATACTCACAAGAATACGCTCGATAATATAGAGAGAGAAAGACAGAGAAAAGTTTAGTTTTTGGTATGATTTTCAATTCTAACCTAAGTACCCTATTTAAAGGAAAATACTTAGAACACCAAAGCAGAAAATTTAATAAAATAATTTTATTTATTAAATTTTTCCTACGCCCACTTTTAAAGATCTGAATTCAGCCATTAACATGTGCAAGTGGGGCTCACCAAAGTGTAAAAAACGTTTTTATTAATAAAAATAAATAAAACTTTCAAAAATCAATTATTTCGGAACTTCAGAACTTCAACAATTTATAATAAATAGACCTTTTGTAAGAAAAATTCAAACCACATGTATTTTCTATAGAAAATTTCATTATCTACTACTTTACAGAAGAAAGTTTTTCCAAATTCCAAACAAAAATTGACCAAAATCCACAGACGGGCGATTGTACAGGCTATAACCAAATTTCAGTCAAGAAATGGGCCCACAGACATGTTTAACATGTTTTAAACAACTTTTGCAATAAAATACTCTTCCTCCTCATATACTCATATATCCCATATTCATTGTAAAAATATCATCATTATTATATTATTTTATTTGAAAAGATAAAATATCGATTTTCAACAATTGTCACTTTAAAAAATTTCTCCATCTATATCCACATAAAAATGAATATTTTTCTCATCAAATAAATCAATAATTAATTATTCACAAATAATATTACAGAATCACAATACTGACAACCAGGAAGTTCTCAGGAAAGAGGGGGCTTTCCAATAAGGATTTCTCCTTACCGGCGCGCAATTAGGTGACCAAACCTCTCCTTAGACAGAACTTTCTAGACATTGCCAATAATATTATCTAATAATATTATTCAGATAATATGAATTAATGCTTCGATAATGGAGAATACTGTGTAGTGACAATTATTGAAACAACAGTAATATAAAATATCAACGCAATAATTATTAAATCAATAAAATAAAATACTGAACAGTAATTACTGTAACAATTATTGAGTAGTGCCTTCTTACGTAAGAATCAATAATTGGTGCAATACCATGTGCTACTGTGCAACAACGCGTATTACTGTGCTTTAACCACCGGGTATTCCAACAGTATTAACGGTAACAACTACGCCGTTATTTATAAACAACTTATACTTGTCGTTTTCTTCATCCAATCACTTTCCGTTATGGGGCCCACAAAAGACTGCGCCGTCGTACGAATATTCCCCGACAGGAAGAATATTTCACCACCAAACGAATATTTCCCGACAGCAATGAATATTTTATAACCACTTGCTTATTTAAAATATTTGCGCATTTTACCCATAACTAACCTCATTAATCAATTCAACCCTTACTATTTCAAAATAATAAATAGAGAAAATTAAATTTTATTTAATAATAATTTGGGGTCTTACAACCTCCCCTACTTATGAAATTTCGTCCTCGAAATTGACGTACGTACCTGGTGTTTCGAAAAGATGAGGAATCCTCGCTTTCATTTCCGTTTCCAACTCCCAGGTCATTTCCTTAATAGCATGGTTCCTCCACAAAACTTTAACTTATAGTATGACCTTTGTACGTAAGACATGCTCTTTCCTATCCAAGATCTTGACAGGTACCTCCTCGTACGTTAAGTCTTCAACTATCTCATCCGGTTCTAACTCAATGACGTGGTTTGGGTCTTTCACATATTTACGAAGCACAGATATATAAAAAATATTATGAACACGAGACATACTTGGAGGTAACGCAAGTCTATAGGCCACATTTCCTACTCGGTCAAGAATCTAAAATGGACCCATAAATCGTGGATTGAGCTTTTCTCTCTTCCCAAATCTTATAACTCCCTTCCATAGAGCCACATGCAATAATACATGATCCCCAATACTAAATTCCACGTCCTTTCGATGAAGATCCGCATAACTCTTTTGTCGATCCTGTGCCGTTTGTATACGTTGTCGAATCATTTGGATCTTTATCGTAGTCATACGTACCAACTCGGGTCCCAACAATGTTGCTTCTCCCACCTCATCTCAACATATTGGAGAGCGACACTTTCGTCAATATAATGCTTCAAATGGAGCCACACCTATATTTGCCTGATAACTGTTGTTGTAAGAGAATTTCACCAATGGTAAATACTTATCCCAACTCCCTTTGAAGTCTAAGACATAGAGTCTTAATAGATCTTCAAGAGTTTGAATAGTCCTCTCTGAATTCTCATCCGTTTGAGGATAGTATGTCGAATTGAATCGTAAATCCGTGCCCATAGCTTTTTGCAAGCTAATCCAAAATTGTGAAGTGAATCTTGGGTCACGATCCGAAACTATGGATACTGGCATGCTATGCAATCTCACAATCTCATCTACGTATATACGAGCAAGACGTTCAAGAGAATAAGTCTCCCGTATCGGTAAGAAATGAGCAGACTTGGTTAATCTATCAACAATAACCCAAATAACATTTATGCCTTGAGAAACCATGGAAAGACCCGTAACAAAATCCATGGTAATGTGTTCCCATTTCTATTTTGAAATCTCAAGTGGTTGCAATGGGACCTTAGGCACTTGATGCTTCTCCTTTACACGTTGACAAGTTAAACATCTCGAGATAAACTTTGCAATCTCTCTCTTCATATTGTTTCACCAAAATATATGTCGAAGATCACGATACATTTTGGTACTTCCAGGATGGATTGCAAATGGTGTATTGTGTGCCTCCATCCTGATCTTGTACTTCAAATCAGAATCATTAGGAACACAAAGTCTGGAGTGGACTCAAAGTATTCCTTCTTCATCGATTCTTGCTTCTGGAATAGCACATTCTTGCACTTTCTTCTTCATAGTCATCAGCTCCGGGTCTGTGGCTTGAGCAACTTTAACTTTTTCGATTAAAGTTGGTTCTATACGTATACTTGACATCATTGTATGGGTCCCCGGAGTCTTGAATTCTATCTTCATCTTTTGTAAATCACACCAAATGGGCCTTTGTGTTGACAACATCGCACTCGTGTCCGTGTATGATCTTCTACTCAATGCGTCGGCTACCACATTCGCTTTTCTAGGATGGTATTGAATGGTATGGTCGTAGTCTTTCAACAGCTCGAGCCAACGTCGTTGCCGCATGTTGAGTTCTTTTTGAGTGAAGAAATATTTGAGGCTTTTATAGTCTGAATATATCTCCACTTTCTCCCCATATAGATAGTGCCTCCAGATCTTTAGCGCGAAAACGATTGCTGCCAACTCTAGATCATGAGTAGGATAATTCCTCTCATACTCTTTAAGTTGTCGCGAGGCATAGGCTATAACTTTCCCACGTTACATGAGAACACATCCTAGCCCTTTGCCTGAAGCATCGTTGTAGATAACAAATCCATCCGAACCAGATGGTATAGTCAAAACAGGTGCCGAAATGAGTCTCCTCTTAAGCTCTTGGAAACTCTTCT
This sequence comes from Panax notoginseng, assembly GCA_016801055.1. Lineage (NCBI taxonomy): Eukaryota > Viridiplantae > Streptophyta > Magnoliopsida > Apiales > Araliaceae > Panax > Panax notoginseng. The sequence continues at coordinate 19,752,615 of CM029018.1, forward strand.
CGCATTCCTCGCTCCATACAAATTTGATATCTTTCTGACTCAGCTGAGTTAATGGAGTAGCGATTCGAAAATTTTTTTTCACGAATCTACGATAATAACTAGCTAAGCCCAGAAAGTTACGTACTTCGATCACTGACTTCGGTTCTTCCCAACTTTGTATTGCTTCAATCTTTGCCGGGTCAATAGATACTCCATGCTTTGACACCACGTGCCCAAGGAATGCTACTTCCTCAAGCCAGAACTCGCATTTCTTTAACTTGGCATATAACTTGTTTTCATGAAGCCTTTGGAGTACCAGCTTCAAATGGTGCTCATGATCTTCACGACTTTTGGAATATATAAGGATGTCATCAATAAAAACAACAACGAACTGATCTAAATATTCCTTGAATACTCAGTTCATCATATCCATGAAAGCCGCAGGAGCATTAGTCAATCCAAAAGATATGACTAAGAATTCATAATGTTTGTACCAAGTTCTAAAGGCAGTCTTTGGAATATCCTCAGTTTTAAGCTTCAGTTGATAATATCCAGAACGAAGATCAATTTTTGAAAAGAATTGTGCTCCTTGTAACTGGTCAAACATATCATCAATATGAGGTAGCGGATACCTAATCTTGATAGTGACATGGATTAATTCCCAATAGTCGATACAAAGTCGCATACTCCCGTCTTTCTTTTTTACGAATAAAACAGGAGCACCCCAAGGAGATGTACTAGGACGAATGAAACCGATGTCCAACAACTCCTGTAATTAGACCTTTAACTCCTGAAGTTCAATAGGAGCCATTTGATATGGGGTTTTAGAAATGGACTTTGTACCAGGTTCAAGATCTATAAAGAATTTAACTTCACGTTCTGGGGGTAGACCGGGAAGTTCTTCAGGAAATACGTCAGGAAAGTCAATAACAACAGAAATATTATTCAACTATGATGTGTCTTTATTCAAAACCATAACATGGGCTAAGAAAGCTTGACATCCGTTTTTTAATAAACGAATAGCTTTATGACTTGATATAACAGTGATTGATTTTAATGGCTTAGTTGCTTGAATTTGCACAACAGGTTGGTTAGGAATATGAAAACTAACAACCTTACGAAAAAAATTAATTTTGGCATGATGAGTAGTTAACCAATCAATCCCTAAAATCACGTCAAATGAAAGTATCTTTAAAGAGATAAGGTCAACAGGTAAGATAGTGGTGCCAACTTGAATCAAACAAGATTTATAAATAGTGGATGTGATGAAAGTTTCTCCTAACGGAGTCTCCACAGATAAATCAAAGTCTAATTTCTCCGGAGTCAAGTTTAAATGTTGAGCACAAGCAGAAGAAATAAATGAATGGATAGCACCGGTATCTAGTAAGGTATAAACTTCGCATGAATTTATGATTAGCTTACCCGTGATCACCTCGTCTGGGTTCCTCGCATGTTGACCAGTCACGACAAACGCTCTTCCAAGAACCGTTGACTTTAACTTTTTTGGGACAACCTTTTGAGTCACCATCCCCGCTGGACTTGGTTTCGCTACAGTGCAATCTCGAGCGATATGTCCTTCCTTTCCATAGTTATAACATACCTTAAACTATTGTGGGCAGTTTGGGCTGATATGTCCTTCTTTTCCACACTTATGGCATATGACCGGTGGTCGTTCTCCTCCCTTAGAACCAGTTGCTGCTGGTGCTGACGTCTTCGTATTGTCATTGTTGAATCTCTTCTTTTTAAAATCTCCTCCCGACTCGCTTCTTCTATTCTCATGGCCATGATTACCACCAGAGTGGTTGCCGCTCTTGTCTGTAATTTTCTTTCTCCACTGGTTATCATTGTTCTGATGACTACTGTCACCGGTATAATCCTGATTGTGGTCCCTCGGTTGAACGTACTCGTTATCTCGCTCTAATAATTGAGCCCTGTTGACAACATCTGGATAGAGAGAAAATTTATGTGAAATGAGATATTGACGTATGTCGGGTTTCAAACCTCTCAGAAACATCCGTGTCATACGTTCCTCATTCTCCACCAAATGAGGTGCAAACCTGGACAACTCTGTAAACTTCGCCTTGTACTGGGACACCGTCATGTTATTCTGCTCCAGTCTAATAAACTCTACCTCATTCATATGACGAATACTTTTAGGAAAGTACTTGTCATTGAACAGTTTCTGAAACGTTTCCCAAGACATGCTAAGTGCGGCTGGATGGGTACGCTTTACAGATTCTCACTAGTAATTTGCCTCATTACGGAACATAAAAGTGGCGAATGGAACCTTCTGTTCTTTCGTGCATCCCAAGACATCGAATATCTTGGTAATTTGTTTGACCCACGTCTCCGCCTTAATCGGATTCGGCTTTCTCCAGAATTCTGGTGGTCCCAACTCCTTGAACTGCTTGGCTGTGACAAACCGTGAATTGCTATCATTTCTTCCTGTATTTTGAACACGAGTCCCCATCGTCTGATTTTGCATTAACTGCAAAAAGCTTCTAAACATCCCATCGTTCATCATCTGCTCAGTGGTGTTGTTCACAGGAGGAACATTGCCAGCCTATTGTACGTTCTCCTCGTTGGTGAGTACATGCGTCTCCACGGTTTCGTTTACTCTACTGTTAACATTCTCAGTTGCCATTCTTAAATACTTTCATAAAACAAGGGTTAATTAAACAAATTAATAAATCACATAATACCCCTATATTATGACTGACCAACAAATAAGCTTAGGTATGACACACTAGCGAAGGATTTACTCGTCTCTCCCCTCCTAGTACTATTCTCCAATCTCCGCCAAAGACCATATTTCTAAGCTCTGATACCAACTGTGACGCCCCCAAAATAGGTATACAACACCCATTCTGAGTCGCCAAAATATATGGTACAGAAACAACTACAACTTTATTAATACAACATAAAAACTGTGAGTTTAAATACAAATATTGTCATCTAGACAATATCCACACTCAAATAAGTCCTCATTACAATTATTAATACATTATTTTACAAAAATAGTGAGGACTACTAAAATAACTTTCTAAAACCTTCATTCCATACCCCGACTAGTACTCGCTACATTCTCGCCTCCTGAGAAGAAAATTGGAAGAAAAAAGAAAAATGTGAGCTCAACTAGCCCAGTAAAGAATATTATGACTAAGATAATATAGAACAAATTATCGTTAGTCTTCAACAGGAAAAAATTTAATAGAATACAATAGACAACAAGTTTTAAATCAATATTCGCAGCGAAAATAATAATTCATTAGAAGAGTTAAGTAGAATATGAAATCTACTATCATCTATGAATTTAAAAGTCCATCATCAATATTTTATTCCTGTAACATCAATCAATAAACATCTTGAATCAAATATTCATCTTTGCACTATAGGCCAAAGATATTCATCAGTTGGTCATGTTCATCTCAACACCTGTTCATCTTCGCACTACGGGCCAAAGATATTCATCATAAAATCATTAATCTTTGCACTACAGGCCAAAGATATTCAGTTATATCATCATTTAGGACTGAGGATGATGAAAAATATTTTAAAGAAAACGAATCCAGTGAAACAAAAGAACAAATATTAAGGATTCATACTTTAAACAATCCGAGTTCAAAAATACTTCATAAATAATCATAGTGGAGTAAAATTCAAGAATGATCAAAATATGGATACAATCAAAGCTAGTATCCATAATAGATATCTTAGACAAAAAGAGGAAAATTTTATTTTTCGATGAATAGTGCCGTATTCGTGAATAGTGTCGTATACGTGATTAGTGCCGTATACGTGAATAGTAACCCCGACACAAAAAGTTCTAAATTTGATAAAAATTTAGATTAATATTTCGGCATAATGATATTGAAAGAAATAATATCATTTATATAAAAAATAATATCCCTTACCTCGAAAGAATAGTACTTCTGGCTGGAATACTGAATATAGTGCTGAAGGAAACTTGCACCGTATAGCAACACTCAAAGTCTTAAAATACTCACAAGAATACGCTCGATAATATAAAGAGAGAAAGAGAGAGAAAACTTTAGTTTTTAGTATGATTTTCAATTCTAACCTAAGTACCCTATTTATAGGAAAATACTTAGAACACTAAAGCAGAAAATTTAATAAAATAATTTTATTTATTAAATTTTTTCTACGCCCACTTTTGAAGATCTGAATTCAGCCATTAACATGTGCAAGTGGGGCCGACCAAAGTGTAAAAAACATTTTATTAATAAAAATAAATAAAACTACTAAAAATTAATTATTTCGGAACTTCAGAACTTCAATAATTCATAATAAATAGTCCTTTTGTCAGAAAAAATTGAACCACATGTCTTTTTCATAGAAAATTTCATTATCTACAACTTTGCAGAAGAAAGGTTTTCTAAATTCTAAACAGAAACTGACCGAAATTCACAAACGGACGATTCCGCAGGCTATAACCAAATTTCAGTTAAGAAATGGGCCCACAGACATGTTTAACATGTTTTAGACAACTTTTGCAATAAAATACTCTTCCTCCTCATATACTCATATATCCCATATTTATTGTAAAAATATCATCATTATTATATTATTTTATCAGAAAAGACAAAATATCGATTTTCAACAATTGTCACTTTAAAAATTTTCTCCATCTATATCCACATAAAAATGAATATTTTTCTCATCATATAAATTAATAATTAATTATTCACAAATAATATTACAGAATCACAATACTGACAACCAGGTAGTTCCTAGGATAGAGGGGACTTTCTAATAAGGATTTCTCCTTACTCGCGCGCAATTAGGTGACCAAACCTCTCCTTAGACAGAACTTTCTAGATATTGTCAATAATGTTATCTAATAATATTATTCAGATAATATGAATTATTGCTTCGATAATAGAAAATACTGTGTAGTGACAATTATTGAAACAACAGTAGTATAAAATATCAACGCAACAATTATTGAATCAATAAAATAAAATACTGAACAGTAATTACTGTAACAATTATTGAGTAGTGTCTTCTTACGTAAGAAATAATAATTGGTGCAATACCGTGTGCTACTATGCAACGTGTATTAATGTGCTTTAACCACCAGGTATTCTAACAATATTAACGGTAACAATTACGCCGTTATTTATAAACAACTTATATTTGTCGTTTTCTTCATCCAATCACTTTTCGTTATGGGGCCCACAAAAGACTGCGCCGTCGTATAAATATTTCCCGACAGGAAGAATATTTCACGACCAAACGAATATTCTTCGACAACAAAGAATATTTTATAACCACTTGCTTATTTAAAATATTTGCGTATTTTACCCATAACTAACCTCATTAATCAATTCAACCCTTACTATTTCAAAATAATAAATAGAGGAAATTAAATTTTATTTATTAATAATTTGGGCTCTTACACCCACAATGGAAGTATTGTCGTAGTTAGAAAACGACATAAATATCTTGTTATAAAAATAACGGCGAAAATTTTACCGTTAAACTGTTGAACTACCCGGTAATAAAAGTACAGTAATACGCATGGTTGCATAGTAGCACACGGTATTGATTATTGATGCTTACGTGAGAAGTCACTCAGTTATATTCAGTTATTGCTACAGTAGTTGCTGCATAATATCTCTCATATTATTGATTCAATTATTGTCACAGTATCATTTGCATAATATTTATTATTAGTAAATCAATAATTGAGACGATAAAGTTATTCATATTATTATTTATAATATTAACAATGTATAGAAAGTTCTGTCGAGGAGAGGTTTAGTCATCTAATTGCGTGCCAATAGAGAAAAATCCTTAACGGAAATCCCCCTCTTTCTTGAGAATGACCTGGTTGTTAAATATTGTGAGTTATAATATTAATGATGAATATGTTCGTGTTAATTAAAGATGAAATTGATATTTCTATTGTGTTAGAATTATTAGTGTTTGTGGGAATCGACAGTTATTTCGATAATAATTGATTTCTGGAGGTTATATTGACAAATCGGGTAATTAATTGGATAAATGAGCAATTAATTGCTATTAATTCACATGCTTACAACTATTTATTCATATGTGTGTACTATTGATTCACATACATGTACTATTAGGGGAGGTGGTGCAAGATTAAAAATACTTGCATGAATAAATTAAAAATAGAGGTATAGATAAAGGACTATAATTATTTTAGTCACATGATTTTACTATTGATTTACATGATTGTACTATTGATTCATATGATGTACTATTAGGGGAGGTGGTGCAAGTTTGATAATACTTACAGGACTAAATTAAAAATGAAGGAAAAGATGAAGGTATTATACTGTAATATTTTAAGCCCCAAAACGTGCAATTATCGAAACTATGTTTTCCTATAAATAGAAGCACATTCTTCTTTCATTCTCACTAATTCACTAAGACTCACAAGAGCATTTATAGAGAGAGAAGCTATAGAGAGAAAGAAGAAGAGAAGTCTACTACTTCACTATTCCAGTATCCAGTCTTCTTCTGAGGTAAGGGGTATTATTTATTTCATATTCAGAAGAGATATTATTTTTCGTATTCGTATGAATATTATATTCATTCAATATTCATATGAAATAATATTTTCTTCTATACTCTGTAGTATGTAAGTAATATTATTTCGTTTCGTATTCCTACTTCTACACTCATTTTGTTGAAGTATTGATTCTATACTCCGTAAAATTAATAGAATGTCATTGATATTTGCACTTCATCCAGTATCTTTTCATGGAAATATAATTCTAAGCTTTCTTGATAATTATTGATCTTTTCACTCCAGAATATTATTCACGAGTTACTATTTACGGGTTACTATTCACGAGTTACTATTCATGAATTACTATTCACGGGTTACTATTCACTCAAATATTATTCACTCGAGTATTTGGGGCACTTTTCATGCTGGGGTACTATTCATGAGATACTATTCCTGAATTACTATTCACATAATACTATTCATGGGGTACTATTCACCCGAAAAATATATTTTTTTTGGGTCCAAATCATTTTAGATACATGAATATTATTCTTGAATTTTACTCCACAAAGCAGTATCATGTTGACAATTTAGATATTTTTAACCTCTGGATAAATTTAAAGTATTTAATATTTATCCTTGATTTCGTTTGATTAATGCTTATATCATTGTCATCATCCTCATATTTATATTGTGATAAAAGTCATATGTAGCTTACATGCATAGATGTACTATTGATTGGTATGATTATGACTAGGGATCATTCGGTATAATCATGACCAGAAATATTACAAATGATGTAATAAAAGTCCTCATTGGCCCGTAGTGCATTGATGGACAGTTGTTGGTATGATTATGATCAGGGATTACTTGGTATAATCATGACCATTGGTGAAAACACGAATATCCTTGGCCCGTAGTGTATGAATAATTCGTGGTCGTGATACTAATAAATATCCTTAGTCGTAGTGCATGGATAATTCATGGATGTGATACTAACGAAAATCCTTGGCCGTAGTGCATGGATAATTCGGTGATGTATTGAGTTGAGTCTCAGCGATAAAATATTGATAATAAACTTTTAATTCGTAGAAGATAGTAGATATCGTTCTCTACTTGACTCTTCTAAAATACAGTTGTATGTCTTTGGCCTATAGTGTAAAGATGAACTGCTAATGAATATCTTTGACCCATAGTGCAAAGATGAATTTATTAGTATGATTATGAACAGGAACTGTGATTTGGTATAACCATGATCTTTGATGTTTCAGGTAAAGACAGGTGATGAAAATTATCTTCGTCCTGGATGAGAAGAGAAATTTAGAATCACAATTATGATTATGAGTTATTCACATGATTGTGGACAGGAACTGTTGATTGATGTTACAGGGATAAAACATTATTGGTGGACTTTTAACATGGAAAAGATAATGGACTTTATGGTCTATTTGACTCTTCTAATAGATTGCTCGTTCCGCTGCCACTATGGTTGAAAAAGTCTTATCATCTACCATATGTTCTAAATCTCTGATTTATTACTGACGAAGGCTATTGATAATTTAATTATCTTTAGTTTCAGCAAATTTGGAGAATGTTAGAATATTTTATTTTAATGTATTTTCTTGTGTGACCTCTACTATTTATAAAAATATTGGACTTAAATATTGCATTAATTTAATCACTTTATTTATGAGTTTGGTAATTATGTGGCTTATAAATAATAGGGTCCTTAACACTAATATATAAAAATTAGATAGTAATTACACTATTAGTGCATCAACAAAATAATTACAAAGATAACGCAATTCACATTAATAAGAAAACCTAAAATCAAGGAGAAATAACTGCCATAATTAATAATTCAAATTCAAATGTCCACCAATCAACAACACTTCCATTTCCCTCTCCTTTGATGATCTCAGGCGCGAGATACTCATGGGTACCAACAAAGGAGTTGGATCATGCATCTTTCGGTTTGGCCACAAGCAGTGGCAATGATCTGATCTGGGTTTCAAGATCGGCTTTTGTCTTCCTCGTTTTCGCATAAACAGGCAAAAGCCTAAAGCTGAAGCATGAGACTTGACAGGAGGGCTTCATGCAGAAAGGATCTATACACTTAGATCCCGCACATGGACCCGATATCCGTGGAGGCTCCATAACCAAAGAAGATGATTTCAGGAGCATTGGGTTTACAGAACATTTAAGAGTAAGGTCAAAATTGCATATGGAGTAATTAGTTTGAAGGTTGCATAAAAAATAAAGGGATTAACAACCAAGGTAACCAAACTTTTATACCAAGGTAACCAAACCTTTATACCAAGGTAACCAATCTACCTCTACACCTGCAGTATGAATTGGTTATCTTGGTCTGAAAGTTTGGCAACCAACTGCATGAAGGTTTGGCTACCAACTGCATCACATTCAAAATAAATTGGTAACTTAATAAAACTGAATTGGTTACCTTGGTATAAAGGTTTGGCTACCCATTGCATGAAAGTTTGGCTACCAACTGCATCACATTCAAAATTAATTGGTAACCTAATAACACTGAATTGGTTACCTTGATATGAATGTTTGGCTACAAACTACACTATGAAAAAATTGCATGCGTGGATGTAGATTGGTTACCTTAGTATGAAGGTTTGGTTACCTTGGTGTGAATGTTTATTTACCAACTGCACTATGAAAAAACTGAAGGTGTGGAGGTGGATTGGTTACCTTGGTATGACGGTTTGGTTACCTTGGTATGAAGGTTTGGTTACCAACTGTACTATGAAAAAATTACAAATATGGAGGTGGATTGGTAACCTTGGTATGAAGGTTTGGTTACCTTAGTATAAAGGTTGTAAAGATATATGTGACAACCCCAAAACAGGTCCATTCCATCTAACCTATTCTGAGTCGCCAAATACATGGTACAGAAAACAACTACAACTTTATTACAACAATTGTCGTGTAAAATACAACAACACATATGCTGTGAGTTTGGATACAAATATATACCAAATGTGACTCATGTTCCAACCGTGGACATCACCTCACAATGACACCTTACATAAAGGTATAGTCAAAACTGTTTTAGAAATTAGAATCTTTGGGAAGTGCTCAAGGAAACCTTCGTACATGGGAGGCCATGCGTCTAGATTATGATAGATATCCTATGGCCACAGAATTATCCTTGGTTGACCCAATAGACCCTAAAAAAACGAGAAGATTACAATCATATTCTTCCCAATGGTGAGTCTTCTCTTGTCATATCATTATCTCTACTGTCTTTAATTGAGAATTATACTTCAAACAAACACCAAGATTATATAGGTAGTGCTCGTATATATACTCAGCAAGTGGATGAGCACATCTCTGTCTTATGATGACACGAGGTTGTATGTCCTTAGACATCTTGTATGATAGTGACAAAACACCCTTCCAACGTTGGGTACACCTTACCCTATTGGATTCACCAAATAAAACTACTAAATGAACTTTTCTATACTGCTTCGGGAGAACATCCACAGCTAGAGACCACCGTTCTATTTCCCCGTTACCCTCGCTCGACCCAGCTACACTTTTATTACCTGAAAGGAATTATGAAGCAAAAGGGTGAGCACAACTAGCTCAGTAAAGAATATCATGACTAAAGATAAATTATCAATAGTCTTCATCAGTAATAAATCAGAGATTTAGAACATATGGTAGATGATAAAAATTTCAACTGTTGTTGCAGCGGAACGAGCAATCCATTAGAAGAGTCAAATAGACTATAAAGTCTATTATCTTCTCCATGTTAAAAATCCACCAACAATGTTTTATCCCTGTAACATCAATCAACAATTCTGGTCCACAATCATATGAATAACTCATAATCATAACTGTAGTTCTAAATTCCTCTTCTCATCCAGGACGAAGATAATTTTCATCACCTATCTTTACCTGAAACATCAAAGATCATGGTTACTCAAAATCACATTTCCTGTTCATAATCATACTAATAACTTCATCTTTGCACTACGACCAAAGATATTCATTTGTATCACCAGTTGGTCATGTTCATCTCAACATCTGTTCATCTTTGCACTACTGGCCAAAGATATTCAACAACATGTCATCTTTGCACTACGGGCCAAAGATATTCATCAACAATTCGTCTTTGCACTACAGGCCAAAGATATTCCTCAACAGTTCATATTTGCACTACAGGCCAAATATATTAATATCTCAAAGAAATATATAATCATTTCAGAATTTATATAAACAATAATTATAACCATGTTGATCAATTCACCTTTACACTTAAGCTAAAGAGAACTCATAGTCATGATCATACCAGAAATCTACCCATCTTTACACTCATGTCAAAGACAAATATCATCATTAGGGTTATAAAAATATTATATATGATAATAAAATCAATATACTCAACATATAGATTTAATCTTAAGAGTAATATTCATAAACCAACTATAATTTGGTCAGAAAAAGAAACCAATGTTGTCGTGAATAGTAACTCGTGAATAGTAACTCATGAATAGTAAACTCGACACAAAAAGGTAGAAATTCCATAATAAAATATATACCAATATTTCGGTATAATGATATTGAAAGAATAATATTTCTTAAGCTTATAAACAATTTATTTTAATTGTTTACACTTTAATAAATAATGCATTTAATCATCCTAAAATGCCAAACTCATAAGATTTCATCACCAATAACCAAAAATCCTCATAAAAAATCTGCATATACCTCATATAGGATTTTCAAGCCATAAAATCCTATTTTCTAATTTTCTTACTTCACAAAACATATTTAATTCATTTACTCATAACTAGACTATTTTCATGAAAAATATCAAATCAGTTCCAAAAATATTTTTTTTCTGAGATTTAGCATAATATAGTCACATAGTGAACATATATTTTTCTCAAAATTTTTAAAAATCATTTACTATTTTTCATATGGCCAAAATAGTCGAATATTTAGACATTTATCAAAAATTATAATTTTATCTAAAAATTCTGAAATTCACAGAGTATACTCCTATCATATACATGTACTCCCAATAAATTTTTTTATCAATTTTGGAGTTAACCACAAGGAGTTATAAGCGGTTACTTTTAAAATAGTCTTTTCTCATAAAATTCATAACTCTTAATCTATACATCCAAAAATTACCATTTTTGGACACAATTAAAAAAACTCATCAAAATATCATTTCAAATTTTTCTAGAATTTTTGAAGGTCAGAAAAATTACAAAACTGAAAAACATAACAACCCTTAAAATCCCTTACTATCCCTTACCTCAAAAGAGCAGTACTTCTGATCGGTATAAGGCTGAAGGAAACTTGCACCGATGAATAGAAACTCACATAGTATCTAAATACTCACAAAATACACTCAATAATCTAGAGAGAGAAAGAGAGAAAACTTATGAATTCTGGTGTGATTTTCAATTCTAACTTAGCCCTCTATTTATAGGAAAATGTTAGCACGCCGAAGCAGACTTAACCTGCAACCTGATGGCTTTACCTGCTACTATTCTCACCCACCACATTTGAATAAAAATCTCAGCACATTTTTTTACCAACCAAGAGTGGGGCCCACCAATTCTAGAATTTTTCACCAAAATGATTAACTCCGAAAATTCAACAATTTCTGAACCAGTCATCTCATAAAATTCATAACAAATCATACGTTCATTTTTAACGGTTCAAAATTTGTGGACATATACTCAACTTATATATGTACAACATATCCAAATATTACCACGATCCAACGGTCGGATTAAAAATTATAACCCTCGCAAAATATCTTAAAAACCCTAATTTGATTTTCAATACCTCCGTTCCGACAAAAATACATATAAAACACCTCAACATTAACTCCTTCATTTTTAACCACAAAAATATATCACTCATTTATATCCACATAAAATAAATATTTCTTTATCATATGAATCAATAATTAATTATTCACAGATAATATTACAGAATCACATTTATGACAACCAGCCCGTTTCCAGGAAAGAAGGGGCTTTTCAATAAGAATTTCTCCTTACTGGCGCGCAATTAGGTGACCAAACCTCTCCTTAGACAGAACTTTCTAGACGTTGCCAATAATGTTATCTAATAATATTATTCAAATAATATGAATTATTGATCTGATAATGGGAAATACTGTGCAATGACAATTATTGTACAATAATAATATAAAATTTCAACGTAGCAATTATTGAATCAATAAAATAAAATATTAGACAGTAATTACTGTAACAATTATTGACTAGTACCTTCTTACGTTAGAATCAATAACATCAAAAATACTATGCAATACCGTGTGCTACTGTACAATAACGCGTATTACTGTATTTTAACCACCGGGTATTCCAACAGTGTTAACGGTAACAACTACACCGTTAATTATAAAAGCTCAATTTTTTTCGTTATCTTCATCCGACCATTTTTCGTTATGGGGCCCACAAATAGCTGCGCCGTCGTACGAATATTCCCCAACAGAAAGAATATTCCACGACCAACGAATATTTCCCGACAATAATGATTATTTTATAACCACTTGTTTATTTTGAAAAATTTTCACATTTCACCCATAACTTTAACTTTTTATCAATTTAACCATTTACTGAATTGTAATTATAAGAAAAATTGAATACTTTTATTTCATAAAATTTGGGGTCTTACAATCTCCCCTCCTTATGAAATTTCGTCCTCGAAATTTACGTACCTGGTATTTCGAAGAGTTGAGAATACCTTGCTTCCATTTCAGATTCTATCTCTTAGATCATCATGATTTCTCCATTGCTCATCTCCCATGATAATTGCATTTGGGTTCCTCATTTGTTGGGAAGTCATGACAACCGTCATCCCTCGAACTACTCGGCTTTGACTTGTCTGGAGCAGCATTTGGCGTCGTCATTACCGTTGGAATATACTTTTCTATAGGACATATTCCTCCCTCAACTGCCTCTTTGTACTCCTCATTCATGATCTGAATCATCAATCTTCGATCTATATCGGATTCAGGTTGACCGCTATGTACAGGGTAATTTAAAACTCGATGTTGGGTTCTCCCAATTGCTTTCCAAAAAGAGAAATTCATGTCATCTATTTTAGCCTTCTTAGATCGAACATCTCTTTCCACAATATCTACGTGTCGTGCGGCTTTTGCCCATGCATCACTTATTCTCACTCGTTCAGTTTTTTCTTCTTTCAGCTCAGATTCCATTTTTATCATCTTATACTCTGCCAAAGAATGCTTCTGTTCAAGCATCACATATCGGGTAACACAAGCTTGAATTGTTGCATCCTTTTGTTCCACGACCGCCTGTCGTTCTTCTGCCTGTTCTTCTAACTCATGAATACGATTTTGAAATTCTACATTTTGATCATATAATACCTCTAATAAACTCTCCTCAGGTACTTCTTCTTCCTCTTCTTCCTCAGTCTCAGCTGTTACCTCTGCGACTATCTCGGGTGCAACTATCAATTCTTCACTTACCACATGGATATCTCTAATTCTTTCTTCGTCTGACATCACATTATCACGATTAGTGATTAGAGGTATCCCCACAGTCTCATTCACTCCATTGTTAGCATTCTCAGCTGCCATTCTCAAATACTGCCATAAAACAAGGGTTAATTAAACTAATTAACATATCACATAATATCCCGATATTATGACTGACCAACAAATAAGCTTAGGTAGGACACACTACCGAAGGATTTACTCATCTCTCCCCTCCTAGTTGTATTCTCCGATCTCCGCCAGAGATCATATCCCTAAGCTCTGATACCAAATGTGACAACCCCAAAACAGGTCCATTCCATCCAACCTATTCTGAGTCGCCAAATACATGGTACAGAAAACAACTACAACTTTATTAAACCGTATTGTCGTGCAAAATACAACAACACATATGCTGTGAGTTTGGATACAAATATATACCAAATGTGACTCATGTTCCAACCGTGGACATCACCTCACAATGACACCTTACATAAAGGTATAGTCAAAAACTGTTTTAGAAATTAGAATATTTGGGAAGTGCTCAAGGAAACCTTCGTACATGGGAGGCCATGCGTCTAGATTATGATAGATATCATATGGCCACAGAATTATCCTTGGTTGACCCAATAGACCCTAAAGAAAAATGAGAAGATTACTATCATATTCTTCCCAATGGTGAGTCTTCTCTTGTCATATCATTATCTCTACTGTCTTTAATTGAGAATTATACTTCAAACAAACACCAAAATTATATAGGTAGTGCTCGTATATATACTCAGCAAGTGGATGAGCACATCTCTGTCTTATGATGACACGAGATTGTATGTCCTTAGACATCTTGTATGATAGTGACAAAACACCCTTCCAACGTTGGGTACACCTTACCCTATTGGATTCACCAAATAAAACTACTAAATGAACTTTTCTATACTGCTTCGGGAGAACATCCACAGCTAGAGACCACCGTTCTATTTCCCCGTTACCCTCGCTCGACCCAGCTACACTTTTATTACCTGAAAGGAATTATGAAGCAAAAGGGTGAGCACAACTAGCTCAGTAAAGAATATCATGACTAAAGATAAATTATCAATAGTCTTCATCAGTAATAAATCAGAGATTTAGAACATATGGTAGATGATAAAAATTTCAACTGTTGTTGCAGCGGAACGAGTAATCCATTAGAAGAGTCAAATAGACTATAAAGTCTATTATCTTCTCCATGTTAAAAATCCACCAACAATGTTTTATCCCTGTAACATCAATCAACAATTCTGGTCCACAATCATATGAATAACTCATAATCATAACTGTAGTTCTAAATTCCTCTTCTCATCCAGGACGAAGATAATTTTCATCACCTATCTTTACCTGAAACATCAAAGATCATGGTTACTCAAAATCACATTTCCTGTTCATAATCATACTAATAACTTCATCTTTGCACTACGGCCAAAGATATTCATTTGTATCACCAGTTGGTCATGTTCATCTCAACATCTGTTCATCTTTGCACTACTAGCCAAAGATATTCAACATGTTATCTTTGCACTACGGGCCAAAGATATTCATCAACAATTCATCTTTGCACTGCAGGCCAAAGATATTCCTCAACAGTTCATATTTGCACTACAGGCCAAATATATTAATATCTCAAAGAAAAATATATAATCATTTCAGAATTTATATAAACAATAATTATAACCATGTTGATCAATTCACTTTTTAAGCTAAAGATATACACTTATAAATTTAATGGTCATGATCATACCAGTCAACAATTCAACTTTGCACTACTGGCCAAAGAGAACCCATAGTCATGATCATACCAGAAATCTACCCATCTTTACACTCAAGTCAAAGAGAAATATCATCATTAGGGTTATAAAAATATTATATATGGTAATAAAATCAATATAATCAACATATAGATTTAATCTCAAGAGTAATATTCATAAACCAATTATAATTTGGTCAGAAAAAGAGACCAATGTTGTCGTGAATAGTAACTCGTGAATTGTAACTCATGAATAGTAAACTCGACACAAAAAGGTAAAAATTCCACAATAAAATACATACCAATATTTCGGTATAATGATATTGAAAGAATAATATTTCTTAAGCTTATAAACAATTTATTTTAATTGTTTACACTTTACTAAATAATGCATTTAATCATCCTAAAATGCCAAACTCATAAGATTTCATCACCAATAACCAAAAATCCTCATAAAAAATCTGCATATACCTCATATAGGATTTTCAAGCCATAAAATTCTATTTTCTAATTTTCTTACTTCACAAAACATATTTAATTCATTTACTCATAACTAGACTATTTTCATGAAAAATATCAAATCAGTTCCAAAAATATTTTTTTTCTGAGATTTAGCATAATATAGTCACATAGTGAACATATATTTTTCTCAAAATTTTTAAAAATCATTTACTATTTTTCATATGGCCAAAATAGTCGAATATTTAGACATTTATCAAAAATTATAATTTTATCTAAAAATTCTGAAATTCACAGAGTATACTCCTATCATATACATGTACTCCCAATAAAAATTTTTCTCAATTTTGGAGTTAACCACAAGGAGTTATAAGCGGTTACTTTTAAAATAGTCTTTTCTCATAAAATTCATAACTCTTAATCTATACATCCAAAAATTACCATTTTTGGACACAATTAAAAAAACTCATCAAAATATCATTTCAAATTTTTCCAGAATTTTTGAAGGTCAGAAAAATTACAAAACTGAAAAACATAACAACCCTTAAAATCCCTTACTATCCCTTACCTCAAAAGAGCAGTACTTCTGATCGGTATAAGGCTGAAGGAAACTTGCACCGATGAATAGAAACTCACATAGTATCTAAATACTCACAAAATACACTCAATAATTTAGAGAGAGAAAGAGAGAAAACTTATGAATTCTGGTGTGATTTTCAATTCTAACTTAGCCCTCTATTTATAGGAAAATGTTAGCACGCCGAAGCAGACTTAACCTACAACCTGATGGCTTTACCTGCTACTATTCCCACCCACCACATTTGAATAAAAATCTCAGCACATTTTTTTACCAACCAAGAGTGGGGCCCACCAATTCTAGAATTTATCACCAAAATGATTAACTCCGAAAATTCAACAATTTCTGAACCAGTCATCTCATAAAATTCATAACAAATCATACGTTCATTTTTAACGGTTCAAAATTTGTGGACATATACTCAACTTATATATGTACAACATATCCAAATATTACCACGATCCAACGGCCGGATTAAAAATTATAACCCTCGCAAAATATCTTAAAAACCCTAATTTGATTTTCAATACCTCCGTTCCGACAAAAATACATATAAAACACCTCAACATTAACTCCTTCATTTTTAACCACAAAAATATATCCCTCATTTATATCCACATAAAATAAATATTTCTTTATCATATGAATCAATAATTAATTATTCACAGATAATATTACAGAATCACATTTATGACAACCAGGCCGTTCCCAGGAAAGAGGGGGCTTTTCAATAAGAATTTCTCCTTAATGGCGCGCAATTAGGTGACCAAACATCTCCTTAGACAGAACTTTATAGACATTGCCAATAATGTTATCTAATAATATTATTCAAATAATATGAATTATTGATCTGATAATGGGAAATACTGTGCAATGATAATTATTGAACAACAATAATAAAAAATTTCAACGTAGCAATTATTGAATCAATAAAATAAAATATTGAACAGTAATTACTGTAACAATTATTGACTAGTGCCTTCTTACGTAAGAATCAATAACTTCAAAAATACTATGCAATACCGTGTGCTACTGTGCAATAACGCGTATTACTGTATTTTAACCACCGGGTATTTCAACAGTGTTAACGGTAACAACTACGCCGTTAATTATAAAAGCTCAATTTTTGTCGTTATCTTCATCCGACCGTTTTTCGTTATAGGGCCCACAAATAGCTGCGTCGTCGTACGAATATTCCCCGACAGAAAGAATATTTCACGACCAACGAATATTCCCCGACAACAATGATTATTTTATAACCACTTGTTTATTTTGAAAAAATTTCACATTTCACCCATAACTTTAACTTTTTATCAATTTAACCATTTACTGAATTATAATTATAAGAAAAATTGAATACTTTTATTTCATAAAATTCGGGGTCTTACAATATAACAATCACCTACCGGTGATGAAAAAAACATGTTTTGAATAATAACAATCACATGAAAGGTTTTAATTTTGAAAGGGAATAATAACAATCACATGTGGTCTCAACATAGCAGGTAGTCGTAAAAATGTTGGGATATCACAAGCAACACAGAATATTACCATAAGCCACACGTCCTGAAACAACAATACATTAAAGATGATTTTTTAAAAGGATCAAACCAATTCAAACCCACTTCAGTACTCTTCATTGTTATCGCCATCATCCTCACGAGCTTCAGAAAATTCTCTTTCCTCCATTCCCTCACGCACATACCAATGCACAAAGGCTCGCTTAGAATACATGAGATTAAATTTGTGGTCAATGTGGGAGAACACCTCTGCCACACTCGTTGAGTTCGAAATTATGCAGACTGCCCTCTGGACCTTGGCAAGGTCACCACCACGAACAACAGTAGGGGGCTGGTAGTTGATACCAACGGCGAGGATTATGACTGCGCCGGTGAGCCAACCGGTCTTCATGACGGTGTAAGGGAGACCGAGAACTCCGGCGCCGACGACGACGATGAAGACATTGGCGAACGTCTTTGGTTGGGACGAGAGAGAATCAGTTTGGTCGCCGAGGAGTGGGGTGTCTTCGCTGGGTCGGACTGGTATGACATTTGAATAAGAAAATAATAATTAACGGGAAGAGATAAGGGAGATAATCGTGGGCCACAATTAAAGAATGTATTAATTTTGTAAATAAATATGAAAAAATGTATTATTTTTGTAATTATTTTATCTATGCACCATTATTGTAATTATTTCAAAAAATGTACTAAAATATGTAATTAATCCTTAATAATATTACTGATAATATTTGGAATAATGGGTCCTAGGGTTTCATAATATTGATGGACGATTTTGACACTTAACTATTCTATAAATAAAACAATTACAGTTTGATCCCAATTGACATATCAAGAATTTTATACGCACTTATACATCCATCTTCAGATTGAGAAACGCAATTGAAAACTTTCACTTTTAAATTCGGCGGAAGCGTAATACATATAAGATATCTTCTCTCAATTTTTATAAGTACTTAATGTAATAATTAATTTAAAACAATGTTCTAATATAATTTATTTAAACAATAACTACTCTCATTATTCTAATTTTTGCTTATATGAAATATAATTTTTATTATTATTATTGAATTTTTATTTATGAAGTGTATATCATAATTATCATTCAACCTTTGTGTCCTTACTATGAACTTGTGAGTGGGGCACAATACACATTTTAGAGATGGGCAAAGGGGCCGGCGGCCTGATTTCTTTTCTTTTCAATTGCTTGGCATTGCAGACCAATTCAGGGACACACATTTTACAAATTCCAGTCCAACTTCATGGCCTCACCATTTTACACCCATTACTATAGTTTAGTTAAGACTCGCGACTTCCAAATAATTGAAGCAAAATTATCCATTATCCATCCAATAGATATTATACTCCTGCTACGTATTATGATAAATTTTTATTAATTTATAATTATAAATTTTATTAATATATAGAATTGGTAAAATTAATTATAGAGATACCCCATTTATTTCACATCTATCAAGAAAAATTATCACTAATAATTATTTACATAACTGATAATCAAATAGCCGACATAAATATTTATAATATATATTATTTTTTATAGATATTATTATCAAGGAAATTGTTAAATCCACAACACTTTTTGTTATTTTCACAATAAAAGTGTTGTTGTAGATGTATAGCGACGGTGAAAACCGCAGCTATAGGATCTATAACAACACTTTTGTTGTGGAAATAACATTTTCTGTTGTAGATTTAACAGTTCCCTATTATCAATTATATTTATTTTTTGGATGCCTCCACTTCGAGGGGATATTCATAAAAACTATTAAATAAAATTTTAATTATTTTCAATAACAAGAATTATTAACATTAGAATAAGGAAGAAGAAAATTTTCACAATAAGAAAAAAAATACATTATAATAAATAAAAAAAATATAAATCAACTGACAAACGATAAGAATCAAACATAAAACGAGTCCAATATTTATATCATAATACAAACTTTTTTGGCGTCATTATGCCAAAATTTTATCATATTAGTCTACATAAGTACTAAATCAAGTAGACAAAAAAAATAAAGAATAATGCTAGAGACACAAACTATTCTACAAATATTTTACAAATTATTGATATGGCAAACTCCACCTCAGCATATTGTGTGGGGCCAAAAACTATATTGAAATAATTAGTTGATCAATATGCTGAGGTAGAGTATACCACATCAGCAATTTATAAAATAATTTATGTATGTAGCACTACTCAAAAATAAATTCATATGATTGAATTCTTAAATTGTTATTCGACATCAATGAGCAGTTCCTTTGAAAAATCTCCTTTCACATGTAAGGTCCGAGAAAAAATAAAGTTAACTACAAATTAATGGAACAAAAATTTAATAAACTCGTAGTGTGTGTGTGTGTGTATATATATATATATATATATATATATATATATATATATATATATATATATATATATATATATATATAGTTAATGATCCGTAGCATGTATTTGGAATGAATACTATCCATATTATTAAAAATAAGAAGGAACGATCAGAATTATAAATTGAAAATCGACGTCTACTAGTATAAAAAGCGGACCGTAAAAAAATATATATCATCCTCTACTAATAATAATGAATGCTAATCAAAATTAGAGTTTGACTTTATTATACGGTTTATTAACTAGGGATTAATAAAGTCAATAAACCCTAAACCCAGTTAAATAATGAGTTAATAAATTCTAAATCTTAATTAATAAATATTAAATCCTAAAATAAAGTCAAACATTTATTCTAATTAACGTTCGTTACTGTATATTAGTAGCATATCATACGTGTTTTTTTTTACACGTAGATTTTCAAATAAGAGAATTTATATTAACATAGTAATAAAGATGGACATAGAGCATCTATACTCTTTCACAACTTTACCTTCAATATTACAATTTCATCTTACAACATCTCTCCAATTTATCTTCAATGATATATCATTTTCTCTAAAAATATTATTACTAATACTGACAATCAAAAATTAATATAAACATATATATCATTTTCTTAAGTTTTTGTTGATGGAGAAGAAGATAAAATGTATAAAATCGGGGTGGGTTCAGTTGGGTGGTGAGATAATTCTCACGGCAAAAAAGAAAGTGAGAAATTTGTTATTGATAAGGGATAAAATTGTAAAAAAAAAAACATAAATGATCATGTGTGCGTTTTTATTGCACTGTTAAATATAAATTATCTAAATTAACAGTAATTTTGTTAAACATAAATATTTATGGATAATATATCATGATTCTAACACATCTACTTCATATATGTAATGACAAACTTATATTTGCTATTCTAATTCTTGTCTTGTCTAGTGTCTAATCTCACGTAGATTCCAAGTAGTCTTTATACATTTAAAAATTTAAAAATAAAAAAGACAATAGATGTAATGGGATAATGTATTTTAACTCAAACAATAATACTAACATGCCTGTAGGACTGAGCAGAAAACGGGTATAATCGAATAATCGAACCGAAACGAAATAATTTAATCGAAATTTCTTAATAATTCGGGTATTTTTTATAATTTGGTTATATCTGAATTTTTTTCGATTTACAATTACAGGTTCGGGTTTCATTTTTACGTTATTCGGTCTACCCGAATAACCGAATAAGATCTTAAAAAAATTAAGCCTTATCTCTTATCTCATCTTATGTTAACCGAACTCTTCGCTCCCTACTCTTTCGTCTTTATCTCTTATCTCAACTCAAATCTGATCTCGAATTCCTATGAATCATCACTTTCAGTCTCAGATCTCGATCTCTCATCTCTCAGAGTAGACCAACTCGATCTCGATCTCGATATCGATCTCACTTCTCTTTGTTTAAAGAAAACATCATCATAACGAACTCCTTCAATCAAATTGTACCATCATATGTCCCAAAATAGCAGTCCATAAAATTACACCCCTCCCTGCTTCTGTTTGTACGTACAGGTAAGTGAAGGAACCCTAATCAGGAACAAAACAGCCAATTTACATCACAATTTAAATCGGGAAATTAATTTGACGCTTTTTTTCTCAGTTTTAAACCCCAATCAGGAACAAAACAGCCAATTAATAACCCAAATTCGAGACAAAATGGAGCGGGTGATTTGCACGTGTAGTGTGTTTCCAATGAAGGGCTTCTTCAAATCGAAGACCCGAACCTCGGCGGAACTCGTCTCTCATCTCGGCATCCTCCTCATCTACATCGACCGAACCACCAAGACTAGCCAAGCCAAGCGCCTCGAAAAGGTAGAGCTATGTATTGTTAATTTTAGTTATGTATTATTATCATATTATGTATGAAGCCTTCTGCTGTTGTGTAATTGTGTTGACTCATGATTGAATCAATAAATGACTCAAGTCTGTAAAGAAATATTTTCTTAATTTCGGTTATTATCCGATCAACTAAATAGTAAATTCGTTAATTCGGTTACTTGTTTGGATACCAAAAGTAAACAAATTTTGATTTTCGGTTATAACCGAATAGCCTATTCGGTTCAGTTATGTTAGGAATAAGCATGTGAATGAGATTCTTATTTATATATGATTTGATTATGATATGTATGAATGAATATGCAAGTATGCTTGCATTAAGAAAAGTTCTAAAGCCCTTTGATAGATAATAGGAACATATGTATAAGGACTTAGAATGAATTGATCAAATATGTTAGGTTGATCCTACAATAAGCAAAACAACTTTGTAAAGTCCTTAAAAAGAAATGATGCACAAGGACTATAAATATAGAAAGATCAAGCTTGTTAGGTTGATCTTATAATGTAATAGATAGGCTTGTCTTATAGTCGAAACACTGCACCACAGTTAGTCGACTGCCACGAGAGACTAGGAAGGATCGTAGTGTGTCGAGAAGAACTTCCTCGGAGCTATAGTTTGCTGAAGAAGTCATGTTCAGAATCGTAGAAACAGCCTGCCTACTAGCCGGACAAGCATCTGCCAAAGCCAAGTCAAGAATCGTAGACTACACTCGTAGTCGCAGAGTCTACTGATCACATCAGAGGCAGAGATCGTAGTCGAGCCAGATCAGATGAAAACAACAAGCTTAAGGACAAAAATCGTAGAGTGTCAAGATTTGATCTCGGAGTCGTAGTGTCTGCAGAACCAAAGCTGAATCGTAGAATGTAGAACTAAAGCTTCAACAGAGATGCTCACAATGTAAGACCCCAACTTTTATGAATAAAGATAAATTTTATATAAATATCATTTTTTTAAATATTAAGGAGTGAATTTGATATAATGCTATAGTTGTGGGTAATATTTATAAATTTTACAAAGTACGCAAGTTGTTATATTATATTCGATTGGTCGGGGAATATTCGTTTTGACAGGGAATATTCGTACGACGACACAATCATTGGTGGATCCCACAACGGAATTATTGTCGGATTGAGAAAACGGCAAAAATATCTTTTTATAAAAATAACGACGAAAGCTTTGCCGTTAACTGTTGAAATACCCAGTGTTAAAAGTACAGTAATACGCGTGGCTGCATAGTAACACACGGTATTGATTATTGATGCTTACGTGAGAAGTCACTTAATTATATTCAATTATTGCTACAATAATTGTTGCATAGTATCTCACGTTATTTAATTCAATTATTGTCAATATTTTTTATATATTATTAAATCAATAATTGAGACGATACAGTTATTCATATTATTATTTATAATATTGACGATGTCTAGAAAGTTCTGTCGAGGAGAGGTTTGGTCACCTAATTGCTCGCCAATATGGAGAAATCTTTATCGAAAAGCCCCCTCTTTTCTGGAAACGATCTGGTTGTTAAATATTGCGAATAATAATAATGATGAATAAATGTTGTTAAAAATATTGAGGAAATTTTTATGAAGTATTTGATGTAAATTTTGCTTATTTTATGGACCCCCCATTTACCCATTTTTCAAAATAATCGGTAGAAAATTATTTAATATAATAAAGGTGGGGCCCACATGTGGGGCCCATATGTGTTGAAAAACTGAAATAGGAAATGGGGGGGGATGGAACTTACGTATAGGTAAGGTAATGTATTATATATATATATATATATATATATATATATATATATGTGTGTGTGTGTGTGTGTGTGTGTGTGTGTGTGTGTGTGTGTGTGTGTGTGTGTGTGTGCCTTAAATGAAATTAAAGGAGGGTGGGATTTTTGTAAGGGAAGTTCACGGGTGGGGGGGGGGGAGGCTAATGCCTTGGTCAGAAGAAAATAACATTATTATTATTATTATATATTATAATAAGTTTTGTTTTTTATGAAAAAAATAGAATATATTATATTTTATTGTGCATAGTGCAATATAGTAAAATCAAAATTTTTCAAATTTTCAGCCGGTGAACGCCCGTGACATTTTCCTTCACTATGCATCCAAATAGTATTCTTTCCATTCTCGCAGAAAGCAAGGAACCCGAACGAGGTTATCACGGTTAAACTTATCATAAACTCTAGCGAAGTATATACCTTATTTGATACCGGTTCTACCTATTCTTTTATTTCTCCTACTTGCGCTCAACGTTTAAATTTGACTCCGGAGAAATTAGACTTTGACTTATCTGTTAAAACTCCGTTGGGAGAAACCTTCATTACATCCACTGTTTATAGGTCTTGTTTGGTTCAAATCGGTACCCTCACATTACCTGCCGATCTGATTTCGTTGAAAATACTTGCATTTGACGTAATTCTAGGGATTGATTGGTTAACTACTCATCATGCAAAAATTGATTGTTTTTGTAAGGTTATTAGCTTTCATATTTATAACCAACCTATTATGAGAATTCAAGTAATCAAACCCTTAAAATCAATCACTGTCATATCAAGCCATAAAGCTATTCGTTTATTGAAAAACGGATGTCAAGCTTTCTTAGCTCATGTCACGGATTTAAACAAAAATACGTCAATTTTGAATGATATTTCTATTGTTAATAAATTTCCTGACGTATTCCCTGATGAACTTCCTGGCCTACCCCCAGAGTGTGAAATTAAATTTTGTATCGACCTTGAACCTGGTACAAAACCCATTTCCAAAGCCCCATATCGAATAACTCCGATTGAACTTCAGGAGTTAAAGATCCAACTGCAGGAGTTGTTAGACATCGGTTTCATTCGTCCTAGTACGTCTCCTTGGGGTGGTCCTATTCTATTCGTGAAGAAGAAAGATGGGAGTATGCGACTTTGTATTGATTATCGGGAGTTGAACCATGTCACCATCAAAAATAGGTACCCATTGCCTTACATTGATGACATGTTTGACCAGTTGTAAGGCGCCAAATTCTTTTCAAAGATCGATCTTCGTTCTGGATATCATCAGTTGAAGATTAAAACTGATGACATTCCAAAGACTGCTTTCAGAACTCGGTACGGGCATTATGAATTCCTAGTCATGTCTTTTGGATTGACTAATGCTCCTGCTGCCTTCATGGATATGATGAACTGAGTATTCAAGGAATATTTAGACCACTTTGTGGTCGTCTTTATTGATGACATCCTAATTTACTCCAAAAGCCGTGAAGATCATGAGCAATACTTGAGGCTGATACTCCAAAAGCTTCGTGAAAATAAGCTTTATGCCAAGTTGAAGAAATGAGACTTCTGGCTTGAGGAAGTAGCATTCCTTGGGCACGTGATATCAAATCACAGAATATCTGTTGACCCAGCGAAGATTGAAGCAATTCAAAGTTGGGAACAACCTAAGTCAATGACCGAAGTACGTAGCTTTCTGGGCTTAGATGGTTATTATCGGAGACTCGTGGAAGGATTTTCTCGAATCGCTACTCCATTAACTCAGCTGACTCGAAAAGATACAAAATTCAGTTGGAGCGAGGAATGTGAGAAGAGTTTTCAAGAACACAAGAGAAATCTCATTTCAGTACCTGTTCTGACAATACCATCTGGCTCGGAGGGATTTGTCATCTACAGTGATGCTTCAGGCAAAGGGTTAAGATGTATTTTCATGCAATGGGAAAGTCATAGCCTATGCCTCTCGACAACTCAAAGAATATGAGAGTAATTATCCTACTCATGATCTAGAGTTGGCAGCAGTTGTTTTTGCGCTAAAGATCTAGAGGCATTACCTGTATGGAGATAAAGTGGAGATCTATACGGATCATAAAAGTCTCAAATATTTTTTCATCCAAAAGGAACTCAACATGCGGCAACAACGTTGGCTTGAACTGTTGAAAGATTATGATCATACCATCCAATACCATGCTGGAAAAGCGAACGTGGTAACTGACGCATTGAGTAGAAGATCATATGGGGGTACGAGTGCGATATTGTCAACGTAAAGGCCCATCTTGTATGACTTACAAAGGATGGAGATAGAGTTAAAGACTCTAGGGACTCATGTGATGATGGCGAATATACGAGTAGAACCGACTTTAATCGATAAAGTTAAAGCTGCTCAAGCTACAGACCTGGAGCTGATGCGTATGAGGAAGAAAGTACAATAAGGTGCTATGCCGAAAGCAAGAATCAATGAAGAAGGAATATTTCGAGTCAACTCCAGACTTTATGTTCCTAACGATTCTGACTTGAAGTATAAAATCATGATGGAGGCGCATAACACACCGTTTGCAATCCATCCTGGGAGTACCAAAATGTATCGTGACCTTCGACATACATTCTGGTGGAGCAATATGAAGAGAGAGATAGCGAATTTTATTTCAAGGTGTTTAACTTGTCAACGAGTCAAGGCGGAGCATCAAGTACCAAAAGGTCCATTGCAACCACTTAAAATTCTAGAATGGAAGTGGGAGCACATTACCATAGATTTCGTTACTGGTCTTCCCAAGGTTTCTCAAGGCATAGATCTGATTTGGGTCATTATTGATAGATTGACCAAGTCTGCTCATTTCTTACTAATACGGAAAACTTATACACTTGAACGTCTTGCTCGTATTACATGGTATGCCAGTATCCATAGTTTCTGATCGAGACCCAAGATTCACTTCAAGATTTTGGGTTAGTTTACAAAAAGTTTTGGGCACGGATTTACGATTTGGTTCGACATATCATCCTCAAACGGACGGGCAGTCAGAGAGGACTATTCAAACATTTGAGGATCTATTAAGACTCTATGTCCTTGACTTCAAAGGAAGTTGGGACAAGTTTTTACCATTGGTGGAGTTTTCCTACAACAACAGTTATCAAGCAAATATTGGAATGGCTCCATTTGAAGCGTTGTATAGAAGAAAGTGTTGTTCTCCAGTATGCTGGGATGATGTGGGTGAAGCAACGTTGTTGGGGCCAGAGTTGGTACGTATGACTACGAAAAAGATTCAAACGATCCGATAACATATAAAAATCTCACAAGATCGACAAAAGAGTTATGCTGATCTTCATCGAAAGGACGTGGAATTCAATGTTGAAAAACATGTGTTATTACGTGTTGCTCCATGGAAAGGAGTTACAAGATTTAGAAAGAGAGGAAAGCTCAATCCTCGATTCATTTGTCCATTTGAAATCCTTGATCGAGTAAGAACTGTGGCTTATAGACTCGCTTAACCACCAAGTATGTCTCGTGTTCATAATATTTTTCACATATCCATGTTACGTAAATATGTGAAAGACCCGAACCACATTATTGAGTTAGAACCAAATGAAATAGCGGAAGATTTAACGTATGAAGAGGTTCCTGTGAAAAGATAATGTATATTATAATTAAACAATCATTGGTGGACCCCACAACAGAATTATTGTCAGATTGAGAAACCGACAAAAATATCTTTTTATAAAAATAACGGCAAAAGTTTTACCGTTAACTGTTGAAATACCCAGTGTTAAAAGTACAGTAATACGCGTGGTTGCATAGTAGCACAAGGTATTGATTATTGATGCTTACGTGAGAAGTTACTCAGTTATATTCAATTATTACTACAGTAATTGTTGTATAGTATCTCACGTTATTTGATTCAATTATTGTCAATAATTTTTTATATATTATTAAATCAATAATTGAGACGATACAGTTATTTATATTATTATTTACAATATTGACGATGCCTAGAAAGTTCTGTCGAGGAGAGGTTTGGTCACCTAATTGCTCGCCAATATGGAGAAATCCTTATTGGAAAGCCCCCTCTTTCCTGGGAATGATCTGGTTGTTAAATATTGCGAATAATAATAATGATAAATAAATGTTGTTGAAAATATTGAGGAAATTTTTATGAAGTATTTGATGTAAATTTTGTTTATTTTATGGACCCTCCATTTATCCATTTTTCAAAATAATCGGTAGAAAATTATTTAATATAATAAAGGTGGTGCCCACATGTGGGGGCCAAATGTGGGATCCATATGTGTTGAAAAACTGAAATGGAAAATGGGAGGGGGGGATGGAACTTACATATAGGTAAGATAATGTATTATATATATATATATACATGTGCCTTACATGAAATTAAAGGAGGGTGAAATTTTTTTCAGGGAAGTTCACGGGGGGGGGGGGGGGGGGGCGGGAAGGCTAATGCCTTGGTCAGGAGGGAATAACATTATTATTATTATTATATATTATAATAAGTTTTGTTTTTTATGAAAAAATAGAATATATTATATTTTATTGTGCATAGTGTAGCATAATAAAATCAAAAATTTTCAAATTTTCAGCTGATGAACGCCCGTGACATTTTCCTTCACTATGCATCCAAATAGTATCCTTTCAATTCTCCTATAAATAAGACGCTTAGTTAGAATTGAAAATCACACCAGAATTAAAGAATTCTTCTTCTATAATCTTGAGCGTATTTCTTTAGAGTTTAAGAAAGCTTTGAGCGTAGAAAATAGTGTAAGTTTTCTTCAAGAATATCTCCGCCCTACCAGTTAGAATACTCTTCTTTTCAAGGTAAGGGATGTTATTTTTGTTCAATATTCGCTTGAAATAATATTTTCTTCCATACTCTGTAGTATGTAAGTAATATTATTTTGTTTCACATTTCGAATTCTATACTCATTCTGTTAAAGTTTTAGCTTCTATACTCTATGAAATTAGTAAAATATCCTTGATATTTGCGTTTCATCCAGTATCTTTTCATGGAAATATTATTCTGAGTATTCTTGATAAATTTTAACATTTCATGCCGGAGTACTATTCACAGGGTTACCATTCCCTAAGTTACTATTCACGGGATACTATTTATTCGAATACTATTCACCCAAGGTACTATTCATGATAAAAAATTAATTCATTTTCGGTCCAAATTATTTTTGGTACAATATTATTCTTAAATTTACTCCACAAAGCAGTATCATGTTGACAATTTGGAAATTATTGAATTCTAGATAAATTAAATTATAAATCTTTAAAAATTTATCATTTGCCTTCTTTTAATTGAATTCTTATATTATTGTAATCAATCTCATGCTTATATTATGTTGAAAGTCATCTGTGGCCTGTAGTGCATAGATGGACTTGGTATGATTATGACTAGGGATTATTCGGTATAATCATGACCATAATGTTATAAATGATGTGGTAAAAGTCATCATTAGCCCGTAGTGAATTGATGGACAGTTGTTGGCATGATCATGACCATTGAGGAATACACGAATATCCTTGGCCCGTAGCGCATGGATAATTTGTGGCCGTGATATTAAAGAATATCCTTGGCCGTAGTGCAGGGGTGATTCGATGATGTTGATTATTTATTAAGGTGAGTCTCAGCGATAAAACTATTGATAAACTTTTTAAATCATAGAAGATAGTAGATTTCATGTTCTACTTGACTCTTCTAATGGATTGCTTGTTCCGCTGCAGTTAAACTTGATGTTTATTATATTTTATCAGTTTAACAGTGTTAAAGGCTAACGATAATTTATTCTGCATTATCTTAGTCATAATATTTCTTACTGGACTAGTTGAGCTCACCCTTTTCTTTCATTATTCTCTTCAGGAAATGAGAATATAGCTGGGACTAGTCGGGGAATGGAGTGACGGTCCTGATGTTTGCATTAGTTGTCCTCACTATTCTGTAAAATAGTGTGATAATAAATGTATTGAGAACTTATTTTGAGTTTTAATACTGTCTAGAAGACAATATTTGTATTAAAACTCACAGTTCATGTTGTATAATTAAGTTTGTATTTGTATTCTGTACCATGTATTTGGCAACTTAGAATGGGTGATATATACCTATTTTGGGGGCGTCACACACAACGTCAAGGCAGAATCGTAGAGTAAACACGATTCTCAACAAACGAGCACTCCCAGAATATCCAAAGTATGAAGCCTCTGGTCTGAGCTGCAAAGATATATCCCACCTAAAGAAAACCAGAGAGAACTCAACGAATGGCGTACAAGGTAACAGAAGATCTAAGCACAAACCCAATCAACATCTAGATTGAGTTGTGAAGCCATTCAAGATGAAGTCTTCCACAAGTTGATCAGAAGAAGACTTCAGTCAAAGTAACTGACTAAGGAAAGTCAGCAAGTGCAGTAGCTATCAAAAGAACAGAAGACAACGATCTTGGGATTAACCAGGATCGTAGTGTTTGCCAAACAAAGTAGGAACTGATGAAGTATACACAGAGACACTGGTCAACTTATGAAGAATAAGGCTAAAGTGATTAAGTATTGGGTCAGTCCATTGATGATAAGTGAACGGGAGATCACAAGGAGAAAGCGAGCTGGGCAGGCCACAAATCTGATGTGTCTTACTATTCAGAAGAGGTCAGTACAAGAAGTCAAGCTATCAGTTCCTAAGATCAGTCGAGGCAAACAGAAGTGTTGAAGCACTGCACAAGAAAAGGAAGAGGTGTTCTACATTAAAGATCCAATGAACACTCTTCAGGATCGTAGTGTTGTCTCAACTTGTCAATGAGCAACATTCAACAAGACACACTACGATCTGGTCCAAGAACATCTGTATCAAAATCGTAGAGTTTGGTCATCTGAAGATTGAAGCATTGGCAACAGTTCAATCTGAAGAATGATATTCTAACATTGCTAATGAGAGCATCGATGCAAAAGGATAGATCCTGACGTTCTAATCGAGAAGTCAGAAAGGAGAAATAAAGATGACTACCTGCCCAAGACATCAAAGTGACATCTCTGATAGGGTATGTGACGCCCCCAAAAATAGGTATACATCACCCATCTTGGGTCGTCAGATACATAGTACAGAATACAAATACAACTGATTAATACATCTGTCGTGTACAATACGACAAAACATAAACTGTGAGTTTGAATACAAATATTATCTTCTAGAGAGTATTCATACTCAAAAGGAGTCCTCATTACATTTATTAACACACCATTACATAGAATAGTGAGGACTACTAACTAATACTATCATTCGGACCATCACTCCGTACCCCGACTTGTCCCAGCTACGTTCTCATTTCCTGAAGAGAACAGTGAAAGAAAGGGTGAGCTCAACTAGCCCAGTAAGAAATATTATGACTAAGATAATGCAGAATAAATTATCATTAGCCTTCAACAATGTTAAACTGATAAAATATAATAGACATCAAGTTTAACTGCAGCGGAACAAGCAATCCATTAAAAGAGTCAAGTAGAAAATAAACTCTACTATCTTTTATGATTTAAAAGGTTTTTCAACACTGCGATCGCTGAGACTCAGCTTAATAAAATAATCCACATCATCGAATCACCCCTGCACTACGGCCAAGGATATTCGTGTATTCATTAATGGTCATGATCATGCCAACAACTGTCCATCAATGCACTACGGGCCAATGAGGACTTTTACCACATCATTTGTAACATTACGGTCATGATTATACCGAATAATCCCTGGTCATAATCATACCAAGTCCATCTATGCACTACATGCCACAGATGACTTTCAACATTTTATAAACATGAGGATGATGACAATGATATAAGAATTCAATAAAACAAGTTCAAGAATTAATTTATCCAGGAATTAACAACGTCCAAATTGTCAACATGATACTGCATTGTGGAGTAAAATTCAAGAATGCTTAGAAGAATATTTTCTTGAAAAGATACTGGATGAAACGCAACTATCAAGGATATTCCACAAATTTCATGGAGTATAGAAGTCAAAACTTAACCAACTGAGTACAATAAAGAATGGAATAACAAAAGAAATCACCATGCATGCGATAGACCGCACAGACAGGTTATTCCAATAGAATAATAAATAATGGAACCAGGTCCGGCGTAAACGCACAGACAGGATATTCCGACAGAATAATAAATAATGGAACCAGGTCCGGTGTAAAACACACAGACAGGATATTCCAACAGAATAATAATAAAACGGAACCAGGTCCGGTGTAAAACACACAGACAGGATGTTCCAACAGAATAATAAACGGAACCAGGTCCGGTGTAAAACACACAGACAGGATGTTCCAACAGAATAATAAACGGAACCAGGTCCGGTGTAAAACACACAGACAGGATGTTCCAACAGAATAATAGAAGAATGTCACCAAGTATAGGGTAGACCGCGTATACTGGTTATTCCAACAGAATAATAAGAAATGGAATAACAGAAGTTCTCTTCATGAATATAAAAGAAATAATATTCCCTACCGTTTTAAAGAAGAGCTGAAGTAAGGAAGTAGTTAAGTAGCAGAATACTCTTCTTCTCTCTCTCTATAGTTTCTCTCTATAGTTTCTCTCTCTAGAGTTCAGTGAATTCGTAAGAAATAATGAAGGAATGAGCTGCTATTTATAGAAAAATAGAATGCATAGTAACTAATCCATGAACGGTCCAGATTGATTACTTTAATCTGACGGTCCATATTTAAAGAAAAATCTTTTAAATAAAATAAAATATATTCTATTTATAGAATAACTTTAATAAAGTATTTTGTTTTATATAAAAAGATGTTTCTGTTTTATTACGTTAATAATACGAATAAAACAAAACGTCATTATCGCTAAATAATTCATATTATTAACTGACAATAATTGAATCAAACTGAGTGACTTCTCACATAAGCATTAATAATCAATACCGTGTGCTACTATGCAACCACACGTATTACTGTACTTTTACTACCGAGTAGTTCAACAGTAACAATGGTAAAATTTCCGCCGTTATTTTTAATAAAATATTTTTGTCGTTTTCTCAATCCGACAATAATTCCGTTGTGGGGTCCACCAATGATTGTGTCGTTGTACGAATATTCCCTGTTAAAACGAATATTCCCCGACCAATCGAATATTATATAACAACTTGCGTACTTTGCAAAATTTATAAATATTACCCACAACTATAACATTATATCAAATTAACTCCATAATATTCAAAAATGATATTTATAAAAAATTCATCTTTATTTATAAAAGTTGGGGTCTTACAACCTCCCCTTCTTATGAAATTTCGCCCTCGAAATTAGGGTACGTACCTGGTATGTCGAAGAGGTAAGGATACCTTGATTTCATTTCTGATTCTAACTCCCAAGTCATTTCCTCAACATCGTGGTTTCTCCACAAAACTTTGACTTGAGGTATAACCTTGGAGCGTAGAATATGTTCCTTCTTATCCAAGATTTGAACAGGAACTTCTTCATACGTCAAATCCTCCGCTATTTCGTCCGGTTCTAACTCAATAATGTGGTTCGGGTCTTCCACATATTTGCGTAACATGGATATGTGGAAAACGTTATGAACACGAGACATACTTGGCGGTAAAGCGAGTCTATAAGCCACAGTTCCTACTCGATCGAGGATTAAAAATGGACCGATGAATCGAGGATTTAGCTTTCCTCTCTTTCCAAATCTCGTAACTCCTTTCCATGGAGCAACACGTAAGAACACATGATCTCCTACATCAAATTCCACGTCCTTTCGATGAAGATCAGCATAACTCTTTTGTCGATCTTGTGAGGTTTTTATACGTTGTCGGATCGTTTGAATCTTTTCTGTAGTCATACGTACCAACTCCGGTCCCAACAACGTTGCTTCGCCCACCTCATCCCAGCATACTGGAGAACGACATTTTCTTCCATACAATGCTTCGAATGGAGCCATGCCAATACTTGCTTGATAACTGTTGTTGTAGGAAAACTCCACCAATGGTAAGAACTTGTCCCAACTTCCCTTGAAGTCAAAGACACAGAGTCTTAATAGATCTTCAAGAGTTTGAATAGTCCTCTCTGATTGTCCGTCCGTCTGAGGATGATATGCTGAACTAAATCGTAACTCCGTGCCCATAGCTTTTTGTAAACTAACCCAAAATCGTGAAGTGAATCTTGGGTCTCGATCAGAAACTATGGATACTGGCATACCATGCAGTCTTACAATCTCGTTTATGTACATACGAGCAAGACGTTCAAGTGTATAAGTTTCTCGTATCGGTAAGAAATGAGCAGACTTGGTCAATCTATCAACAATGACCCAAATCGCATCAATACCTTGAGAAACCCTAGGAAGACCGGTAACGAAATCCATGGTAATGTGCTCCCACTTCCATTCTGGAATTTCAAGTGGTTGCAATGGACCTTTTGGTACTTGATGCTCCGCTTTGACTCGTTGACAAGTTAGACACCTTGAGATAAACAACGCTATCTCTCTCTTCATATTGCTCCACCAAAATGTATGACGAAGATCATGATACATTTTGGTACTTCCAGGATGGATTGCAAACGGTGTGTTGTGCGCCTCCATCATGATTTCATACTTTAAATCAGGGTTGTTAGGAACACAAAGTCTGGAGTTGACTCGAAGTATTCCTTCTTCATCGATTCTTGCTTCCGGCATAGAACCTTCTTGCACTTTCTTCCTCATACGCATCAGCTCCAGGTCTGTAGCTTGAGCAGCTTTAACTTTATCGATTAAAGTCGGTTCTACTCGTATATTCGCCATCATCACATGGGTCCCTGGAGTCTTTAACTCTATCTCCATCCTTTGCAAGTCACACAAAATGGGCCTTTGCGTTGTTAATATTGCACTTGTACCCGCATATGATCTTCTACTCAATGCGTCAGCTACCACGTTCGCTTTTCCAGGATGGTATTGAATGGTATGATCATAATCTTTCAACAGTTCAAGCCAACGTCGTTGTCGCATGTTGAGTTCCTTTTGAGTGAAGAAATATTTGAGGCTTTTATGATCCGTAAAGATCTCCACTTTCTCCCCATACAAGTAATGCCTCCAAATTTTAAGTGCAAAGACAACAGCTGCCAACTCTAGATCATGAGTAGGATAATTCCTCTCATATTCCTTGAGTTGTCTTGATGCATAGGCTATGACTTTTCCATGTTGCATGAGAACGCATCCCAACCCTTTGCTCGAAGCATCACTGTAGATGACAAATCCCTCCGAGCCAGATGGTATTGTTAGAACAGGTGCTGAAATGAGTCTCCTCTTGAGTTCTTGAAAACTCTGCTCACATTCTTCGCTCCAACCAAACTTTGTATCTTTCCGAGTCAGCTGAGTTAATGGAGTAGCGATTCGAGAAAATCCTTCCACGAATCTCCGATAATAACCAGCTAAACCAAGAAAGCTACGTACCTCGGTCACTGATTTAGGTTGCTCCCAGCTTTGAATAGCTTCAATCTTTGCCGGGTCAACAGATATTCCACGACTTGATACTACGTGCCCAAGGAATGCTACCTCTTCCAGCCAGAACTCGCATTTCTTCAACTTGGCATAAAGTTTGTATTCACGAAGCTTTTGGAGTACCAGCCTCAAGTGTTGCTCATGATCTTCACGGCTTTTGGAATAAACAAGGATGTCATCGATAAAGACGACCACAAAGTGATCCAAATATTCCTTGAATACCCTGTTCATCATATCCATGAAGGCAGCAGGAGCATTAGTCAATCCAAAAGACATAACTAAGAATTCATAATGCCCGTACCGAGTTCTAAAAGCCGTCTTTGGAATATCCTCAGTTCTAACCTTCAGCTGATGATATCCAGAACGAAGATCGATCTTTGAAAAGAATTGTGCTCCTTGCAACTGGTCAAACAGGTCATCAATACGTGGCAATGGGTACCTATTTTTGATGGTGACATGATTCAACTCCCGATAATCAATACAAAGTCGCATACTCCCATCTTTCTTCTTCACGAACAGAACAGGAGCACCCCAAGGAGAAGTACTAGGACGAATAAAACCAATGTCTAACAATTCCTGCAGTTGGGTCTTTAACTCCTGAAGTTCAATAGGAGCCATTCGATATGGGGCTTTGGAAATGGGTTTTGTACCGGGTTCAAGGTCGATACAAAATTCAATTTCACGCTCTGGGGGTAGGCCAGGAAGTTCTTCGGGAAATACGTCAGGAAATTTATTAACAACAGAAATATCATTCAAAGCTGACGTATTTTTGTTTAGATCTGTGACATGAGCTAAGAAAGCTTGACATCCGTTTTTCAATAAACGAATAGCTTTATGGCTTGAGATGACAGCGATTGATTTTAATGGTTTGGTTGCTTGAATTCGCATAATAGGTCGATTAGGAATATGAAAGCTAACAACCTTACGAAAACAATCAATTTTTGCATGATGAGTAGTTAACCAATCAATCCCTAGAATCACGTCAAATGCAAGTATTTTTAATGAAATAAGATCGACAGGTAATGTGTGGGTACCAACTTGAACCAAACAAGACTTATAAACCGTGGATGTAATGAAGGTTTCTCCCAATGGAGTTTCAACTGCTAAGTCAAAGTCTAATTTCTCCGGAATCAAATTTAATCGATGAGCGCAAGTAGGAGAAATAAAAGAATGGGTTGAACCGGTATCAAATAAAGTATAGACTTCGTTAGAGTTTATGATAAGCTTACCCGTGATGACCTCATTCGGGTTCCTTGCTTCTGGGAGGTCACAACAAACGCTCTCCCTTGCACAACCGGTTTTGACTTTTCTGGGACGGCCTTTGGTGCCTCCATCCTAGCTGAATTTGTCTTCGGTAAACGACAAAATCGGGCTAAATGACCTTCTCTTCCACAATTATAACATGCTTTGGACGGCATCGCGCAGTTTGGACTGATGTGCCCCTCCCCTCCGCATTTGAAACATATGATAGGTGGTCGTTCTCCTTCCTTAACGACAGGTGCTGGTGCTGACGTCTTTCCATCATTGTTGAATCTCCTCTTCTTGAAATGTCCATTCTTATTGTTTTGGCCCTGATTACCACCGAAGTGGTTACCATTTCTGGCCTGTTGATTCCCTCCACGCTTGTTGTCACCGCTTCGATGACTGCTCTCACTGGTATTATCATTTTGCCGGCTGCTCTCTTTTGGTTGCGTTGTCTCGTTATCGCGCTCCACCAACTGAGCCCTATTTACAACATCTGAATACAAACACAGTTTATGAGAAACAAGATGTTGACGTATCTCCGGCTTCAAACCTCTTAAAAACATCCGCGTCATTCTTTCTTCATTATCCACCAGGTGGGACGCAAACCGGGATAACTCCGCAAATTTTGCCTCGTACTGCGACACGGTCATATTATTCTGCTCCAATTTGATGAACTCCACCTCCTTCATGTGACGAATACTCTCGGGAAAGTATTTGTCGTTAAACAGCTCTTGGAACTTCTCCCAAGACATCTTCAGTGCGGCAGGTTGAGTACGCTTTATC
Organism: Panax notoginseng; assembly: GCA_016801055.1. Taxonomy (NCBI): domain Eukaryota; kingdom Viridiplantae; phylum Streptophyta; class Magnoliopsida; order Apiales; family Araliaceae; genus Panax; species Panax notoginseng. Next base: position 19,790,503 of record CM029018.1, read on the forward strand.
GATTCCCACCAGTAATCTGCCTCTCCTCGCAACATAAAGGCGGCAAAGGGAACCTTTTGCTCCTCGGAGCAACCCAAGACATCAAATATCTTGGTGATCTGCTTTATCCATGTTTCAGCTACAAGTGGTTTGGGTTCTCCCTTAAACTCCGGTGGTCCCAGCTCCTTAAACTGTTTAGCGGTGACCGCCTGAGAGTTTCCAGTATTTCCACCTACGTTGTGGACAGGAGCCGCTTTCACCTGTTGTTGCATGAATTGCATAAAGCCTCTGAACATTTGATCATTCATCATTTGGTCAGTGTTGTTGTTTGCATGAGGATTGACACCTTCCTGATGCACATTATCCTGATTATTGATATGTGGTGAATCAACAGTCGTCTGTGCTCCATTGCTATTCTCAACATTCTCAGATGCCATTTTCAGATACTGCCACAAAATAAAAATTAATTGATATGTCATATATTATCCTTATATTATGACCGACCAATTAAATACCATGCAAATAAACTTAGGTAGGTCATACTAGCGAAGGAATTCCCCGTCTCTCCCCTCCTAGTTCTATTCTCACATCTTAGCCAGGGATCATATCCCTAAGCTCTGATACCAACTGTGACGCCCCCAAAATTAGGTATACATCACCCATCTTGGGTCGTCAGATACATAGTACAGAATACAAATACAACTTATTAATACAACTGTCGTGTACAATACGACAAAACATAAACTGTGAGTTTGAATACAAATATTATCTTCTAGAGAGTATTCATACTCAAAAGGAGTCCTCATTACATTTATTAACACACCATTACATAGAATAGTGAGGACTACTAACTAATACTATCATTCGGACCATCACTCCGTACCCCGACTTGTCCCAGCTACGTTCTCATTTCCTGAAGAGAACAGTGAAAGAAAGGGTGAGCTCAACTAGCCCAGTAAGAAATATTATGACTAAGATAATGCAGAATAAATTATCATTAGCCTTCAACAATGTTAAACTGATAAAATATAATAGACATCAAGTTTAACTGCAGCGGAACAAGCAATCCATTAAAAGAGTCAAGTAGAAAATAAACTCTACTATCTTTTATGATTTAAAAGGTTTTTCAACACTGTGATCGCTGAGACTCAGCTTAATAAAATAATCCACATCATCGAATCACCCCTGCACTACGGCCAAGGATATTCGTGTATTCATTAATGGTCATGATCATGCCAACAACTGTCCATCAATGCACTACGGGCCAATGAGGACTTTTACCACATCATTTGTAACATTACGGTCATGATTATACCGAATAATCCCTGGTCATAATCATACCAAGTCCATCTATGCACTACATGCCACAGATGACTTTCAACATTTTATAAACATGAGGATGATGACAATGATATAAGAATTCAATAAAACAAGTTCAAGAATTAATTTATCCAGGAATTAACAACGTCCAAATTGTCAACATGATACTGCATTGTGGAGTAAAATTCAAGAATGCTTAGAAGAATATTTTCTTGAAAAGATACTGGATGAAACGCAACTATCAAGGATATTCCACAAATTTCATGGAGTATAGAAGTCAAAACTTAACCAACTGAGTACAATAAAGAATGGAATAACAAAAGAAATCACCATGCATGCGATAGACCGCACAGACAGGTTATTCCAATAGAATAATAAATAATGGAACCAGGTCCGGCGTAAACGCACAGACAGGATATTCCGACAGAATAATAAATAATGGAACCAGGTCCGGTGTAAAACACACAGACAGGATATTCCAACAGAATAATAATAAAACGGAACCAGGTCCGGTGTAAAACACACAGACAGGATGTTCCAACAGAATAATAAACGGAACCAGGTCCGGTGTAAAACACACAGACAGGATGTTCCAACAGAATAATAAACGGAACCAGGTCCAGTGTAAAACACACAGACAGGATGTTCCAACAGAATAATAGAAGAATGTCACCAAGTATAGGGTAGACCGCGTATACTGGTTATTCCAACAGAATAATAACAAATGGAATAACAGAAGTTCTCTTCATGAATATAAAAGAAATAATATTCCCTACCGTTTTAAAGAAGAGCTGAAGTAAGGAAGTAGTTAAGTAGCAGAATACTCTTCTTCTCTCTCTCTATAGTTTCTCTCTATAGTTTCTCTCTCTAGAGTTCAGTGAATTCGTAAGAAATAATGAAGGAATGAGCTGCTATTTATAGAAAAATAGAATGCATAGTAACTAATCCATGAACGGTCCAGATTGATTACTTTAATCTGACGGTCCATATTTAAAGAAAAATCTTTTAAATAAAATAAAATATATTCTATTTATAGAATAACTTTAATAAAGTATTTTGTTTTATATAAAAAGATGTTTCTGTTTTATTACGTTAATAATACGAATAAAACAAAACGTCATTATCGCTAAATAATTCATATTATTAACTGACAATAATAGAATCAAACTGAGTGACTTCTCACATAAGCATTAATAATCAATACCGTGTGCTACTATGCAACCACACGTATTACTGTACTTTTACTACCGAGTAGTTCAACAGCAACAATGGTAAAATTTCCGCCGTTATTTTTAATAAAATATTTTTGTCGTTTTCTCAATCCGACAATAATTCCGTTGTGGGGTCCACCAATGATTGTGTCGTTGTACGAATATTCCCTGTTAAAACGAATATTCCCCGACCAATCGAATATTATATAACAACTTGCGTACTTTGCAAAATTTATAAATATTACCCACAACTATAACATTATATCAAATTAACTCCATAATATTCAAAAATGATATTTATAAAAAAAAATTCATCTTTATTTATAAAAGTTGGGGTCTTACAGGGTAAGTGAAACAGTAGACTGCAGTGTCAGAAAGTCATAAAGGAGCTGTCATGTCATATTTGCAGTGTACACCAAACAACTCGAGATCTGCGAAGCAATTCAAATAGCTTTCAACGGCTATATTCTAATGGGAAGATTGGGAAGAAGTATATATATATATATATATATATATATATATATATATATATATATATATATATATATATATATATATATCAGCCAGAGCTTCTAAGAAAAAAGAGTTGCTGAGTTGCAGAATCATTGAGTTATTGAAATGCTATATTTTTGACTCTACGAGTTCCACCAGAGCTTAACAGAACAAATCTCGGTGACAGTGAGACTACGAAGGTAGAAGTGAAGCAGCTTTGAAGAAGGACTTGAACAGATTAAAGCTTCACTCAACAAGGATAAGAATGTCATTGAAGATGGCAGCTAAGTTGAGAGCCGAGAAGGCTAAGAAGATAGCATTCAAAAAAGTGGCTGAGCACAAAGAAGATCCAGAGAGCCACTCTACGAATCACCATGAACCAAAAGCTGAAACAGAACAGATGCAGAACCATGTCTACAAACCATTCAAGAAGGGTTCAGGGAATGCTAAGTGTCAGACGAAGTCTACCAAAAGTTCAAACACTTAGCAAACCCAAATGGTGATGGTGCACAACTGACATCAAATGAAGATGAGCATAACATAATGAAGATCAGCTGCACTAGAGAAGATGTGGTCCAGTCTCTACGCAGAATGCTAAGAGGATCACGCCAAACTGCTAAGTACAGAAGATGTTCAAGCTTAAAGACATCTTAGCAGCAAGGCACCAACAACAACAAACACTAACAAACAACAAGTAGCCAGGGCCTGAGGGGTCCTTTTTCGAAGGGATTAAATGAAGTTCCAAGCCTGCTGGGCTTGAAGAGTTCCTAGGGAACTAGAGGAGTTCAAAGCCTGCTGGGCTTGAAGAGTTCTTAGTGAACTGAAGTTCCAAGGCTGCTGGCCTTAAAGGAATTTTAGTAATTTAGGGTGCTGCCCTTCCTTAGTGGAAATCCTGCTAGTTAAAGCAGAAGAGTAGACTAGGAGCTTGAGTCTCTGAACCGCTTAAAATCTCTTGTGTCATTTACATTCAGTCATTTACTTTCTGTCATTTACATTATGTACCTAACTACTATAAATGCTTTGTATGTACTAACTGCTTATAACTAAACTAACTCTACGAACAATGTATGTATGTTCATGAATATATCAATGATGGGAATCTTTTACTTATTCCGCTGTGCTTGAAAAGATTTTTATGTTTGTCACATGCTAAGTCATTAGCAATACAAAATAAATGAGAAAAGTATTTAAAATCAAAAAAAATCTATTCAACCCCTCTTTTAAATCTATTGCATGCCTACTGGGAACTAACAGGTTATAATCGAATGCTCAGTCCTACTCATAGTCACTTGATTTACTGGTATGACTATCTTTTTTTGATACAAAGATCGAAAGTTCGAATCTTATGAATGAAGATTGAATACGGTAATTTATCTTCTCTCCCGCCTAAACGATCCCTCCCCTAGTGGTTATGTGGGAGGCTGACGATATTTTGGTGATTTTGTGTCACGTTTTTATTTTTTTAACTGTTTTGCGCCTATAACTTTAATATATTATTATTTTATCTTTTTTAATTTAAATTTTAAATATATATTATTTACTCCTTCAAATATATAAAATTATAATTTTATCTACATAATTTATACACACAACGCGTATCTAATGGAGTGCCAGTTAAATTAATGATTGTATTATATTCAATTCATTTGACAAAAACAATTACATTTGATTTTTCTTTTTTCTCTAGTCAATTTGAAATTCAAAAAGTTAGGCATGTATAAGGTGGGTAATTACATAATTTCTTGTTACTTAAATTGATTTATTTGGTGCAATTAACCAAATTTTGAAAAAAATCTGATAAAGCGATAAGAAAGTTATTTTGTCTTTTCTTCCTAATTTTTATAAATCAGACTATTTACTTCAGATTTGAAGACAAAGAGTAGTCCCAAAATATAGTTGAGAATTTTAGAATGAACGACACCGTTCTAGGTATATTTGGGAACCGTAAATACAATATTTTATAATTTTTACTATTGATAAATATTTTAAATTTTCACGAGTAAATTTGATAGTCTACAAATTTCTCTTCATATGAATAATTAATGGGTCCACCTCATGTGAGAGAATCTTGTGAATCTATCAAATTTATTTATAAAAATATCAATATTGGTAATATTATTTTAAGATTTTTATGGATAATATAAAAAAGGGAAACATATTTTTCTTTGAAATTTCATCATTTTAAAAGAGTCCTTATACATGAACTGGATTATTGGACTAGAAAATTGGACATTTTCTGTGACGCCCCCAAAATAGGTCCAAACGACCCATTATGAGTCACCAGATATCACACTACAGAAATTAAATACAAACTTCATTTATACAACTGTTGAACTATAGTGCAGAGTACGACAACACATAAGCTGTGAGTTTTAATAAAAATATATGTAACTTTCATGGCGCCTCAACCACAACACCTTACAATGGTACTTTACATAAAAGTACAGTCAATAACTATTTTAGAATTTAAAATCTTTGGAAAATGCTAAAGGAAACCTTCGTACATGGGAAACCATGCATCTAAGTTATGATAGATATCATATGACTCGAGAATTATCCTTGGTTGACACAATAGACCCCAAAGAAAAACAAGAAGATTACTATCATGTTATTTCCAATGGTGAGTCATCTCTTGACATATATTTATCTCTATTGTCTCCAATTGAGAATTATATTTTGTAAGACCCCAACTTTTATGAATAAAGATTAATTTTTTCTCTAAATATATTTTTGAATATTATGGTGTGGATTTGATATAATGTTATAGTTGTGGGTTTTATTTACTAATTTTGCAAAATAAGTAAGTGGTTATATAATATTCGATTGGTCGGGGAATATTTGTTTTAACAGGGAATATTCGTACGATGACACAATCATTGATGGACCCCACAACGGAAGTATTGTCGTAGTTAGAAAAGGACAAAATTATCTTTTTATAAAAATAACGGCGAAAGTTTTATCATTAAGCTGTTGAACTACCCAATAGTAAAAGAACAGTAATACGTGTGGTTGCATAGTAGCACACAGTATTGATTATTGATGCTTACGTGAGAAGTCACTCAATTATACACAATTATTACTACAGTAATTGCTGCATAATATCTCTCATATTATTGATTCAATTATTGTCACAATATCATCTGTAAAACCCCAAATTTTACGAAATGAAAGTATTCAATTTTCTGATAATTTTTATTCTATTTAGTAAATGGTTAAATTGATAAAAGGTTACAGTTAAGGGTGATATTTGAAAATTTTGCAAAGTAAGCAAATTGATATAAAATATTCGTTGTGTCGGGGAATATTCGATTGGTCGGAAAATATTCATTTTAACAGGGAATATTCGTACGACGGTACAATCATTGGTTGACCCAAAAATAGAATTATTGTCGTAGTTAGAAAACGACATAAATATCTTTTTATAAAAATAAAGGCGAAAGTTTTACAGTTAAACTATTGAGATACCCAGTGGTAAAAATACAGTAATACGTGTGGTTGCATAATAGCACACGGTATTGATTATTGATGCTTACGTAAGAAGCCACTCAATTTACTCAATTATTGCTACAGTAATTGTTGCATAGTATCTCACGTTATTTGATTCAATTATTGTCACAGTATCATCTGCATAATATTTTATATTATTAAATTAATAATTGAGACAACAAAGTTATTCATATTATTATTTGTAATATTGACGATGTCTAGAAAGTTCTGTCGATGAGAGGTTTGGTTACTAATTGCGCGCCAATAGGGGGAAATCCTTATCGGAAAGCCCCCTCTTTCCTAGGAATGATCTGGTTGTTAAATATTGTGAGTTATAATATTAATGATGAATAATTGTTGAAGTATTAAGAATGTGTTTATTGAAGATAAGTGAATTACAAAAGTTAGAGTGGAATAATGCATACTTGGAAAACTTTAGGGGTACTAAAGTATAATAAGTTAAATCAATCTGGACCATTGGTGGTGGTTTTAATAGTAAATCAATCTGAACCATTGGTGGTAGTTTTAATAGTAAATCAATCTGGACCGTCGATGGTGGTTTTAATAGTAAATCAATCTGGACCGTCGATGGTGGTTTTAATAGTAAATCAATTTGGACCGTCGGTGCTGGTTTTAAAAGTAAATCAATCTGGACCGTCGGTTGTGATTTTAATAGTAATCAATCTGGACCGTCCGTTTTAATAGTAAATCAATCTGGACCGTTCGTGAATTAGTTACTATTTAGTCATTTCTCCTATAAATAGAAGCTTAATTCTTCTTTCATTTTCACCAATTCATTGATATTCACAAGAGAAGCTATAGAGAGAGAAACTATAGAGAGAAAAAGAAGAGTATTCTGCTACTTCACTATTGCAGTATCCGGTCTTCTACTAAGGTAAGGGATATTATTTATTGTATTCGTAAGGGGTATTATTTCTTTCGTATTCATAAGGAATACTATTTTTCGTATTCATCCTTTAATATGTCGGAATAACATGTCTACGTGGATTACGTACCCTATGACAGGTGAAAATCCATTTGCAGTTTCGTATGTTATTTCTTTTCATATTCTTAAAGCTAAACTTACTATGGTAAGTATTGTTTCTATAATCCTTGAAATTAGTGGAATATTCTTGAGTTTTACGCTTCATCCAGTATCATTTCATTGGAATATTAATTTGAACTTTCTTATTAAATATCAATATTTTCACCTGGGATACTATTCACTGGTTACTATTCATCCGATTACTATTCACTAGAATATTATTCACTCGAATATTCAGGGCACTTTTCGTGCCGGGGTACTATTCACTCGATTACTATTCACTCAAATATTATTCATTCGGATATTCGGGGCACTTTTCATGCTGGGGTACTATTCCCAAAGTACTATTCACTGGGTACTATTCACCCGAAAAATTTATTTCTTTTCTGTCCAAATTAATTTTTGATACATGAATATTATTCTTGAATTTTACTCCACAAATCAGTATTATGTTAACAATTTGGATATTATTAAACTCTTGATAAATTTAAAGTCTTTAATAATTATCCTTGATTTCATTTGATTAATGCTTATATCATTGTCATCATCGTCATGCTTATATTGTGATGAAAGTCATCTTCGGCCAAGGGTGCAAAAATGAACTGTTAATTGGTATGATTATGACCAGGGATCATTCAGTATAATCATGACCCGTAATGTTAAAAATGATATGGTAAAAGTCCTTATTAGCACGTAGTGCATTGATGGATAGTTGTTGGTATAATTATGACCGGGAATTATTCGGTATAATCATGATCATTGGTGAAAACACGAATATCCTTGGCCCGTAGTGCATGGATCATTCGTGGTAATGATACTAATGAATATCCTTAGCTGTAGTACAAGGATGATTCGATGATGTGGATTATTTATTAAGCTGAGTCTCAGCGATAAAATATTGATAATAAACTTTTAATTCGTAGAAGATAGTAGATATCATGCTCTACTTGACTCTTCTAAAAATACAGTTACATGTCTTTGGCATGTAATGCAAAGATGAACTATTAATGAATATATTTGGCCCGTAATGCAAAGATGAAATTATTGGTATGATTATGAACAGGAACTGTGATTTTGTATAACCATGATCTTTGATGTTTCAGGTAAAGACATGTGATAAAAATTATCTTCGTCTTGGGTGCGAAGAGGAACTTAGAACCACAATTATGATTATGAGCTATTCACATGATTGTGGATAGGAACTGTTGATTGATGTTACAGTGATAAAATATTGTTGGTGGACTTTTAACATGGAGAAGATAATAGACTTTATGGTCTATTTGACTCTTCTAATGGATTCCTCGTTTCGCTGCCACTATGGTTGAAAAGTTTTATCATCTACAATATATTCTAAATCTCTGATTTATTACTGACGAAGGCTATTGATAATTTAATTATATTTAGTCATGATATTCTTTACTAGGCTAGTTGTGCTCACCCTTTTGCTTCACAATTCTCTTCAGGTAATAAGAGTGTAGCTGGGTCGAGCGAGGGTAACAGGAGAATAGAACGATGGTCTATAGTTGTTGAGGTTTCCCCTAAAAAGTATGGAAATAATTTTATTGAGAATTATAGATAAGTGTGTTGTATTTTATACGTCATTTTAACCGTTGATTTTGATGAACCAAATAGGGTGAGTCGAACCCAACTTTGGAAGGGTATTTTGCCACTATCATACAAGATGTCTATTGACAGACGACCTCGTGTTATCATTAGACAGGGTTGTACACATGCACTTGCTGATTATATCTATGAGCACTACCTATATAATCTTGGAGTTTGGTTGAAATATAGTTCTCAATTGGAGACAATGGAGATAAATATATGTCTAGAGAAGACTCATCATTGAAAAAAATATGATAGTAATCTTCTCATTTTTCTTTGGGGTCTATTGGGTCAACCAAGGATAATTCTCGAGTCATATGATATATATCATAACTTAGACGCATGACCTTCCATGTACGACGGTTTTCTTGAGCATTTTTCAAAGATTTTAATTTTTAAAATATTTATTGACTGTACCTTTTTGTAAGATACCATTGTAAGGTGTTGTGGTCGAAGCACCGTGAGAGTTGCATATATTTGTATTAAACCTCACAGTTTAATTGTGGTCGTATTCTGTACGACAGTTCAACAGTTGTATAAATAAAGTTTGTATTTGATTTCTGTAGTGTGATATCTGGCGACTCAGAATGGGTCGTGTGGACCTATTTTGAGGACGTCACATCATCTACATAATTTTTTATATTATTAAATCAATAATTGAGACGACAAAGTTATTCATATTATTATTTTTAATATTGACAATGTCTAGAAAGTTCTATCAAGGAGAGGTTTGGTCACCTAATTGCGCGCCAATAGGGAGAAATCCTTATCGGAAAGCCCCATCTTTCAAGGGAATGATCTGGTTGTTAAATATTGTGAGTTATAATATTAATGATGAATAAGTTCGTATTGATTAAAAATGAAATTGATATTTTCATTGTGTTGGGATTATTAGTGTTAATGGAAATCGACATCTATTTCGATAATAATTGATGTCTAGAGGTTATATTGACCAATCGGGTAATTAATCGAATAAATGAGCAATTAATTGTCATTAATTCACATGCTTATAACTATTTGTTCACATGTATGTACTATTGATTCATATGCATGTACTATTAGGAGAGGTGGTGCAAGATTGATAATACTTGCATGACTAAATTAAAAATAGAGGTATAAATTAAGGTATTTTACTGTAACTATTTTTTTTTACATGTATAAACTATTGATTCACATGAGGTACTATTAGGGAAGGTGGTGCAAGTTTGATAATACTTGCAGGACTAAATTAAAAATGAAGGAAAAGAAAAAGGTATTATACTGCAATATTTTGAGCCCCAAAATGTGCCATTATCGAAACTACATTTTCTTATAAGTAGAAGCTCATCCTTCTTTCATTCTCACCAATTCACTAAGACTCACAAGAGCAATAATAGATAGAAAAGCTATAGAGAGAAAGAATAAGAGAAGTCTGCTACTTCACTATTCCAGTATCCAGTCTTCTTCTAAGGTAAGGGATATTATTTTATTCAGTATCTATATGAATAATATTTTCTTCCATACTCTGTAGTATGTGAGTAATATTATTTCGTCTCGTATTCCTGATTATACCCTCATTTTGTTAAAGTATTGCTTCTATACTCCGTGAAATTAGTAGAATATCCTTGAAATTTGTGCTTCATCTAGTATCGTTTCACAAGGATATTTTCTGCACATTCTTGTTAAATTTTAAGCTTTTCATGCCAGAGTATTGTCCATGAGTAGTATTTATTTTTACGGTACTATTCACAAAGTACTATTCATGGGGTACTATTCACAAAGTACTATTCACGAGTACTATTCACAAAGTACTATTCACGAGTACTATTCATAAAGTACTATTCAGAAGATACTATTCACTCGGGTACTATTCATCCGGAAAATTATTCATGACAAAGATTGATTTCTTTGCTGTCCAAATCATTTTTGATACAATATTATTCTTGAATTTTACTCCACAAAGTAGTATCATGTTGAAAATTTGGACATTAGTGAATTCTTGATAAATTAAGTTATAAATTTTTAAAAATTTATCATTTGCTTTCTTTTAATTGAATTCTTATATCACTGTTATCATCCTCATGCTTATATTGTGATAAAAGTCATCTGTGGCTTACGTGCATAGATGTACTATTGATTGGTATGATTATGACCAGTGATTATTCGGTATAATCATGACCGTAATGTTACAAATGATGTGATAAAAATCCTCATTGGCCTGTAGTGCATTGATGGACAGTTGTTGGTATATTATGACCAGGGATTATCCGGTATAAACATGATCATTGATGATTACATGAATATCCTTGGCCCGTAGTCCATGGATGATTTGATGATATGGTTTATTTATTAAGCTGAGTCTCAGCAATAAAATTGACGATAAACTTTTTAAATCATAGAAGATAGTAGATATCATGCTCTGCTTGACTCTTCTAATGGATTGCTTGTTCCGCTGCAGTTAAACTTGATGTTTATTATATTTTATCAGTTTAACACTGTTGAAAGCTAACGATAATTTATTCTGCATTATCTTAGTCATAATATTTTTTTTTGGGCTAGTTGAGCTCACCCTTTGTTTTCATTGTTCTCTTCAGGAAATGAGAATATAGCTGGAACTAGTCGAGAAACGGAGTGACAGTCCAAATGTTCGCATTAGTAGTCCTCACTATTCAGTGAAATAGTGTCATAATAAATGTAATAAGGACTCCATTTGAGTTTGAATACTGTCTAGAAGACAATATTCGTATTAAAACTCTCAGCTTAAGTTTTGTCGTATTTTACACGACAGTTGTATAATTAAGTTGTATTTGAATTTTGTACCATGTATTTGACGACTCAGAATGGGTGATGTATACCAATTCTGGGGGGCGTCACAAATTTTAATCAAATTCCGAGATTATATAGGTAGTGCTCATAGATATAATCAGCAAGTGTATGTGCACAACCCTTTCTTATGATAACACGAAGTCGTCTGTCATTACACATCTTGTATGATAGTGGCATAACACCCTTCTAAAGTTGGGTTCACCTCATCCTATTCGGTTCACCAAAATTAACGGTTAAAATCACGTATAAAATATGACACACTTATCTAAAATTCTCAATAAATTATTTCCATACTGTTTTAGGGGAAACCTCAAAAGCTATAGACCATTGTTCTATTCCCCTGTTACCCCCGCTCGACCCAACTACACTCTTATTACCTGAAAGGAATTGTGAAGTAAAAGATTGAGCACAACTAGCTCAGTAAAGAATATCATGACTAAAGATAATTAAATTATCAATAGCCTTCGTCAGTAATAAATCAGAGATTTAGAACAATGGTAGATGATAAAAGTATTCAACCTAGTGGCAGCGGAACGAGCAATCCATTAGAAGAGTCAAATAGATTATAAAGTCTATTATCTTCTCCGTGTTAAAAGTCCACCAACAATGTTTTAACCCTGTAATATCAATCAACAATTCATGTCCGCAATCATGTGAATAACTCAAAATCATAATTGTAGTTCTAAATTTCTCTTCTCATCCAGGACGAAGATAATTTTCATCACCTGTCTTTACCTTAAACATCAAAGATCATGGTTATACTAAATCACAGTTATTGTTCATAATCATACTAATAAATTCATCTTTGCACTACGGGCCAAAGATATTCATCAACAGTTCATCTTTGCACTACAGGCTAAAGATATTCAATAACAGTTTATCTTTGCACTATAGGCCAATGATATTCAACAACAGGTCATATTTACACCACGAGCCAAATATATTCAACAACAGGTCATCTTTGCACTACGGGCCAAATATATTAATATCTCAAAAAAATATATAATCATTTCAGAATTTATATAAACAATGATTATAACCATGTTGATCAATTCACCTTTGCACTTAAGCTAAAGATATTCAATTATAAATTCAATTGTCATGATCATACCAGTCAACAATTCATCTTTGTACTACTGACCAAAGAGAACCTATAGTCATGATCATACCAATAATCTACCCATCTTTGCACTCAAGTGAAAAAAAAATTTCATCACCATGATTAATAAAATGTTATATATAATAATAAAAATACTGTAGTCAAAACATGGATTTAATTTCAAGAGTAAGATTCATAAATCAACGATAATTTGGTCAGAAAAAGAAACTAATTTTGTCATGAATAGTACCCTGTGAATAGTAACTTATGAATAGTAACTCGTGAATAGTAACCTGTGAATAGTACTCTGTATTCGTAAATAGTACCGCATACGTGAATAGTACTGTATACATGAATTGTAACCCGTGAATTATACTCTTAAAAGGAAAATACAAAAGAAAACGATATTCCATAACGAGTACAAAAGAAATGATATCTCATACGAGTATAAAAGAATATACGAATTGCAAATGGATTTTTATCCGCCATGCGGTAATCCACGTACACAAATTATTTCCATAATTTAATAAAGAATGAATACAAAGGGTCATTCACCACGTATGCGGTAATCCGCGTAGACAGGTTACTCCCGCAGATTAATAATAAATGAATACGAAGGGTCATTCACCATGCATGCGGTAATCTGCGTAGACAGGTTACTCCCGTAAATTAATAAAAATGAATACGAACGGTCATTCACCATGCATGCGGTAGTCCGTGTAGACAGATTATTCCAACAAAATAATAAAGAATGGAATAACAATCCTTATGAGTATTGAAAGAAAATAACTCTCTTCATGAATATGAAAGAAATAATACCCCTTACCATACGAAAAATAACATCTCTTACGAATACAACAAATAATATCCCTTACCTCAGAAGAAGACTGGATACTGGAATAGTGAAGTAGCAGAATACACTTCTTCTTTCTCTCTATAGCTTCTCTCTATAGTTTCTCTCTCTATAATTACTCTTGTGAGTCTTAGTGAATTAGTGAGAATGAAAGAAAAATGAACTTCTATTTATAGGAAAATATAGTTTCGATAATTGCACGTTTTGTGGCTCAAAATATTACAGTATAATACCTTTATCTTTTTCTCTATTTTAATTTAGTCCTGCAAGTATTATCAAACTTGCATCACCTCCCCTAATAGTACATCATGTGAATCAATAGTTCAGTCATGTGAATAAATAGTTCTATACATATTAAAAAAATAGTTATAGTATAGTACTTTCATCTATAAATTTATTTTTAATTTAGTCATTCAAGTATTATAAATCTTGCACCACCTCCCCTAATAGTACATGCATGTGAATCAATAGTACATATATGTGAATAAATAGTTATAAGCATGTGAATTAATAGCAATTAATTTTTTATTTATCCGATTAATTACCCGATTGGTCAATATAACCTCCAGACAGCCATTATTATCAAAATAAATATCAATTTCCACTAACACTAATAATCTCAACACAATAGAAATATCAATTTCATCTTTAATCAACACGAACTTATTCATCATTAATATTATGACTCACAATATTTAACAACCAGATCATTCCCAGGAAAGAGGGGGCTTTTCGATAAGGATTTCTCCTTATTGGCGCGCAATTAGGTGACCAAACCTCTCCTTGACAGAACTTTCTAGATATTGTTAATATTAAAAATAATAATATGAATAACTTTGCCGTCTCAGTTATTGATTTAATAATAATAAATATTATGCAGATGATACTGTGACAATAATTGAATCAATAATATGAGAGATATTATGTAGCAATTACTGTAGCAACAATTGAGTATAACTGAGTGACTTCTCACGTAAGCATCAATAATCAATACCGTGTGTTACTATGCAACCATACATATTACTATTCTTTTACCACCGGGTATTTCAACAGTTTAACGGTAAAACTTTCGCCGTTATTTTTATAAAAAGGTAATTATATCGTTTTCTAACTCCAATAATAATTCCATTTATGGGGTCCACCAATGATTGTGCCGTCGTACGAATATTCCCTACTAAAACGAATATTTTCCGACCAATCGAATATTTTATAACCATTTGCATACTTTGCAAAAAATTTCACATATCACCCTTAACTTTAACCTTTTATCAATTTAACCATTTACTAAATAGAATAATAATTATAAGAAAAATTGAATACTTTTATTTCATAAAATTCGAGATCTCACAATCACCCCTCCTTATAAAATTTTGCCCTCGAAATTTACACACATGATAGTTCGAAGAGATGAGAATACCTTGCTTTCTTTTCGGATTGTACCTTCCTGGTTATTTCCTCTGTATCATGATTTTCCCATTGATCATCTCCTGTATTTTAGATATCATTCTAGAATATATCTTCAAAATAAAGGTTAATTGACATATCACAATTTGTCAACTTAAGTAAGAAAATTAAGCTTTGGTAGGACACACACTAGCGAATGATATTACTCGTCTCTCCCCTCCTAGTTCTAATCTCGGATGTCCGCCAGAGACCATATCCCTAACCTCTGATACCATTTATGACGCCCTCAAAATAGGTCCATACAACCCATTCTGAGTCGCCAGATAGCACACTACAAAAATCAAATATAAACTTCATTTATACAACTATTGAACTGTCGTGTAGAGTACGACAACACATAATCTGTGAGTTTTAATACAAATATATGTAACTCTCATGGCGCCTCGACTACAACACCTTACAATGGTAATTTACATAAAAGTATAGTCAATAACTGTTTTAGAATTTAAAATCTTTAGAAAATGCTCAAGGAAACCTTCTTACATGGGAGGCCATGCATCTAAGTTATGATAGATATCATATTACTCGAGAATTATCCTTGGTTGACCCAATAGACCCCAAAGAAAAATGAGAAGATTAATATCATGTTCTTTCCAATTGTGAGTCTTCTCTTGACATATATTTATCTCCATTGTCTTCAATTAAGAATTATATTTCAACTAAACTCCGAGATTATATAGGTAGTGCTCATAAATATAATCAGCAAATGTATGTGTACAACCCTGTCTTATGATAACACGAAGTCGTCTGTTATTAGACATCTTGTATGATAGTGGCAAAACACCCTTCCAAAGTTGGGTTCACCTCACCCTATTCGGTTCACCAAAATTAACGGTTAAAATGACGTATAAAATAAGACACACTTATCTAAAATTCTCAGTAAAATTATTTTCATACTATTTTAGGGGAAACCTCAACAGCTATAGACCATCGTTCTATTCCCCTATTACCCCCGCTCGACCCAGCTACACTCTTATTACCTGAAAGGAATTGTGAAGCAAAAAGGCGAGCACAATTAGCCCAGTAAAGAATATCATGACTAAAGATAATTAAATTATCAATATCCTTCGTCAGTAATAAATCAGAGATTTAGAACATATGGTAGATGATAAAACTTTTCAACCATAGTGGCAGCGGAACGAGCAATCCATTAGAAAAGTCAAATAAACCATAAAATCTATTATCTTCTCCATGTTAAAAGTCCACCAACAATGTTTTAACCCTGTAATATCAATCAACAATCCCTGTCCACAATCATGTGAATAACTCAAAATCATAATTGTAGTTCTAAATTCCTCTTCTCATCCAGGACGAAGATAATTTTCATCACCTGTCTTTACCTGAAATATCAAAGATCATGATTATACCAAATCACAGTTCCTGTTCATAATCATACTAATAAATTAATCTTTGCACTACGGGTCAAAGATATTTATCAGTAGTTCATCTTTGCACTACAGACCAAAGATATTCAACAACAGGTCATCTTTGCACTACAGGCCAAAGATATTTAACAACATGTCATCTTTGCACTACGGACCAAAGATATTAATATCTCAAAGAAATATATAATTATTTCAGAATTTATATAAACAATGATTATAACCATGTTGATCAATTCACCTTTGCACTTAAGCTAAAGATATTCAATTATAAATTCAATTATCGTGATCATACCAGTCAACAATTCATTTTTGCACAACTGGCCAAAGAGAACCCATAGTCATGATTATACCAATAATCTACCCATCTTTACACTCAAGTGAAAGAGAAATTTTATCACCAGGATTAATAAAATATTATATATAATAATAAAAACAATGTAGTCAAAACATGAAATTAATTTCCAGAGTAAGATTCATAAATCAACGATAATTTGGTCAGAAAAATAAACCAATTTTGTCGTGAATAGTAACCCATGAATAGTAACTCGTGAATAGTAATATGTGAATAGTAACCCATGAATAGTACTTCGTATTCGTAAATAGTGTCGTATACGTGAATAGTACTGTATACGTGAATAGTAACCCGTGAATAGTACTCATAAAAGGAAAATACAAAAGAAAACGATATTCCATGACGAGTAAAAAAGAAATGATATCTCATACGAGTATAAAAGAATATATACGAACTGTAAATGGATTTTCACCCACCATGCGGTAATCCACGTAGACAAATCATTTTCATAATTTAATAAAGAATGAATACGAAGGGTCATTCACCATGCATGTGGTAATCAGCGTAGACAGGTTACTCCCGCATATTAATAAAAATGAATACGAAGGGACCATGCATGCGGTAATATGAGTAGACAGGTTACTCCCGCAAATTAATAAAAATGAATACGAAGGGTCATTCACCATGCATGTGGTAATCCGCGTAAACAGGTTACTCCCGGAGATTAATAAAAATGAATACGAAGGGTCATTCACCATGCATGCGGTAATCTACGTAGACAGGTTACTCTCGCAAATTAATAAAAATGAATACGAAGGGTCATTCACCATGCATGCGGTAGTCCAAGTAGACAAGTTATTCCAACATAATAATAAAGAATGGAATAACAATTCTTACGAGTATTGAAAGAAAATAACTCTCCTCATGAATACGAAAGAAATAATACCCCTTACCATACGAAAAATAACATCCCTTACGAATACAACAAATAATATCTCTTACCTTAGAAGAAGACTGGATACTGGAATAGTGAAGTAGCAGAATACACTTCTTCTTTCTCTCTATAGCTTCTCTCTATAGCTTCTCTCTCTATAATTGTTCTTGTGAGTCTTAGTGAATTGGTGAGAATGAAAGAAGAATGAACTTCTATTTATAAGAAAATATAGTTTCGATAATTGCACGTTTTGAGGCTCAAAATATTACAGTATAATACATTTATCTTTTCCTCCATTTTTAATCTAGTCCTATAAGTATTATCAAACTTGCATCACCTCCCCTAATACTACATCATGTGAATCAATAGTTCAGTCATGTGAATTAATAGTTCTATACATGTGAAAAAAATAGTTATAGTATAGTACCTTCATCTATACCTCCATTTTTAATTTAGTCATGCAAGTATTATAAATTTTGCATCACCTCCCCTAACAGTGCATGCATGTGAATCAATAGTTTATACATGTGAATAAATAGTTATAAGCATGTGAATTAATAGCAATTTATTTCTCATTTTTCCTATTAATTACTCGATTGGTCAATATAACCTTCAGACATCCATTATTATCAAAATAAATATCAATTTCCACTAACACTAATAATTCTAACACAATAAAAATATCAATTTCATCTTTAATCAACACGAACTTATTCATCATTAATATTATGACTCACAATATTTAACAACCAGATCAGTCCTAGGAAAGAGGGGGCTTTCCAATAAGGATTTCTCCCTATTGGCGTGCAATTAGGTGACCAAACCTCTCATTGACAGAACTTTCTAGATATTGTCAATATTGCAAATAATAATATGAATAACTTTGTCGTCTCAGTTATTGATTTAATAATAATAAATATTATGCAGATGATACTATGACAATAATTGAATCAATAATATGAGAGATATTATGTAGCAATTACTGTAACAATAATTAAGTATAACTGAGTGACTTCTCACGTAAGCATCAATAATCAATACCGTGTGTTACTATGCAACCACACGTATTAATATTCTTTTACCACCGGATATTTCAACAGTTTAACGGTAAATTTTTCGCCGTTATTTTTATAAAAAAGTAATTCTATAGTTTTCTAACTCCAATAATAATTCCGTTTGTGGGGTCCACCAATGATTGTGCCGTCGTACAAATATTCCCTACTAAAACGAATATTTCCCGACCAATCGAATATCTTATAACCATTTGCATACTTTGCAAAAATTTTCACATATCACCCTTAACTTTAACCTTTTATCAAATTAACCATTTACTAAATAGAATAATAATTATAAAAAAATTAAATACTTTTATTTCATAAAATTTAGGATCTCACAATCTCACCTCCTTTTGAAATTTCGCCCTCGAAATTTACATACATGATAGTTCGAAGAGATGAGAATACTTTGCTTTCTTTTCGGATTGTACCTTCTCGGTTATTTCTTTTGTATCATGATTTTCCCATTGCTTATCTCCTGTATTTCAGATATCATTCTAGAATATATCTTCAAAACAAATGTTAATTGACATATCACAATTTGTCAACTTAAGTAAGAAAATTAAGCATAGGTAGAACACACACTAGCGAAGGATATTACTCGTCTCTCCCCTCCTAGTTCTGATCTCGGATCTCCGCCAGAGATAATATCCCTAACCTCTGATATCATTTGTGACGCTCTCAAAATAGGTCCACACGACCCATTCTGAGTCGCCAGGTAGCACACTACAAAAATCAAATACAAATTTCATTTATACAACTGTTGAACTGTCGTGCAGAGTACGACAACACATAAACCGCGAGTTTTAATATAAATATATGTAACTCTCATGGTGCCTCGACCACAACACCTTACAATGGTACTTTACATAAAAGTATAGTCAATAATTGTTTTAGAATTTAAAATCTTTGAAAAATATCAAGAAAACCTTTGTACATGGGAGGCCATGAATCTAAGTTATGATAGATATCATATGACTCGAGAATTATCCTTGGTTGACCCAATAGACTCCAAAGAAAAATGAGAAGATTAATATCATGTTCTTTCCAATGGTGAGTCTTCTCTTGACATATATTTATCTCCATTGTCTCCAATTGAGAATTATATTTCAACTAAACTCTGAGATTATATAGGTAGTGCTCATAAATATAATCAGCAAGTGCATGTGCACAACCCTGTCTTATGATAACACAAAATCAACGGTTAAAATGACGTATAAAATATGACACACTTATCTAAAATGCTCAATAAAATTATTTTCATACTATTTTAGGGGAAACCTCAACAGCTATAGAACATCGTTCTATTCCTCTGTTACCCCCGCTCGACCCAGCTACACTCTTATTACCTGAAAGGAATTGTGAAGCAAAAAGGTGAGCACAACTAGCCCTGTAAAGAATATCATGACTAAAGATAATTAAATTATCAATAGCCTTCGTCAGTAATAAATCAGAGATTTAGAACATATGGTAGATGATAAAACTTTTCAACCATAGTGGCAGCGGAACGAGCAATCCATCAGAAGAGTCAAATAGACCATAAAGTCTATTATCTTCTCCATGTTAAAAGTCCACCAACAATATTTTAACCCTTTAATATCAATCAACAATTCCTGTCCACAATCATGTGAATAACTAAAAATCATAATTGTAGTTCTAAATTACTCTTCTCATCCAGGACGATGATAATTTTCATCACCTGTCTTTACCTGAAACATCAAAGATCATGGTTATACCAAATCACAGTTCCTGTTCATAATCATACTAATAAATTAGTCTTTGCACTACGGGCCAAAGATATTCATCAACAGTTCATCTTTGTACTACAGTCCAAAGATATTCAACAACAGGTCATCTTTGCACTACAGGCCAAAGATATTCAACAGCAGGTCATCTTTGCACTACGGACCAAAGATATTAATATCTCAAAGAAATATAAAATCATTTCAGAATTTATATAAACAATGATTATAACCATGTTGATCAATTCACCTTTGCACTTAAGCTAAAGATATTCAATTGTCATGATCATACCATTCAATAATTCATCTTTGCACAACTGGCCAAAGAGAACCCATAGTCATAATCATACCAATAATCTACCCATCTTTACACTCAAGTGAAAGAGAAATTTCATCACCAGGATTAATAAAATGTTATATATAATAATAAAAATAATATAGTCAAAATATGGATTTAATTTCAAGAGTAAGATTCATAAATCAACGATAATTTGGTCAGAAAAATAAACCAATTTTGTCATGAATAGTACTCCGTGAATAATAACTCGTGAATAGTAATTGATGAATAGTAACTCGTGAATAGTATTCTGTATTCGTAAATAGTACCGTATACGTGAATAGTAACCCGTAAATAGTACTCATAAAAGGAAAATACAAAATAAAACGATATTCCATGACGGGTACAAAAGAAATGATATCTTATACGAGTATAAAAGAATATATGAACTGCAAATAGATTTTCACTCGCCACGCGGTAATCCACGTAGACAAATCATTTTCACAATTTAATAAAGAATGAATACGAAGGGTCATTTACTATGCATGCGGTAATCCGCGTAGATAGGTTACTCCCGCAAATTAATAAAAATGAATACGAATGGTCATCCACCACGCATGCGGTAATCCATGTTGACAGGTTACTCCCATAAATTAATTAAAATAAATGTGAAGGGTCATTCTGTGACGCCCCCAAAATTAGATATACATCACCCATCTTGGGTCGTCAGATACACGGTACAGAATATAAATACAACTTACTAATACAACTGTCGTGTACAATATGACAAAATATAACTGTGAGTTTGAATACAATTATTGTCTACTATAGACTATACAAACTTAAAAGGAGTCCTCATTACAATTATTGTCATACTATTTAACAGAATAGTGAGGACTACTGATACTATCATCTGGTCCATCACTCCGTTCCCCGACTCGTCCCAGCTATATTCTCATTTCCTAAAGAGAACAGTTAAAGAAAGGGTGAGCTCAACTAGCCCAGTAAAAAATATTATGACTAAGATAATGTAAAATAAATTATCGTTAGCCTTCAACAGTGTTAAACTGATAAAATATAACGAACATCAAGTTTAACTTCAGCGGAACAAGCAATCCATTAAAAGAGTCAAGTAAAGAATAAAAGCTACTATCTTCTATGATTTAAAAGGTTTTTCAACACTGTTATCGCTGGGACTCAGATAGGTTATTCCAACAGAATAATAAATAATGGAACCAGGTCCGGCGTAAAACACACAGACAGGATATTCTAACAGAATAATAATAAAGACGGAACCAGGTCTGTGTAAAACACACAGACAGGATGTTCCAACAGAATAATAATAAAGACAGAACCAGGTCCGATGTAAAACACACAGACATGATGTTCCAACAGAATAATAGAAGAATGTCACCAATTATAGGGTAGACCGCGTATACAGGTTATTCCAACAGAATAATAAGAAATGGAATAACAACAGTTCTCTTCATGAATAAGAAAGAATAGCACCCCTTACCGTTTTAAAGAAGAACTGAAATAAGGAAGTAGTTAAGTAGCAGAATACTTTTCTTCTCTCTCTATAGTTTCTCTCTTTAGAGTTCAGTGAATTCATAAGAAATAATGAAGGAATGGGCTGCTATTTATAGAAAAATGGAATGCATAGTAACTAATCCATGAACGGTCCAGATTGATTACTTTAATCTGACGGTCCATATTTAAAGAAAAATCTTTTAAATAAAAAAATATATATTCTATTTATAGAATAACTTTAATAAAGTATTATGTTTTATATAAAAAGATGTTTCTGTTTTATTACGTTAATAATACGAATAAAACAAAACTTCATTATCGCTAAATAATTCATATTATTAACTGACAATAATTGAATCAAACTGAGTGACTTCTCACATAAGCATTAATAATCAATACCGTGTGCTACTATGCAACCACACGTATTACTGTACTTTTACTACCGAGTAGTTCAACAGTATCAATGGTAAAACTTCCGTCGTTATTTTTAATAAAATATTTTTGTCATTTTCTCAATCCGACAATAATTCTGTTGTGGGGTCCAGTGGTCCACCAATGATTGTGCCGTTGTACGAATATTCTCTGTTAAAACGAATATTCCCCGACCAATCGAATATTATATAACAACTTGCGTACTTTACAAAATTTATAAATATTACCCACAACTATAACATTATATCAAATTAACTCCATAATATTCAAAAATGATATTTATAGAAAATTTATCTTTATTTATAAAAGTTGGGGTCTTACAACCTCCCCTTCTTATGAAATTTCGCCCTCAAAATTAGGGTACGTACCTGGTATGTCGAAGAGGTAAGGATACCTTGACTTCATTTCAGATTCTAACTCCCAAGTCATTTCCTCAACATCGTGATTTCTCCACAAAACTTTGACTTGAGGTATAACCTTGGAGCGTAGAATATGTTCCTTCTTATCCAAGATTTGAATAGGAACTTCTTCATACGTCAAATCCTCCGCTATTTCGTCCGGTTCTAACTCAATAATATGGTTCGGGTCTTCCACATAGTTACGTAACATGGATATGTGAAAAACGTTATGAACACGAGACATACTTGGCGATAAAGCGAGTCTATAAGCCATAGTTCCTACTCGATCGAGGATTAAAAATGGACCGATAAATCGAGGATTGAGTTTTTCTCTCTTTCTAAATCTCGTAACTCCTTTTCATTGAGCAACACGTAAGAACACATGATCTCCTATATCAAATTCTACGTCCTTTCGATGAAGATCAGCATAACTCTTTTGTCGATCTTGTGAGGTTTTTATACGTTGTCGGATCGTTTGAACCTTTTCTGTAGTCATACGTACCAACTCCGGTCCCAACAACGTTACTTCACCCACCTCATCCCAACATACTGGAGAATGACACTTTCTTCCATACAACGCTTCGAATGGAGTCATGCCAATACTTGCTTGATAACTGTTGTTGTAGGAAAACTCCACCAATGATAAGAAATTGTCCCAACTTCCCTTGATGTCAAGGACACATAGTCTTAATAAATCTTCCAGAGGTTGAATAGTCCTCTCTGATTGTCCGTCCGTCTGAGGATGATATGCCGAACTAAATCGTAAATCCGTGCCGATAGCTTTTTGTAAGCTAACCCAAAATCGTGAAGTGAATCTTGGGTCTCGGTCAGAAACTATGGATACTGGCATACCATGCAGTCTTACAATCTCATTTATGTACATACGAGTAAGATGTTCAAGTGTATAAGTTTCTGGTATCGATAAAAAATGAGCAGACTTGGTCAATCTATCAACAATGACCCAAATCGCATCAATACCTTGAAAAACCTCAGGAAAATCGGTAACGAAATCCATGGTAATGTGCTCCCACTTCCATTTTGGAATTTCAAGTGGTTGCAATGGACCTTTTGGTACTTGATGTTCCGCCTTGACTCGTTGACAAGTTTGACACCTTGAGATAAACAGCACTATCTCTCGCTTCATATTGCTCCACCAAAATGTATGACGAAGATCATGATACATTTTGGTACTCCCAGGTTGGATTGCAAACGGTGTGTCGTGCGCCTCCATCATGATTTCATACTTTAAATCAGGGTCGTTAGGAACACAAAGTCTGGAGTTGACTCGAAGTATTCCTTCTTCATCGATTCTTGCTTTCGGCATAGCACCTTCTTGCACTTTCTTCCTCATACGCATCAGCTCCAGGTCCGTAGCTTGAGCAGCTTTAACTTTATCGATTAAAGTCGGTTCTACTCGTATATTCGCCATCATCACATAGGTCCCTAGAGTCTTTAACTCTATCTTCATCCTTTGCAAGTCACACAAAATGGGTCTTTGTGTTGACAATATCGCACTCGTACTTGCATATGATCTTCTACACAATGCGTCAGCTACCACGTTTGCTTTTCTAAGATGGTATTGAATGGTATGATCATAATCTTTCAACAGTTCAAGCCAACGTCGTTGTCGCATGTTGAGTTTCTTTTGAGTGAAAAAATATTTGAGATTTTTATGATCCGTAAAGATCTCCACCTTCTCCATATACAAGTAATGCCTCCAAATTTTAAGTGCAAAGACAACAGCTGCCAACTCTAGATCATGAGTAGGATAATTCCTCTCATATTCCTTGAGTTGTCTTGATGCATAGGCTATGACTTTTCCATGTTGCATGAGAACGCATCCCAACCCTTTGCTCGAAGCATCACTGTAGATGACAAATCCCTCCGAGCCAGATGGTATTGTTAGAACATGTGCTGAAATGAGTCTCCTCTTGAGTTCTTGAAAACTCTTATCACATTCTTCGCTCCAACCGAACTTTGTATCTTTTCGAGTCAGCTGAGTTAGTGGAGTAGCGATTCGAGAAAATCCTTCCACGAATCTCCGATAATAACCAGCTAAACCGAGAAAGCTACATACTTTGGTTACTGATTTAGGTTGCTCCCAGCTTTGAATAGCTTCAATCTTTGCCGGGTCAACAGATATTCCACGACTTGATACTACGTGCCCAAGGAATGCTACCTCTTCCAGCCAGAACTCGCATTTCTTCAACTTGGCATAAAGCTTGTATTCACGAAGCTTTTGGAGTACCAGCCTCAAGTGTTGCTGATGATCTTCACGACTTTTGGAATAAAAAAGGATGTCATCAATAAAGACGACCACAAAGTGATCCAAATATTCCTTGAATACCCGGTTCATCATATCCATGAAGGCAGCAAGAGCATTAGTCAATCCAAAGGACATGACTAGGAATTCATAATGCCCGTACCGAGTTCTGAAAGCCGTCTTTGGAATATCCTCAGTTCTAACCTTCAGCTGATGATATCCAGAACGAAGATCGATCTTTGAAAAGAATTGTGCTCCTTGCAACTGGTCAAACAAGTCATCAATACGTGACAATGGGTACCTATTTTTGATGGTGACATGATTCAACTCCGGATAATCAATACAAAGTCGTATACTTCCATCTTTCTTCTTCACTAATAGAACAGGAGCACCCCAAGTAGAAGTACTAGGACGAATAAAGACAATGTCTAACAATTCCTGCAGTTAGATCTTTAACTCCTGAAGTTTAATAGGAGCCATTCGATATGGGACTTTGGAAATGGGTTTTGTACCGGGTTCAAGGTCGATACAAAATTCAATTTCACGCTCTGGGGTAGGCCAGAAAGTTCTTCAGGGAATACGTCAGGGAATTTATTAACAATAGAAATATCATTCAAAACTGACGTATTTTTGTTTAGATCCGTGACATGAGCTAAGAAAGCTTGACATCCATTTTTCAATAAACGAATAGCTTTATGGCTTGAGATGACAGCGATTGATTTTAATGGTTTGGTTGCTTGAATTTGTATAATAGGTCGATTAAGAATATGAAAGCTAACAACCTTACGAAAACAATCAATTTTTGCATGATGAGTAGTTAACCAATCAATCCCTAGAATCACGTCAAATGCAAGTATTTTTAATGAAATCAGATCGACAGGTAATGTGTCGGTACTAACTTGAACCAAAAAAGACTTATAAATCGTGGATGTAATGAAGGTTTCTCCCAATGGAGTTTCAACAGATAAGTCAAAATCTAATTTCTCCGGAGTCAAATTTAATCGATGAGCGCAAGTAGGAGAAATAAAAGAATGGGTAGAACCGGTATCAAATAAAGTATAGACTTCATTAGAGTTTATGATAAACTTACCCGTGATGACCTCATTCGGGTTCCTTGCTTTCTGGGAGGTCACAACAAACGCTCTCCCTTGCACTACTGGTTTTAACTTTTCTGGGAAGGCCTTTGGTGCCTCCATCCTGGCTGAACTTGTTTTTGGTAAATGACAAAATCGAGCTAAATGACCTTCTCTTCCATAATTATAACATGCTTTAGACGGCATCACGCAGTTTGGACTGATGTGCCCCTCCCCTCTGCATTTGAAATATATGATAGGTGATCGTTCTCCTTCCTTAACAACGGGTGCTGGTGCTGACGTCTTTCCATCATTGTTGAATCTCCTCTTCTTGAAATGACCATTCTTATTGTTTTGGCCCTGATTACCATCGAAGTGGTTACCATTTCTGGCATGTTGATTCCCACCACGCTTTTTGTCACCGCTTCGATGACTGCTCTCACTGGTATTATCATTTTGCCGACTGCTCTCTTTTGGTTGCGTTGACTCGTTATCGCGCTCTACTAACTAAGCCTTATTCACAACATATGAATACAAACACAGTTTATGAGAAATAAGATGTTGACGTATCTCAGGTTTCAAACCTTACAAAAACATTCGCGTCATTCGCTTTTCATTATCCACTAAGTGGGACGCAAACCGGGACAACTCAGCAAATTTAGCCTCATACTGCGACACGGTCATATTATTCTGCTCCAATTTGATGAACTCCACCTCCTTCATGTGTCGAACACTTTCGGGAAAGTATTTGTCATTGAACAACTCTTGGAAGTTCTCCCAAGACATCTTCAGTGTGGCAGGTTGAGTACGCTTAATCGATTCCCATCAGTAATCTGCCTCTCCTCGCAACGTAAAGGCGGCAAAGGGAACCTTTTTCTCCTCGGAGCATCCCAAAACATCAAATATCTTGGTGATATGCTTTATCCATGTTTCCGCTATAAGTGGTTTTGGTTCACCCTTAAACTCCGGTGGTCCCAGCTCCTTAAACTGTTTAGCGGTGACCGTCCGAGAGTTTTCAGTGTTCCACCTACATTTTGAATAGGAGCCGCTCTCGCCTGCTGTTGCATGAACTGCATAAAGCTTCTGAACATTCCATCATTCATCATTTGGTCAGTATTGTTGTTTGCATGAGGATTGTCGCCTTCCTGATGCACATTATCCCGATTATTGATATGTGGTGAATCAACAGTCGCCTGTGCTCCATTGCTATTCTCAACATTCTCGGATGCCATTTTCAGATACTGCCACAAAATAAAAGTTAATTGATATGTCATATATTATCCTTATATTCTGACCGACCAATTAAATACCATGCAAATAAACTTAGGTAGGACATACTAGCGAAGGAATTCTCCGTCTCTCCCCTCCTAGTTCTATTCTCACATCTTAGCCAGGGATCATATCTCTAAGCTCGGATACCAACTGTGACGCCCCCAAAATTAGGTATACATCACCCATCTTGGGTCGTCAGATACATGGTACAGAATAAAAATACAACTTACTAATACAACTGTCGTGTACAATACGACAAAATATAACTGTGAGTTTGAATACAATTATTGTCTACTAGAGACTATACAAACTTAAAATGAGTCCTCATTACAATTATTATCACACTATTTAACAGAATAGTGAGGACTACTAATACTATCATCTGGTCTATCACTCCGTTCCCCGACTCGTCCCAGCTATATTCTCATTTCCTGAAGAGAACAGTGAAAGAAAGGGTGAGCTCAACTAGCCCAGTAAGAAATATTATGACTAAGATAATGCAGAATAAATTATCATTAGCCTTCAACAGTGTTAAACTGATAAAATATAACGAATATCAAGTTTAACTGCAGCGAAACAAGCAATCCATTAAAAGAGTCAAGTAGAAAATAAAATCTACTATCTTCTATGATTTAAAAGATTTTTCAACACTGTTATCGCTGGGACTCAGCTTAATAAAATAATTTACATCATCGAATCACCCCTGCACTACGGCCAAGGATATTCGTGTACTCATTAATGGTCATGATCATGCCAACAACTGTCCATCAATGCACTACGGGCCAATGAGGACTTTTACCACATCATTTGTAACATTACGGTCATGATTATACCGAATAATCCCTGGTCATAATCATACCAAGTCCATCTATGCACTACAGGCCACAGATGACTTTCAACATTTTATAAACATGAGGATGATGACAATGATATAAGAATTCAATAAAACAAGTTCAAGAATTAATTTATTCAAGAATTAACAACGTCCAAATTGTCAACATGATACTGCTTTGTGGAGTAAAATTCAAGAATGCTTAGAAGAATATTTTCATGAAAAGATACTGGATGAAACGCAATTATCAAGGATATTCCACAAATTTCATAGAGTATAGAAGTCAAAACTTAACCAACTGAGTATAATAAAGAATGGAATAACAAAAGAAATCACCATGCATGCGATAGGCCGCATAGACAGGTTATTCTAACAGAATAATAAATAATAGAACCAGGTCCGGCGTAAAACGCACAGACAGGATATTCCAACAGAATAATAATAAAGACGGAACCAGGTCCGGTGTAAAACACACAGACAGGATGTTCCAACAGAATAATAATAAAGACGAAACCAGGTCTGGTGTAAAACACACAGACAGGATGTTCTAACAGAATAATAATAAAGACGAAACCAGGTCCGGTGTAAAACACACAGACAGGATGTTCCAACAGAATAATAGAAGAATGTCACCAAGTATAGGGTAGACCGCGTATACAGGTTATTCCAACAGAATAATAAGAAATGGAATAACAACACTTCTCTTCATGAATAAGAAATAATAACACCCCTTACCGTTTTAAAGAAGAACTGAAATAAGAAAGTAGTTAAATAGGAGAATACTTTTCTTCTCTCTCTCTATAGTTTCTCTCTCTAGAGTTCAGTGAATTCGTAAGAAATAATGAAGGAATGAGCTGCTATTTATAAAAAAATGGAATGCATAGTAACTAATCCATGAACGGTCCAGATTGATTGCTTTAATCTGACGATCCATATTTAAAGAAAAATCTTTTAAATAAAATATAATATATTCTATTTGTAGAATAACTTTAATAAAATATTCTGTTTTATATAAAAAGATATTTCTGTTTTATTACGTTAATAATACGAATAAAACAAAACTTCATTATCGCTAAATAATTCATATTATTAACTGACAATAATTGAATCAAACTGAGTGACTTCTCACATAAACATTAATAATCAATACCGTGTGGTACTATGCAACCACACGTATTACTGTACTTTTACTACCGAGTAGTTCAATAGTATCAATGGTAAGACTTCCGCCGTTATTTTTAATAAAATATTTTTGTCGTTTTCTCAATCCGACAATAATTCTGTTGTGGGGTCCACCAATGATTGTGTCGTTGTACGAATATTCCCTGTTAAAACGAATATTCCCCGACCAATCGAATATTATATAACAACTTGCGTACTTTGCAAAATTTATAAATATTATCCACAACTATAACATTATATCAAATTAACTCCATAATATTCAAAAATGATATTTATAGAAAATTCATCTTTATTTATAAAAGTTGGGGTCTTACACATTTACCATGCATGCGGTAGTCCGCGTAGACAGGTTATTCCAACAGAATAATAAAGAATAAAATAACAATCCTTACGAGTATTAAAAGAAAATAACTCTCTTCATGAATACGAAAGAAATAATACCTTACCATACGAAAAATAATATCCCTTACGAATACAACAAATAATATCCCTTACCTCAGAGGAAGACTGGCTACTGGAATAGTGAAGTAGCAGAATACTCTTCTTCTTTTTCTCTATAATTGCTCTTGTGAGTATTAGTGAATTGGTGAGAATGAAAGAAGAATGAACTTCTATTTATAGGAAAATATAGTTTCGATAATTGCACGTTTTGGGGCTCGAAATATTACAGTATAATACCTTCATCTTTTCCTCTATTTTTAATTTAGTCCTACAAATATTATCAAACTTGCATCACCTCCCCTAATACTACATCATGTGAATCAATAGTTCAGTCATGTGAATCAATAGTTCTATACATGTGAAAAAAATAGTTATAGTATAGTACATTCATTTATACTGTGACAACCCCAAAATAGGTCCATTCCATCCAACCTATTCTGAGTCGCCAAATACATGGTATAGAAAATAACTGTAACTTTATTACAACAATTGTCGTGCAAAATACAACAACACATATGCTATAAGTTTGGATACAAATATATACCAAATGTGACTCATGTTCTAACCGTGGACATCACCTCACAATTACACCTTACATAAAGGTATAGTCAAAAACTGTTCTAGAAATTAGAATCTTTGGGAAGTGTTCAAGAAAACCTTCGTACATGGGAGGCCACGCGTCTAGGTTATGATAGATATCATATGGCCACAGAATTATCCTTGGTTGACCCAATAGACCCCAAAGAAAAACGAGAAGATTACTATCATATTCTTCCCAATGGTGAGTCTTCTCTTGACTTATCATTATCTCCACTGTCTCTAATTGAGAATTATACTTCAAACAAACACCAAGATTATATAGGTAGTGCCCATAGATATACTCAGCAAGTGGATGAGCACAACCCTGTCCTATGATGACACGAGGTTGTATGTCATTAGACATCTTGTATGATAGTGACAAAACACCCTTCCAACGTTGGGTTCGCCTCACCCTATTTTCTTCACCAAATATAACTACTAAATGATAACCACCGTTCTATTCCCTTGTTATCCCCGCTCGACCCAGCTACACTCTTATTACCTGAAAGGAATTGTGAACAGAAGGGTGAGCACAACTAGCCCAGTAAAGAATATCATGACTAAAGATAATTCAATTATCAATAGCCTTCATCAACAATAAATCAGAGATTTAGAACATATGGTAAATGATAAAAATTTCAACCATAGTTGCAGCGGAACGAGCAATCCATTAGAAGAGTCAAATAGACTATAAAGTCTATTATCTTCTCCATGTTAAAAATCCACCAACAATATTTTATCCATGTAACATCACTCAACAGTTCCTTTCCACAATCATATGAATAACTCATAATCATAATTGTGACTATAAATTTTTCTTCGCACCCAGGACGAAGAATATTTTCATCACCTGTCTTTACCTGAAACATCAAAGATCATGGTTATACCAAATCACAGTTCCTGTTTATAATCATACTAACAAATCCATCTTTGCACCGCGGGCCAAAGATATTCATCAACAAATCATCTTTGCACTACGGGCCAAAGATATTCAACAACAGTTCATCTTTGCACTACAGGCCAAAGATATTTATCAACAGGCCATCTTTGCACTACGGCCAAAGATATTCATTTGTATCACCAGTTGGTCATGTTTATCTCAACATCTGTTCATCTTTGCACTACTGGCCAAAGATATTCAACAACATGTCATCTTTGCACTACAGGCCAAAGATATTCATCAACAGGCCATCTTTGCACTACATGTCAAAGATATTCATCAACAATTCATATTTGCACTACAGGCCAAATATATTCATATCTCAAAGAAATATATAATCATTTCAGAATTTATATAAACAATAATTATAACCATGTTGATCAATTCACCTTTGCACTTAAGCTTAAGATATTCAATTATAAATTCAATGGTCATGATCATACCAGTCACAATTCAACTTTGCACTACAGGCCAAAGAGAACCCTAGTCATGATCATACCAATAATCTACCCATCTTTACACTCCAGTGAAAGAGAATTTCAACATCAGGGTTATAAAAATATTTTATATGATGATAAAAATAATATGATCAACATATAGTTTTAATCTCAAGAGTAATATTCGTAATTCATGAATAGTAAATCGTGAATAGTAACTCATGAATAGTAACCCCGACACAAAAGATAGAAATTTCACAATAAAATCCATACCAATATTTCGGTATAATGATATTGAAAGAATAACATTACTTAAATTTATAAACAATTTATTTTAATTGTTTACACTTTACTAATTAATGCATTTAATCATCATAAAATGCCAACTCTTACAATTTCATCATCAATAACCAAAACCCTCATCAAAAATCTGCATATACCTCATATAGGATTCTCAAGCCATAAAATCCTATTTTTCAATTTTCTTTCTTCACAAAACATATTTAATTCATTTACTCATAACTAGACCATTTTCATGAAAAATACCAAATCAGTTCTAAAAATATTTCTTTTCTGGAATTTAGCATAATATAGTCCCATAGTGAACATATATTTTTCTCAGAATTTTTAAAAGTCATTTACTATTTTTCATATGGCCAAAATAGCCGAATATTTAGACATTTATCAAAAATTGTACTTTTGTCTAAAAATTCTGAAATTTACAGAGTATACTTCTATCATATACATGTACTCCCAATAAAAATTTCATCAATTTTGGAGTTAACCACAAGGAATTATAAGCTGTTACTTCTAAAATAGTCTTTTCTCATAAAATTCATAACTCTCAATCTATACATCCAAAAATCACCATTTTCGGACACAATCAAGAAAACTCATCAAAATATCATTTTAAATTTTTCCAGAATTTTTGAAGATCAGAAAAATTACGAAACTGAAAAATATAACAACCCTTAAAATCCATTACTACCCTTACTATCCCTTACTATCTCTTACCTCAAAAGAGCAGTACTTCTGATCGGTATGCAAAGCCGAAGGAAACTTGCACTGAATAGCAACTCTCAAAGTATCTAAATACTCACAAAATATGCTTCATAATATAGAGAGAGAAAGAGAGAAAGCTTATGTTTTTGGTGTGATTTTCAATTCTAACTTAGCCCTCTATTTATAGGAAAATTTTGGTAGGTTTGACCTGCAACCTGATAGCTTTACCTGCTACTATTCCCACCCACCACATTTGAAATATAATTCAGCACATTTCTTCACCAACCACAAGTGGGGCCCACCAATTCTAGAATTTTCCACCAAAATGATAAACTCCGAAAATTCAACAATTTCTGAACCAGTCATCTCGTAAAATTCATAATAAATCATACGTTCATTTTTAACGGTTCAAAATTTGTGGACATATACTCAACTTATATATGTATAACATATCCAAAAATTACCACGATCCAACGGTCGGATTAAAAATTATAACACCCGCAATATTTCTCAAAAACTCTGATTTGATTTTTAATACCTCCATTCCGATAAAAATACTGATAAAACACCTCAACATTAACTCCTTCATTTTTTAACCACAAAAATATATCCCTCATTTATATCCACATAAAATAAATATTTTCTTATCATATGAATCAATAATTAATTATTCAGAAATAATATAATAGAATCACATTTATGACAACCAGGCCGTTCCCAGGAAAGAGGGGG
This sequence comes from Panax notoginseng, assembly GCA_016801055.1. Taxonomy (NCBI): domain Eukaryota; kingdom Viridiplantae; phylum Streptophyta; class Magnoliopsida; order Apiales; family Araliaceae; genus Panax; species Panax notoginseng. Next base: position 19,824,660 of record CM029018.1, read on the forward strand.
CTTTCCAATAAGAATTTCTCCTTACTGGCGCGCAATTAAATGACCAAACCTCTCCTTAGACAAAACTTTCTAGACATTGCCAATAATGCTATCTAATAATATTATTTAAATAATATGAATTATTGATCTGATAATGGAAAATACTGTGCAGCAACAATTATTGAACAACAATAATACAAAATTTCAACGTAGCAATTATTGAATCAATAAAATAAAATATTGAACAGTAATTACTGTAACAATTATTGAGTAGTGCCTTCCTTCGTAAGAATCAATAATTTCAAAAATACTATACAATACCGTGTGCTACTGTGCAATAACGCGTATTACTGTATTTTAACCACCGGGTATTCCAACAGTGTTAACGGTAACAACTACGCCGTTATTTGTAAAAACTCAAATTTGTCGTTTTCTTCACCCGACAGTTATTCTGTTATGGGGCCCACAAATGGATGCGCCGTCGTACGAATATTCCCCGACAGAAAGAATATTCCACGACCAAACGAATATTCCCCGACAACAATGATTATTTTATAACCACTTGCTTATTTTGAAAAAAAATTCATATTTCACCCGTAACTTTAAAATTTTATCAATTTAACCATTTACTGAATAGAAAAATTGAATACTTTTATTTCATAAAATTCGGGGTCTTACATATACCTCCATTTTTAATTTAGTCATGCAAGTATTATAAATCTTGCACCACCTCCCCTAATAGTACATGCATGTGAATCAATAGTTTATACATGTGAATAAATAGTTATAAGCATATGAATTAATTGCAATTAATTTTTCATTTATCCTATTAATTACTCGATTGGTCAATATAACCTGCAGACATCCATTATTATCGAAATAAATATCGATTTCCACTAACACTAACAATTCCAACACAATGAAAATATCAATTTCATCTTTAATCAACACGAACTTATTCATCATTAATATTATGACTCACAATATTTAACAACTATATCATTCTCAGAAAAGAGGGGGCTTTTCGATAAGAATTTCTCCCTATTGGCGCGCAATTAGGTGACCAAACCTCTCCTCGACAGAACTTTCTAGACATTGTCAATATTACAAATAATAATATGATTAACTTTATCGTCTCAATTATTGATTTAATAATAATAAATATTATACAGATGATACTGTGACAATAATTGAATCAATAATATGAGAGATATTATGCAGCAATTACTGTAGCAATAATTGAGTATAACTGAGTGACCTCTCACGTAAGCATCAATAATCAATACCGTGTACTAATATGCAACCACACGTATTACTGTTCTTTTATCACCGGATATTTCAATAGTTTAACGGTAAAACCTTCGCCTTTATTTTTATAAAAAGATAATTCTATCGTTTTCTAACTCCAACAATAATTCCGTTTGTGGGATCCACCAATGATTGTGTCGTCGTACGAATATTCCCTGATAAAACGAATATTCCCCGACTAATCGAATATTTTATATTCACTTACTTACTTTACAAAAAATTTCATATATCTCTCTTAACTTTAACCTTTTATCAATTTAACCATTTACTAAATAGAATAATAATTATAAAAAAATTAAATACTTTCATTTCATAAAATTCAGGATATCACATTATCAATTTATTTATTTTTTTGTGATTTTCAAAAAAATGTATAGTATTTATTCCAACCGAAATTTTTATAAAATACAGTTTTTTATGTGTAATTTGGATACATATACAAAACAGAATTATACATACTGTACAACTCTGTTTTGTGTATGTATCCAAATTACACATAAAAATACTGTATTTTATAAAAATTTCAGTTATTCTATATAATACAACAGAACCCATTTTGAATCTTTCGTTTGACAAAACACAATGACGATTCACACAAAAAATCTTTCTTTCTCCTCTCTTCTTCACACACAAACAAATAATAATAATAATAATAATAATAATAATAATAATAATAATAATAATAATAATAATAATAATAGTACTTCTACTACTACTAATAATAATAATTATAATAACAATTATTATTATAATATTACTAATAATAATAATTTGTAAGTTTTGTAGATAATTGTTATGTCTGATTGTAAGTTATTCTAAGTTGCAAAGAGTATTTAGGTAATATAATATTACCTCCATCCCATAATAACTGTCGTTTTAGAAGGAAATTTTTTTTCCAATTTATTTGTCGTTTACAACTTTCTAGGAGAATAAATTATTTACTTTCCTATATTATCCCTACCTTCTCTCATTGTCCAAAGAAATTTTTCTCCTGTATTAATAGTTTTCAACTTCCCATAAAGGGGTAGTGATGAAATTTCATACTAATTTTAATTAATAAATGATAGCACTAAATGACTTTCTTAATCCATGTGTATTAAGCTAAAGCGACAATTATTATAAAATGGAGGGAGTATTTTTTAAATTTTAATCTAATTTTTTGTTACGCCGTACTTTTATGTACGAATAATTACTAATAATAAATACTATATATTTTTTAAAAATAACAAAAAAAAACAAAAAACAAACAAAATTTGAGACCGGTCCAATTTTCCGGTCCATTGGACCTGTCCGGCAAGAATTATTCTTTTAAAACGGAGGGAGTGTTAAACGGATGGGCGATATTTGGGTCTTTGGGATTTGGATTACATCCATATTGTTGTTGTTGCCGAACTTTGACCAAATCTACAGTTGTCAAAAAGTTATTCGTTATTACTTGGGCCCACTGTACTATCCCGGACACTTCTTACTACATACAGGGAAAGCGTTTCCATAGTCTGCCTTAGCGGGAAGGAACACTATTTTTTTCTCTCTCTAAAATTTCCACATCTCTATATATATCTTGATGAGCTTTGTATTTTCCGGTAATGTGATTCCGGCCGATAAGATTTTGTGCACGTTGGAACTTTTCTAGGTTTACTACTGTTTGTTTGTTTAGTGATTTTATATAGAGTATTGTTTTTGTGTTGCATGATCGTCGGAAATGGCTTCAGCTTGCATAAACAACATCGGAATGTCGCCGGAGAATTTTTTGGACTGTCCGGCGACCTTTCCTTCGTACGGTTGGTTGAGTCCTCGAATCTCGTTTGGCCGTGATGAGGAAGCAATGTCTGCTGGAGCTATTAAACCTAAACCTCCGTCTCCAGAGAAAAAGCTAGCTGATACTCCGGAGGAATCAGATCCGGAAGTTTCCGGGAAGGAGTTCGGTGATTTTGAGTTCAGACTTGAAGATCCGGTGATTATGCTCCCCGCCGACGAGCTCTTCTCCAATGGAAAGCTAGTGCCGCTCCAGCTCTCCATGTTCCGGTCGGCGGCGATATCATCGGAGACGAGCTCACCAGATACGCCGAAAGCTCTTCGGAACAGTGAGATTTCCGGTATGGATCCGTATCTGTTCTCGCCGAAGGCTCCGAGATGTTCGAGTCGGTGGAAGGAGCTTCTAGGTTTGAAGAAACTTTACCAAAATAACAATGCTAAGCAAGAGAATCACAAAACGACGTCGTCGTTGGTTTCATCGAACAACAGTAATATAAGTACTACTTCTACGGCTAAATCTCTGAAAAAATTTCTACATAGAAGCTCAAAATCTCATCCATCCTCTAGTTTTGATTCATCTCTTAGCCTTCCTTTACTTAAGGATTCCGATAACGAATCGATTTCGATATCTTCTAGATTATCTCTCTCATCTTCCTCCTCCGGCCATGATCATGATGACCTTCCCAGGCTATCTCTTGATACAGAGAAGCCTTCTAGTAATAGTCTAAACCAAAAGAATCATCCAAATCCGAACCAAAATCCGCCTCGAATTAGATTAGTGAAGGCAAGGGCATTGTCGTCTGAAAGCAGAATGGGAAGAAGCCCAATGCGCCGGCCGCCGCCAGCGGCGGGGGATAACAGCACTGCAACTGGAACAACAGGGCGGGGATTGTCTGTTGATAGTCCCCGAATGAACTCATCGGGGAAAATAGTGTTTCATAGCTTGGAAAGAAGTTCAAGCAGTCCAAGCAGTTTCAATGGTGGTCCCAGATATAAGCACCGAGGAATGGAAAGGTCATATTCAGCTAACGTCAGGGTCACTCCGGTTCTCAATGTTCCGGTTTGTTCACTTAGGGGATCTTCGAAGTCCGGTGGCGTATTTGGTTTTCCCCTATTTTCAGCTCCTCCGCAGAAGAGAGGTGGTGCCGCCACCGGCGGCGGCGGCGGCAATGGAAGCCGAAGCCACCAGCAGCAGAGTAGCAGCAACAAGAACAAGACAGATCGAGCCTAATGAAAAACAATTGAGTAGAGAGAGTAGAGAGTTGGTATTGGTAATACTCTCCTTTTAACAATTAACATTGCTTTTTAGCTTTCTTCCTGGTTTGATTTCATGGATTTTTGTAATCAGTAGCATCATCATCTTTGTTGGGGTTCTAGCTATTATTTACCTTTTTTCCTTAACAGATTAGGCATGTATATAGGCGAGGTTAGATATGCTTATTTTTTGAATTTTTTCCCCTTTTCATGTTATTAGTTATGCTAACTCTAATGCTGAAAGCTTATTTTAGATGTCACCTGAAAATATGGAATCTCCATTTCTTTTGTTCCTTGCTAATGCGGTTGTAATACACGCGCTATTGAAGCTCGTTAGACTTGTTCTGCGGCACTGAACCAGCATCTCTAATGTAACATGTGAGTGGCATGATAGGTGTCTGATATATCAACTTTAATGCAATTTTTTTTTGGGTGAGTTACTGTATTTTAGTGTTTGAGCTTGGGAAGTGATGCCACTACACAAATGAAAAATCAGAAGCTGCCAACCTGCTAATTTTATATATATATATATATATATATATGGAGTATCTAATTTTCATGTCAGTATGATTATTAACTTGCTTGTTTCATGTTTTGGACTACTTTACCTTGCATTCTACTAATGACTGTAGTTTATTACTGGCAAATTAATATGTTCTTCTGTATTTATTAGCAATCCTGTCTCCTGGTTGGCTAGAGGAAACTTCGTGTCCCCTGGATAAAATCATAAAATACGCACTGAAGTCTGAACTTGAACTTAAAATACTACTACTAGGGCTTTTACTCTTTTGAATTAACAGTAATTTTTTTGCTTTCATCCTTATCTAATGGCAGAATCCCTTTTCTTATTATTTTTTTTATGTTTTAAATTTTGCGTGTTTTCATAAATGGGTGGATTAGGGAGTGGTTGTGACCTATGTCAAAGTATTGAGTTTGGCTAGGTTGATCAACTACCATACCCCAAATGGATAGAGCCCCAAGACTCTAAATCTTTAATTTCTAAGATAATACTTATTTGGTTAGGATGATGAGTTTGGACCATTTAATGATTTAGTTTTTGGTGCTACTATATTTCATTCAAACATATGCAAATGAGGGTCCTATGAGATTGATACATCGTGTGGATTAAACAAACCTCTATATATATATATATATATATATATTGACTGTATAGTTCTTCAGTGATAATGACGCATAAGAGATGTGTAAATTCATGTCTATATCAGTTGGATTTGTGGGAATCAGCTTTCGATGTTGTTGATAGACTTCCCTGTACCTTGTGTATGTGAATTCTAAAAAGATTATTTCGAGATATTTTGAACTGATAAGCTTAATTTAATTAATAGTCGTCCTTTGTTTAGAGCCCATGGTACATGTTTTGCCCCATATCGAATATATGTTTGATTTATTGGTCTGCTATTGTACTAAAGGCAGTGTTCGTCGCAATAAGTATGCTTCCTCAACATGAGCCCCCACGTATACGGATCTGATTAACATGAAGTTATTTTTTTGATAAATTTGTCAATTAGCTAATAGAATACTGACATCTATTGGTCAATTGATTAACTTACTTTAAAATAAACTTCATATTAACCACTTTCCACGTATACTCCCATAGCACAGTATAAATTCTATTTACTTTTGGTTTGTCAACTAAACTTTGATATTTTTATATAATTCTCGAATTTATCTAAATTTAATTTTACGGATTTACAAATTAACTTTCAATTTTAATTCTAAAGCTTAAAATTGAATCTCCGATGGACTAAATTTTTAATTTTGGTTGATTTTTTTTTAATAACAAAGATAGTGTATATCTTATAAAGATTCATAACAAATAAATATTATAAATTATTACCCACATATATATAGAGAAAAGATCTTTCTGTTATTTTAAAAAGTATATTTTTTTAAAAAAATTATATCATTTAAGAGATATTTTGTATTTAAATATATATCAAGTTATTCACTTGTCGTTGTCCTCGGGCCTCAGCGGTACATGTCCCATTCCCATGCCATTGTTTAATAATATGTTCAGTTTGGGCCTTTCAATAAAGAAGCCTGGCTGGCTGGCTGTCTGTCCGGTTGGTTATTTGTATGGTTCTGCTTCTACTTTTTTTGATTTGACGTGAGACTGTTGAATGTTAATATGGAGCTGCTCAAGATTCTTTTTGGGTGTAGGTGAGGTGGGGATTCTTCACTTTGCTCCTTGGTTTTTACTAATCTCTCTCTCTCTCTCTCTCTCTCTCTCTCTTCCATACCATACCTATATATGGATAATGCTAAGTGTTGGCATTAAAAACATCTCAAATAATGTTATATTTTTATATATATTAAATATACTATATTTTTTGTAATTAGGTCTGCTATTGGTCAAAATGTACAACTTTCTTTGTTCTTTATTAATTGACTGATTTTTTGAAAAAACACACAAATTAAGATATTTAATTAATATTTTATATAATTAATTAAATTGAGTATAAAATCTCAACATCACTCTTCTAAATTTTATTAAAAAGATAAAAAAGAAACAAATTATTATTATTATTATCCCTATAATTTATCAGTAACAATTTCAGTCAAATTATGAGTTTGAAATTTTTTGGGGTCAAACTTTCAGTTTGAATTGAATTAAATTCATTCAAATTAAGTCTTAAACCACTAGTCTAAATATCTAATAGTAATTTTCTGGGTCGTTTTAATTTATCACATACTCACTCAAAGATCATGACTAAAGATACTATTACTATCAACTTAATTTTTTATATATAGACAAATTTTTCAAACATATTTTGATATGAAATTAGGGTGTTACAAACTTTCCGACTTAAATTTTTGACGTTCTTGTCCGAATCGATCACAATTAGTTTTCATATCTTAGTTTATCTATTCATTATGAGATAATACCGATTGACTTCATGTCCTCGCCTTCGAAGATCTCGATTAGATGGCCCAACCCAAGCTTATGAGAGTCAATTCTGATATCATAATTCGGTATAAATTTTGGATCAAACCCCGAGTCCAAATCGATCAAATCTATTCAAATAAAACTTTAAACCACTAGCACAAATATTATATTCTTGAGCTATCATAACCATCACAAATCATGACTGAAAGTATTATTGTTAGTAATTTAATTTTTTTAAATATAGTCAAATTTTTGTATATATTTTAATATGAAACTGGAGTGCTATATTATCTCTATTTTTTTAAAACTTTTAAATAATATTAAAACAATATATGATTATTATTATTATAATAATAATGAATAATTGTCCTAATTGATTGTAACTTATTTAATACCACATGCACACAAACACATTCTGGACTATGATTTGACATTCTCACGGACAAAGCTACCCTAAGACTTGAGGGGGCCACGGACCCCCAATGTTTGAAATTTTTTTAAGGTCTTTATGATTATTTATCAAGATGTTTACGAAGTCGTTTCTGATTGTAAATTAATTTTATTATTAAATTTATTATAATTATAGGTATGTATAATTAGAACATAATATTGTATATGTGTTATTTTAAATTAATTTCTTTGTTTATTTTATGAAACTTGATATTTTAATTTTTAAAAGTTTAATAAGTGATCATAATATTGTATATATTAATTCTAATTACATATTCAATTTGGTTTTTGGTAACCAACTACAACCCTTACTTATTTGATTGCAAATTTATGAAAATTTTATTATTAAAAAGTTCAATGAGTGGTCCGATAATATTGATTAACTCATTCTTGTTGTGTAGTTAATTGAATATTTTTTTTGTTTTAGAATCATAGAAAAATCATACTATTGATTCATTTTTCAAGAGAAAATAATCAAATCATAGACACATCTGTGCTTACCCCTAAGCCTAATGTTCAAACGTGTAAGACCCCAACTTTTATAAATAAAGATGAATTTTCTATAAATATCATTTTTGAATATTATGGAGTTAATTTGATATAATGTTATAGTTGTGGGTAATATTTATAAATTTTGTAAAGTAAGCAAGTTGTTATAAAATATTCGTTTAGTCGGAGAATATTCTTTTTGTTGGGGAATATTCGTACGACGACACAATCATTGGTGGACCCCACAACGAAATTATTGTCGGATTGAGAAAACGACAGAATTATCTTTCTATAAAAATAACGGCTGAGGTGTTACCGTTAAAACCGTTAAAACTGTTGAACTACTCGGTAGTAAAAGTACAGTAATACGCGTGGTTGCATAGTAGCACACGGTATTGATTATTGATGCTTACGTGAGAAGTCACTCAGCTATACTCAATTATTGCTACAGTAATTGCTGCATCATATCTCTTAAATTATTGTCATAGTATCATCTGTATAATATGTTATATTATTAAATCAATAATTGAGACGTGGTAAGTTTGGTTATTTTATGGGGGGTCATATGTCATCATTTAAGAGTCTCTTCGTCAATAGTAATTACCGTCGTCAATAGTAATTACCTTCGTCAATAGTATTTACCTTGGTCAATAGTAATTACCAATTACCTTCGTCAATAGTATTTACCTTGGTCAATAGTAATTACTTTCGTCAATAGTAGTTGTCCCTTCAATATTACCAAGAGTCATTTGACCCTTCGTTAAGACCAAGAGTCATTTGACCCTTCGTTAAGACCAAGAGTCACCCTCGGTTTTTCTATAAATAGAGGCCTAGGGCTTCATTATTTTTCACGAATTCATTCAAGCTATAGAGAGAGAAAGTATAGAGAGAATAAGAGAGAGAGAATAAAAGTATTCTGCTACATCACTTTTCCAATATCCAGTTCTTTTAAGGTAGGGAATATTATTTCTTTTATATTCATGAAGAGAACTTCTGTTATTCCATTCGTTATTATTCTGTTGGAATAATCAGTATACGCGGTCTACCCTATACTTGGTGACATTCTTCTATTATTCTGTTGGAACATCCTGTCTGTGTGTTTTACACCGGACCTGGTTCCGTTTATTATTCTGTTGGAACATCCTGTCTGTGTGTTTTACACCGGACCTGGTTCCGTTTATTATTCTGTTGGAACATCCTGTCTGTGTGTTTTACACCGGACCTGGTTCCATTATTTATTATTCTGTTATCCTGTCTGTGCGTTTACGCCGGACCTGGTTCCATTATTTATTATTCTGTTGGAATAACCTGTCTGTGCGGTCTATCGCATGCATGGTGATTTCTTTTGTTATTCCATTCTTTATTATACTCAGTTGGTTAAGTTTTGACTTCTATACTCCATGAAATTTGTGGAATATCCTTGATAGTTGCGTTTCATCCAGTATCTTTTCAAGAAAATATTCTTCTAAGCATTCTTGAATTTTACTCCACAATGCAGTATCATGTTGACAATTTGGACGTTGTTAATTCCTGGATAAATTAATTCTTGAACTTGTTTTATTGAATTCTTATATCATTGTCATCATCCTCATGTTTATAAAATGTTGAAAGTCATCTGTGGCATGTAGTGCATAGATGGACTTGGTATGATTATGACCAGGGATTATTCGGTATAATCATGACCGTAATGTTACAAATGATGTGGTAAAAGTCCTCATTGGCCCGTAGTGCATTGATGGACAGTTGTTGGCATGATCATGACCATTAATGAATACACGAATATCCTTGGCCGTAGTGCAGGGGTGATTCGATGATGTGGATTATTTTATTAAGCTGAGTCTCAGCGATCACAGTGTTGAAAAACTTTTTAAATCATAAAAGATAGTAGAGTTTATTTTCTACTTGACTCTTTTAATGGATTGCTTGTTCCGCTACAGTTAAACTTGATGTCTATTATATTTTATCAGTTTAACATTGTTGAAGGCTAATGATAATTTATTCTGCATTATCTTAGTCATAATATTTCTTACTGGGCTAGTTGAGCTCACCCTTTCTTTCACTGTTCTCTTCAGGAAATGAGAACGTAGCTGGGGCAAGTCGGGGAACGGAGTGATGGTCCGAATGATAGTATTAGTTAGTAGTCCTCACTATTCTATGTAATGGTGTGTTAATAAATGTAATGAGGACTCCTTTTGAGTATGAATACTCTCTAGAAGATAATATTTGTATTCAAACTCACAGTTTATGTTTTGTCGTATTGTACACGACAGTTGTATTAATCAGTTGTATTTGTATTCTGTACTATGTATCTGACGACCCAAGATGGGTGATGTATACCTAATTTTGGGGGCGTCACAGTTGGTATCAGAGCTTAGGGATATGATCCCTGGCTAAGATGTGAGAATAGAACTAGGAGGGGAGAGACGGGGAATTCCTTCGCTAGTATGACATACCTAAGTTTATTTGCATGGTATTTAATTGGTCGGTCATAATATAAGGATAATATATGACATATCAATTAATTTTTATTTTGTGGCAGTATCTGAAAATGGCATCTGAGAATGTTGAGAATAGCAATGGAGCACAGACGACTGTTGATTCACCACATATCAATAATCAGGATAATGTGCATCAGGAAGGTGTCAATCCTCATGCAAACAACAACACTGACCAAATGATGAATGATCAAATGTTCAGAGGCTTTATGCAATTCATGCAACAACAGGTGAAAGCGGCTCCTGTCCACAACGTAGGTGGAAATACTGGAAACTCTCTGGCGGTCACCGCTAAACAGTTTAAGGAGCTGGGACCACCGGAGTTTAAGGGAGAACCCAAACCACTTGTAGCTGAAACATGGATAAAGCAGATCACCAAGATATTTGATGTCTTGGGTTGCTCCGAGGAGCAAAAGGTTCCCTTTGCCGCCTTTATGTTGCGAGGAGAGGCAGATTACTGGTGGGAATCGATAAAGCGTACTCAACCTGCCGCACTGAAGATGTCCTGGGAGAAGTTCCAAGAGCTGTTTAACGACAAATACTTTCCCGAGAGTATTCGTCACATGAAGGAGGTGGAGTTCATCAAATTGGAGCAGAATAATATGACCGTGTCGCAGTACGAGGCAAAATTTGCGGAGTTATCCCGGTTTGCGTCCCACCTGGTGGATAATGAAGAAAGAATGACGCGGATGTTTTTAAGAGGTTTGAAGCCGGAGATACGTCAACATCTTGTTTCTCATAAACTGTGTTTGTATTCAGATGTTGTAAATAGGGCTCAGTTGGTGGAGCGCGATAACGAGACAACGCAACCAAAAGAGAGCAGCCGGCAAAATGATAATACCAGTGAGAGCAGTCATCGAAGCGGTGACAACAAGCGTGGAGGGAATCAACAGGCCAGAAATGGTAACCACTTCGGTGGTAATCAGGGCCAAAACAATAAGAATGGACATTTCAAGAAGAGGAGATTCAACAATGATGGAAAGACGTCAGCACCAGCACCTGTCGTTAAGGAAGGAGAACGACCACCTATCATATGTTTCAAATGCGGAGGGGAGGGGCACATCAGTCCAAACTGCGCGATGCCGTCCAAAGCATGTTATAATTGTGGAAGAGAAGGTCATTTAGCCCGATTTTGTCGTTTACCGAAGACAAATTCAGCTAGGATGGAGGCACCAAAAGCCGTCCCAGAAAAGTCAAAACCGGTTGTGCAAGGGAGAGCGTTTGTTGTGAACTCCCAGAGAGCAAGGAACCCGAATGAGGTCATCACGGGTAAGCTTATCATAAACTCTAAAGAAGTTTATACTTTATTTGATACCGGTTCAACCCATTCTTTTATTTCTCCTACTTGCGCTCATCGATTAAATTTGATTCCGGAGAAATTAGACTTTGACTTATCTGTGGAAACTCCGTTGGGAGAAACCTTCATTACCTCCACTGTTTATAAGTCTTGTTTGGTTCAAGTTGGTACCCACACATTACCTATCGATCTGATTTCATTAAAAATACTTGCATTTGACGTGATTCTAGGGATTGATTGGTTAACTACTCATTATGCAAAAATTGATTGTTTTCGTAAGGTTGTTAGCTTTCATATTCCTAATCGACCTATTATGCGAATTCAAGCAACCAAACCATTAAAATCAATCGCTGTCATCTCAAGCCATAAAACTATTCGTTTATTGAAAAACGGATGTCAAGCTTTCTTAGCTCATGTCACAGATCTAAACAAAAATACGTCAGTTTTGAATGATATTTCTATTGTTAATAAATTCCCTGACGTATTCCCTGAAGAACTTCCTGGCCTACCCCCAGAGCGTGAAATTGAATTTTGTATCGATCTTGAACCCGGTACAAAACCCATTTCCAAAGCCCCATATCGAATGGCTCCTATTGAACTTCAGGAGTTAAAGATCCAACTGCAGGAATTGTTAGACATTGGCTTTATTCGTCCTAGTACTTCTCCTTGGGGTGCTCCTGTTCTATTCGTGAAGAAGAAAGATGGAAGTATGCGACTTTGTATTGATTATCGGGAGTTGAATCATGTCACCATCAAAAACAGGTACCCATTGCCACGTATTGATGACCTGTTTGACCAGTTGCAAGGAGCACAATTCTTTTCAAAGATCGATCTTCGTTCTGGATATCATCAGCTGAAGGTTAGAACTGAGGATATTCCAAAGACGGCTTTTAGAACTCGGTACGGGCATTATGAATTCCTAGTCATGTCCTTTGGATTGACTAATGCTCCTGCTGCCTTCATGGATATGATGAACCGGGTATTCAAGGAATATTTGGATCACTTTGTGGTCGTCTTTATTGATGACATCCTTATTTATTCCAAAAGCCGTGAAGATCATGAGCAACACTTGAGGCTGGTACTCCAAAAGCTTCGTGAATACAAGCTTTATGCCAAGTTGAAGAAATGCGAGTTCTGGCTGGAGGAGGTAGCATTCCTTGGGCACGTAGTATCAAGTCGTGGAATATCGGTTGACCCGGCAAAGATTGAAGCTATTCAAAGCTGGGAGCAACCTAAATCAGTGACCGAGGTACGTAGCTTTCTTGGTTTAGCTGGTTATTATCGGAGATTCGTGGAAGGATTTTCTCGAATCGCTACTCCATTAACTCAGCTGACTCGGAAAGATACAAAGTTTGGTTGGAGCGAAGAATGTGAGCAGAGTTTTCAAGAACTCAAGAGGAGACTCATTTCAGCACCTGTTCTAACAATACCATCTGGCTCGGAGGGATTTGTCATCTACAGTGATGCTTCGAGCAAAGGGTTGGGATGCGTTCTCATGCAACATGGAAAAGTCATAGCCTATGCATCAAGACAACTCAAGGAATATGAGAGGAATTATCCTACTCATGATCTAGAGTTGGCAGCTGTTGTCTTTGCACTTAAAATTTGGAGGCATTACTTGTATGGGGAGAAAGTGGAGATCTTTACGGATCATAAAAGCCTCAAATATTTCTTCACTCAAAAGGAACTCAACATGCGACAACGACGTTGGCTTGAACTGTTGAAAGATTATGATCATACCATTCAATACCATCCTGGAAAAGCGAACGTGGTAGCTGACGCATTGAGTAGAAGATCATATGCGGGTACAAGTGCAATATTAACAACGCAAAGGCCCATTTTGTGTGACTTGCAAAGGATGGAGATAGAGTTGAAGACTCCAGGGACCCATGTGATGATGGCGAATATACGAGTAGAACCGACTTTAATCGATAAAGTTAAAGCTGCTCAAGCTACAGACCTGGAGCTGATGCGTATGAGGAAGAAAGTGCAAGAAGGTGTTATGCCGGAAGCAAGAATCGATGAAGAAGGAATACTTCGAGTCAACTCCAGACTTTGTGTTCCTAACAACCCTGATTTAAAGTATGAAATCATGATGGAGGCGCACAACACACCGTTTGCAATCCATCCTGGAAGTACCAAAATGTATCATGATCTTCGTCATACATTTTGGTGGAGCAATATGAAGAGAGAGATAGCGTTGTTTATCTCAAGGTGTCTAACTTGTCAACGAGTCAAAGCGGAGCATCAAGTACCAAAAGGTCCATTGCAACCACTTGAAATTCCAGAATGGAAGTGGGAGCACATTACCATGGATTTCGTTACCGGTCTTCCTAGGGTTTCTCAAGGTATTGATGCGATTTGGGTCATTGTTGATAGATTGACCAAGTCTGCTCATTTCTTACCGATACGAGAAACTTATACACTTGAACGTCTTGCTCGTATGTACATAAACGAGATTGTAAGACTGCATGGTATGCCAGTATCCATAATTTCTGATCGAGACCCAAGATTCACTTCACGATTTTGGGTTAGTTTACAAAAAGCTATGGGCACGGAGTTACGATTTAGTTCAGCATATCATCCTCAGACGGACGGACAATCAGAGAGGACTATTCAAACTCTTGAAGATCTATTAAGACTCTGTGTCTTTGACTTCAAGGGAAGTTGGGACAAGTTCTTACCATTGGTGGAGTTTTCCTACAACAACAGTTATCAAGCAAGTATTGGCATGGCTCCATTCGAAGCATTGTATGGAAGAAAATGTCGTTCTCCAGTATGCTGGGATGAGGTGGGCGAAGCAACGTTGTTGGGACCGGAGTTGGTACGTATGACTACAGAAAAGATTCAAACGATCCGACAACGTATAAAAACCTCACAAGATCGACAAAAGAGTTATGCTGATCTTCATCGAAAGGACGTGGAATTTGATGTAGGAGATCATGTGTTCTTACGTGTTGCTCCATGGAAAGGAGTTACGAGATTTGGAAAGAGAGGAAAGCTAAATCCTCGATTCATCGGTCCATTTTTAATCCTCGATCGAGTAGGAACTGTGGCTTATAGACTCGCTTTACCGCCAAGTATGTCTCGTGTTCATAACGTTTTCCACATATCCATGTTACGCAAATATGTGGAAGACCCGAACCACATTATTGAGTTAGAACCGGACGAAATAGCGGAGGATTTGACGTATGAAGAAGTTCCTGTTCAAATCTTGGATAAGAAGGAACATATTCTACGCTCCAAGGTTATACCTCAAGTCAAAGTTTTGTGGAGAAACCACGATGTTGAGGAAATGACTTGGGAGTTAGAATCAGAAATGAAATCAAGGTATCCTTACCTCTTCGACATACCAGGTACGTACCCTAATTTCGAGGGCGAAATTTCATAAGAAGGGGAGGTTGTAAGACCCCAACTTTTATAAATAAAGATGAATTTTCTATAAATATCATTTTTGAATATTATGGAGTTAATTTGATATAATGTTATAGTTGTGGGTAATATTTATAAATTTTGCAAAGTAAGCAAGTTGTTATAAAATATTCGTTTGGTCGGAGAATATTCTTTTTGTCGGGGAATATTCGTACGACGGCACAATCATTGGTGGACCCCACAACGGAATTATTGTCGGATTGAGAAAACGACAGAATTATCTTTCTATAAAAATAACGGCTGAGGTGTTACCGTTAAAACCGTTAAAACTGTTGAACTACTCGGTAGTAAAAGTACAGTAATACGCGTGGTTGCATAGTAGCACACGGTATTGATTATTGATGCTTACGCGAGAAGTCACTCAGCTATACTCAATTATTGCTACAGTAATTGCTGCATCATATCTCTTAAATTATTGTCATAGTATCATCTGTATAATATGTTATATTATTAAATCAATAATTGAGACGTTGTGGTAAGTTTGGTTATTTTATGGGGGGCCATATGTCATCATCTAAGAGTCTCTTCGTCAATAGTAATTACCGTCGTCAATAGTAATTACCTTCGTCAATAGTATTTACCTTGGTCAATAGTAATTACCAATTACCTTCGTCAATAGTATTTACCTTGGTCAATAGTAATTACTTTCGTCAATAGTAGTTGTCCCTTCAATATTACCAAGAGTCATTTGACCCTTCGTTAAGACCAAGAGTCATTTGACCCTTCGTTAAGACCAAGAGTCACCCTCGGTTTTTCTATAAATAGAGGCCTAGGGCTTCATTATTTTTCACGAATTCATTCAAGTTATAGAGAGAGAAAGTATAGAGAGAATAAGAGAGAGAGAATAAAAGTATTCTGCTACATCACTTTTCCAATATCCAGTTCTTTTAAGGTAGGGAATATTATTTCTTTTATATTCATGAAGAGAACTTCTGTTATTCCATTCGTTATTATTCTGTTGGAATAACCAGTATACGCGGTCTACCCTATACTTGGTGACATTCTTCTATTATTCTGTTGGAACATCCTGTCTGTGTGTTTTACACCGGACCTGGTTCCGTTTATTATTCTGTTGGAACATCCTGTCTGTGTGTTTTACACCGGACCTGGTTCCGTTTATTATTCTGTTGGAACATCCTGTCTGTGTGTTTTACACCGGACCTGGTTCCATTTTTATTATTATTCTGTCGGAATATCCTGTCTGTGCGTTTACGCCGGACCTGGTTCCATTATTTATTATTCTATTGGAATAACCTGTCTGTGCGGTCTATCGCATGCATGGTGATTTCTTTTGTTATTCCATTCTTTATTATACTCAGTTGGTTAAGTTTTGACTTCTATACTCCATGAAATTTGTGGAATATCCTTGATAGTTGCGTTTCATCCAGTATCTTTTCAAGAAAATATTCTTCTAAGCATTCTTGAATTTTACTCCACAATGCAGTATCATGTTGACAATTTGGACGTTGTTAATTCCTGGATAAATTAATTCTTGAACTTGTTTTATTGAATTCTTATATCATTGTCATCATCCTCATGTTTATAAAATGTTGAAAGTCATCTGTGGCATGTAGTGCATAGATGGACTTGGTATGATTATGACCAGGGATTATTCGGTATAATCATGACCGTAATGTTACAAATGATGTGGTAAAAGTCCTCATTGGCCCGTAGTGCATTGATGGACAGTTGTTGGCATGATCATGACCATTAATGAATACACGAATATCCTTGGCCGTAGTGCAGGGGTGATTCGATGATGTGGATTATTTTATTAAGCTGAGTCCCAGCGATCACAGTGTTGAAAAACTTTTTAAATCATAAAAGATAGTAGAGTTTATTTTCTACTTGACTCTTTTAATGGATTGCTTGTTCCGCTACAGTTAAACTTGATGTCTATTATATTTTATCAGTTTAACATTGTTGAAGGCTAATGATAATTTATTCTGCATTATCTTAGTCATAATATTTCTTACTGGGCTAGTTGAGCTCACCCTTTCTTTCACTGTTCTCTTCAGGAAATGAGAACGTAGCTGGGGCAAGTCGGGGAACGGAGTGATGGTCCGAATGATAGTATTAGTTAGTAGTCCTCACTATTCTATGTAATGGTGTGTTAATAAATGTAATGAGGACTCCTTTTGAGTATGAATACTCTCTAGAAGATAATATTTGTATTCAAACTCACAGTTTATGTTTTGTCGTATTGTACACGACAGTTGTATTAATCAGTTGTATTTGTATTCTGTACTATGTATCTGACGACCCAAGATGGGTGATGTATACCTAATTTTGGGGGCGTCACAAAACGTCTCTGTCTACCCCTGAACAAGAACAACGTTTTCTAAAACTACCAAGAATTGAAGGAAAAAAATGAGATATTAATTATTTGGAGCGTGATCCTAAAAAATGTATCAAAATATGAAAATGTTGCGGTGTGATGAAGTTCGACGAGCTTACATTAATTACGGTCTATATCAATGTATTCTTCTCGAGTATCCTTTTTCTGAATATATATTATTGTTAAAAAAAATATTTGGTTCCCATAAGATTAAATTCTGACTTCGTCCCTAAACATTTTTAATATTTTCCTCCTAATAACCATTGCGATTAAGTTAAATCCTTTTAATTTTTTGTTTATTTATTTTGGGAAATTGATATATTCAAGTTGAAAAATACCAATTCAACTCAACGTAGTAAATACATTATAGAGTTGTATTACATACATATTCTCAGCGCTGAAATATTATTATTTTGGTATACTATAAATGTGACTCCAATTACTAGCCTTCACATTTTAATATGAATAATAATGAGTTGTTTGACCAGCAATGATATTTGCTTGGTAGTACTAAATTTCTTGTCCTTTTATAAGCCAGCAGAAATAGTAACTGCCAAATGGAATGGGACCCTGTGAATCTGTGGCACCCAACCCTCCACATTCTTGATTATTGAACGAATAAGTATATAAGGACAAAAAAATTAAACTGTAAAAACAAAATAAATTTATTTCCACAAATAAATAGATTATATTATCCATTTATTCGGAGTAACAAATTCATTTTATTTTTTCTGTCTAATTTTTCTGTTTAATTTTTCTGCACGACTCTTATTGAATTTTTTTTGTTAGCATATTTATACTTTTTAGCAAATTTATACTGTTAAAAGCTAATATATATAGAATAATAATTCATAATATATATTTATTTTGAAACTGCGCTACTATTAAAAGTTAATCAGAATATGATCTTTTGAAGAAATTTTTAGCATTTGATGCGGTCAATAAGCAGCAGCAGGGGGTACGGTTAGTCTTCCGTTTCGAGTATTTTTGTCGTTTTTTGGTCTAAAAACTAAGGGCCGGTTCCTCGCTGCTGCTGCCTATATGGCAGGCAGGGGAAAAGGGAAGGGTTTTTCATTTTAACCCATTCAATATTTAAGAATTTTGCAATCAAATCCAATTAAGTTATGGCGTAGTACGTACTATGATCCAGGTACTTTTTCAGCTTGAAGGTAGTGTGATATTTATTGTCCTCTTGTTATCCTTCGGAGTTCATAACATGAAAGTTTATTTTTAAGTAAATTAATTAATTGACTAATAAAATAATGATACGTAGGCGAAACTCTATGTGTGTCAGTATTTTATTGGCCAATTAATCAATTTATTCAAAAATAAACTTCATACTAGCCGGATTCGTATTCTTCTATCCAAATATTGTACGACAGAAAAATTCATACAATATTTTATTAAAATTTACAAATGACGACAGATATAAAAAAAACACAAATATATTTCTCTCTAAAATGACAAATAAAAAAGAACAAAAGGTATTCGGTCACGATCATTTATAGACCCACTTTTCATTTCATTTGTGAGAATTTGATGATCTATAAATTGTTCCAGACAAATGATGGGTTCAAGTTTGAGCATGATGAATCACTTTGTGCCAACTTATTGTCAATAAACCTTCTGATCTCATATGAGAGTGGAAAATTGGAGCATTTTTTGCATCGGCGAATGAAGAATCGAGAACATAATAATAAAATTAGCATGCCCTTAATTCATGATTTGTTTAGGAATAACCAATTCACGAGGCGATTGAAGTGTCACAAGAGGGGTCATATTCATGAATTTGAGTATCTGGAATTACGAAGGTGTGGTCGTGACACATATGCTGCTTTTTGACTTGTGTTTCTCGACAGCTATCTGACATCGAGTTTATTGGGATCTAATCTAGAAATGGTTGAATCACTCTATAAATGGTTGTGAAATAAGGAGAGAATACTTGTATAGATGTATGAATCACACTCTCCCTCCTCCGATCCGTTTGTATTGAGGAGGAATTAATGAAGAAGGTAAAATTGCTTGAAAATAAGAGACAATATTTATAAAATTTAAATTCTAAACAATTCAAACCACAGTGAAAATGAAAGGAAACTTGAAGTGAAATTTAAACTAGCTTTTGGTACACAACAAAATCCACTAGGCATACATTTACCATTATACTAGAAAAATCACAACCCTAATTATAGCTTTATGCATGACCTTGTTAGTAAAATAAGTTGGAAAATTAAAGTAACAACACTTTGAAGGCAAGGCAGGGCAGGGGTTCAGTGAAAGAACGTGGTCTATGGACAGACAGATAGTCGGTCTCTGTGCATGCATGCATGCATGCTTTTCTTTCTTTCTTTCTTTCTATATATATATATACACAGAAGATTAAGATTCGCCTGATCATCAACCACTTTCATCCCTCTCTCTCAATAACTCATAAGCTGATGCCGCCCCGCACCACAAACAATTTGTGTAGATTTGTACTCCACTCTAAACTTAAAAATAAATAATTTTTTTAATGTGTGTACTAAACAAATTGCCTTAGACACATTTGTGTGTGTCCTATTATTTTAATTTTTTTATTAATGATAATTTTGACATTTTATTATCTTTTATTAATAGTTGTTTTCACATTTTATCATTTTATTAACTAAAACTATATCATATTAAGTGCGGTACACACACAAGCTTGTGTGTGTCTAAGCCACATACTTCATTTTCCCTTTTGTCATACATTGGAATTCCGTAAAATTTAGAATGGATTAATCATTTCTGTCTATATACTAGCTTCGATCTAAGATTCGAGATACAATTTTTGTTTGTTTATTTTAAAATTAGATACACACTTTTATTTGCAGATTAATTCAAGCTTTGAACACTATTTTAACAAATAAATCTTACACCATTAATCCAAAGATCTAATGACTCAAAGAGGAATTGGCCGCAACTCTTAGTAGCGGCAAAGAGATTTTTTTTTTGTCGGCCACTACTACGACTTGAGGCCAGGAGAAAAAAGTATCGGCTTTTTAATGTTAACAATTTCGTGAAGCTTTTTTGTGTGATATATATATATATATATATATATATATATATATATATATATATTACGAATGTTTAAGTCGACTATTTTATTGTCAATTACGTGAATAAATATTAGTGATAATTATTTTAATGACATGTATAATAAGTGAGACCCTTCTATAATTTATATCAATATCATGTATTCATAAGTTTTGTAATTATAATTTGACATAAATTTATTACAATACATAGCAGGATTCTTTTTGTGTTTGCCTGTCTATCTTTTCCATCCCTATAATTCTCGGGTATTCTTACTTTTTCTCTTCCACCCTTTTACTCTCAGACTCTCTTATTCTTTTACATTAAATAAAACAGGTTAAATTACTAGCCTTATATACTCAATCTAAAATAGTTCACTCAACCTCTTCAGGATGAGTCCCAAATTTTGATATAAATAAAAGAATAATGCTACAGACACAAATTATTTTATAAATATTTTATAAATTGTTAATGTGGTATACTCATCTCAGTATATTATGTGGGGCCAAAAATTATATTAAAATAATTTATTAATTAATATACTGAGATAGAATATATTACGCCAATAATTTATAAAATATTTATAAAATAATTTATATATGTAGTATTAATCTAAATAAAATGCTCTTATATATAATTCACATGATTGCATATGAGAAAATAATAGAGTACTTGGAATTTGGCATATTTTGTCTACTAGTATGATAGAGAGGTAGCAGTACAGATGATATTTTTGAATTAATTAGCATATTGGGAGGGCAGTAGTTTCGCGTGGCCTAGAATAGGAATTTCCTGTCAGTCTTTATAGACTGATAGGAAATTTTGACCGATCTAGTGATCGGTTTAATTTTTTTTATTTGATTTCTAAAAGATATTATCTTCATTTCATAATAATTGTCGTTTTAAAAAGAAATTTTTTTCTTAATTTATTTGTTATTTATAACTTTCTAGAAGAATAAATTATTTACTTTCCTATATCACCCCTACCTTCTCTTATTGTCCCAAGAAATTTTTCCCTTGTATTAATAGTTTTCAACTTCCCATAAAGGGGTAGTGATAAAATTTCACACCAATTTTAATTAATAAATGATAATACTAAATGACTTTCTTAATCCAAGCGCATCAAGCTAAAGCGACAGTTATTATGGGATGGAGGGAGTATATAATATTTTTTTAACTGAAATTTTACAGAATTCAATGATTTAGATGTAATTTAGATACATATAAAAAACAGTGTTGTACAGACTGTACAACACTGTTTTTTATATATATCCAAATTACACTAAAATCACTGAATTTTATAAAAATTCAAGTTGAAAAAAATATTGGAATGTTTCATATGAATCTCACATTAGATAAATTCAAGAGTGTAGATGAGTTAATAAGTATGGTAGAGCCTTAACCTAATAGGTTAACCTTTTAGATAAGGAGGTGATCCAATATGTTTATTAGTTTAGTCTATACATATATGTGTTGTATGATAATAAATTGATATGAGATGGATCGTATAATTTCGCTATAAAAAATACTATATAATAGGATATGAAGTGTTGTTGGTTTTATTGCTCCAAAAAAGTACTATTGTATTTGTCCTTTTACTATTTTTGCTAGTACTTGTAACATATTTGTCCTCTCCATGTGCTTTGTCATGTGACCATATCTTCCTTTGCCAGTTTTGGTAAATTCTTGCCATTTTCCTACTCATTTTTTCCTCACGAGTTCCAAATAAGAGGGGGGAGCCAACAAGATGTGTGAAATAATTTAGTCTTAGGTTCAATTTTCAAATTTGTGTAAATTTTGTATACAATAAAAGTTTGTTTCTTTTTTTATGCAAAACTTATGATTGTGCACTTCAATTCATTATATGTGAATAAATTTTATTATGGATTTAGATTGTAATTATTAACGTAGAAGAACTCTAAACGATAAAATAGAATAATAATGTATTCCCTCTATCTCATTATATTTGACGTTTTAGAGTATTCTTTCTTCCCAAAATATTTGACGTTCTACAATACTAAGAATATTTTGTCTATTTGTTTTTCTTCTCTACCCTTCCTTCTCCAGCACCATTAATGGTTATTTTCTCTGTGACAGTTTCCGTGTTTTACCTGCTACTAAAACATTACCTCGGAGGTCAAAGAGAATTTTTCGAAGATTGCACCGTCGGCGGCTACCATGTCCCGAAAGGAACACGACTTGTAAACCTATGGAAGCTCCACCGTGACCTGAGAATATGGTCGGATCCAATCGAGTTTAGGCCCAAAAGGTTCCTTGAAATGCACAAAAAATAGATGTGAAAGGGCAACATTTTGAGTTGATTCCATTCAGTGTCGTTAGAAGAGTATGCCCCAGAATTACTTTTGGCCATTAATGGTCAGATCTCGGTCAGATCCGACCGATAACAGATGGTATAATCAAAGAATGTTTTAGAAATTAGAATATTTGGAAAGTGCTCAAGGAAACTTTCGTACATGGGAGGCCATGCGTCTAGGTTATGATAGATATCATATGACCACAGAATTATCCTTGGTTGACCCAATAGACCCCAAAGAAAAACGAGAAGTTTACTATCATATTCTTCCCAATGGCGAGTCTTCTCTTGACTTATCATTATCTCCACCATCTCTAATTGAGAATTATACTTCAAACAAACACCAAGATTATATAGGTAGTGCTCGTAGATATACTCAGCAAGTGGATGAGCACAACCCTGTCTTATGATGACACGAGGTTGTATGTCATTAGACATCTTGTATGATAGTGACAAAACACCCTTCCAACGTTGGGTTCGCCTCACCCTATTTTCTTCACCAAATATAACTACTAAATGATGACCACCGTTCTATTCCCTTGTTACCCCCGCTCGACCCAGCTACACTCTTATTACCTGAAAGGAATTGTGAAACAAAAGGGTGAGCACAACTATCCCAGTAAAGAATATTACGACTAAAGATAAATAAATTATCAATAGTCTTCATCAGTAATAAATCAGAGATTTAGAACATATGGTAGATGATAAAAATTTTAACCATAGTTGCAGCGGAACGAGCAATCCATTAGAAGAGTCAAATAGACTATAAAGTCTATTATCTTCTCCATGTTAAAAATCCACCAACAATGTTTTATCCCTGTAACATCACTCAACAGTTCCCTTCCACAATCATATGAATAACTCATAATCATAATTGTGATTCTAAATTTTTCTTCGCACCTAGGACGAAGAATATTTTTATCACCTGTCTTTACCTGAAATATCAAAGATCATGGTTATACCAAATCAAAGTTCCTGTTCATAATCATACTAATAAATCCATCTTTGTACTACGGTCAAAGATATTCAACAACAGTTCATCTTTGCACTACAGGCCAAAGATATTCATCAACAGACCATCTTTGCACTACAGGCCAAAGATATTCATCAATAATTCATCTTTGCACTACGGCCAAAGATATTCATCAACAATTCATCTTTGCACTACAGGCCAAAGATATTCATCAACAATTCATCTTTGCACTACGGCCAAAGATATTCATCAACAATTCATATTTGCAAAATATATTCATCAACAATTCATATTTGCACTACAGGCCAAATATATTCATCAACAGTTCATATTTGCACTACAGGCCAAATGTATTAATATCTCAAAGAAATATATAATCATTTCAGAATTTATATAAACAATAATTATAACCATGTTGATCATTTTACCTTTACACTTAAGCTAAAGATATTCAATTATAAATTCAATGGTAATGATCATACCAGTAAATAATTTAACTTTACACTACTGGCCAAAGAGAACCCATAGTCATGATCATACCAATAATTTACCCATCTTTACACTCAAGCGAAAGAGAATTTCAACATCAAGGTTATAAAAATGTTAAATATGATAATAAAAATAATATGATCAAAACATGAATTTAATTTCAAGAGCAATATTTATAAATCAACTATAATTTGGTTAGAAAAAAAAACAATTTTGTCGTGAATAGTAACTCATGAATAGTAACTCGTGAATAGTAACTCATGAATAGTAACTCGTGAATAGTAACTCATGAATAGTAACCCCGACATGAAAAATATAGAAATTCCACAATAATATACATACCAATATTTCGGTGTAATGATATTGAAAGAATAATATTTCTTAAGCTTATAAACAAATTGTTTTAATTGTTTATACTTTACTAAATAATGCATTTAATCATCCTAAAATGCCAAACTCATAAGATTTCATCACCAATAACCAAAAACCCTCATCAAAAATCTGTATATACCTCATATAGGATTCTCAAGCCATAAAATCCTATTTTCTAATTTTCTTACTTCACAAAACATATTTAATTCATTTACTCATAACTAGACTATTTTTATGAAAAATACCAAATCAGTTCTAAAAATATTTTTTTTTTGGGATTTAGAATAATATGGTCCCATAGTGAACATATATTTTTATCAGAATTTTTAAAAGTCATTTACTATTTTTCATATGGCCAAAACAGTCGAATATTTAGACATTTATCATAAATTGTACTTTTATCCAAAAATTTCAAAATTCACAGAGTACACTGATATTATATAGATATACTTTCAATAAAAATTTCATCAATTTTAGAATTAACCACAAGAAATTATAAGCGGTTACTTTTAAAATAGTATTTTCTCATAAAATTCATAACTCTCAATCTATACATCCAAAAATCACCATTTTTGGACACAATCAAGAAAACTCATCAAAATATCATTTAAAATTTTTCCAGAATTTTTGAAAGTCAAAAAAATTACGAAACTGGAAAATATAACAACCCTTAAAATCCCTTACTATCCCTAACCTCAAAAGTGCAGTATTTCTGATTGGAATGCAAAGCCGAAGGAAACTTGCACTGTAAGACCCCAACTTTTATAAATAAAGATAAATTTTCTATAAATATCATTTTTGAATATTATGGAGTTAATTTGATATAATGTTATAGTTGTGGGTAATATTTATAAATTTTGCAAAGTACGCAAGTTGTTATATAATATTTGATTGGTCGGGGAATATTCGTTTTAACAGGAAATATTCGTACAACGACACAATCATTGGTGGACCCCACAACAGAATTATTGTCGGATTGAGAAAACGACAAAGATAGTTTATTAAAAATAACGGCGGAAGTTTTACCATTGTTACTGTTGAACTACTCGGTAGTAAAAGTACAGTAATACGTGTGGTTGCATAGTAGCACACGGTATTGATTATTAATGCTTATGTGAGAAGTCACTCAGTTTGATTCCATTATTGTCAGTTAATAATATGAATTATTTAGCGATAATGACGTTTTGTTTTATTCGTATTATTAACGTAATAAAACAGAAACATCTTTTTATATAAAACAAAATACTTTATTAAAGTTATTCTATAAATAGAATATATTATATTTTATTTAAAAGATTTTTCTTTAAATATGGACCGTCAGATTAAAGTAATCAATCTGGACCGTTCATGGATTAGTTACTATGCATTCTATTTTTCTATAAATAGCAGCTCATTCCTTCATTATTTCTTACGAATTCACTGAACTCTAGAGAGAGAAACTATAGAGAGAAACTATAGAGAGAGAGAAGAAGAGTATTCTGCTACTTAACTACTTCCTTACTTCAGCTCTTCTTTAAAACGGTAAGGGGTGTTATTCTTTCTTATTCATGAAGAGAACTGTTGTTATTCCATTTCTTATTATTCTGTTGGAATAACCTGTATACGTGGTCTACCCTATACTTGATGACATTCTGCTATTATTCTGTTGGAACATCCTGTCTGTGTGTTTTACACCGGACCTGGTTTCATTTTTGTTATTATTCTGTTGGAACATCCTGTCTGCGTGTTTTACACCGGACCTGGTTCCATTATTTATTATTCTGTCGGAACATCCTGTCTGTGTGTTTTACACCGGACCTGGTTCTGTTTTTGTTATTATTCTGTTGGAACATCCTGTCTGCGTGTTTTACACCGGACCTGGTTCCATTATTTATTATTCTGTCGGAATATCCTGTCTGTGTGTTTTACACCGGACCTGGTTCCATTATTTATTATTTTATCGGAATATCCTGTCTGTGCGTTTACGCCGGACCTGGTTCCATTATTTATTATTCTGTTAAGAATAACCTGTCTGTGCGGTCTATCGCATGCATGGTGATTTCTTTTGTTATTTCATTCTTTATTGTACTCAGTTGGTTAAGTTTTGACTTCTATACTCCATGAAATTTGTGGAATATCCTTGATAATTGCGTTTCATCTAGTATCTATTCATGAAAATATTCTCCTGATCATTCTTGAATCTTACTCCACAAAGTAGTATCATGTTGACAATTTGGACGTTGTTAATTCTTGGATAAATTAATTCTTGAACTTGTTTTATTGAATTCTTATATCATTGTCATCATCCTCATGTTTATAAAATATTGAAAGTCATCTGTGGCCTGTAGTGCATAGATGGACTTGGTATGATTATGACCAGGGATTATTCGGTATAATCATGACCGTAATGTTACAAATGATGTGGTAAAAGTCCTCATTGGCCCGTAGTACATTGATGGACAGTTGTTGGCATGATCATGACCATTAATGAATATACGAATATCCTTGGCCGTAGTGCAGGGGTGATTCGATGATGTGGATTATTTTATTAAGCTGAGTCTCAGCGATCACAGTGTTGAAAAATCTTTTAAATCATAAAAGATAGTAGAGTTTATCTTCTACTTGACTCTTTTAATGGATTGCTTGTTCCGCTGCAGTTAAACTAGATGTCTATTGTATTTTATCAGTTTAATATTGTTGAAGGCTAATGATAATTTATTCTGCATTATCTTAGTCATAATATTTCTTACTGGGCTAGTTGAGCTCACCCTTTCTTTCACTGTTCTCTTCAGAAAATGAGAACGTAGCTGGGACAAGTCGGGGAACGGAGTGATGGTCCGAATGATAGTATTAGTTAGTAGTCCTCACTATTCTATGTAATGGTGTGTTAATAAATGTAACGAAGACTCCTTTTGAGTATGAATACTCTCTAGAAGATAATATTTGTATTCAAACTCACAGTTTATGTTTTGTCGTATTGTACACGACAGTTGTATTAGTAAGTTGTATTTGTATTCTGTACTATGTATCTGACGACCCAAGATGGGTGATGTATACCTAATTTTGGGGGCGTCACATGCACTGAATAGCAACTCTCAAAGTATCTAAATACTCACAAAATATGCTTCATAATATAGAGAGAGAAAGAGAGAAAGCTTATGTTTCTGGTGTGATTTTCAATTCTAACTTAGCCCTCTATTTATAGGAAAATGTTAGCACGCCGAAGCAGACTTAACCTGTAACCTGATGGCTTTACCTGCTACTATTTCCACCCACCACATTTGAATAAAAATCTCAACACATTTCTTCACCAACTAAGAGTGGGGCCCACCAATTTTAAAATTTTCCACCAAAATGATAAACTCCGAAAATTCAACAATTTCTGAACCAGTCATCTCGTAAAATTCATAACAAATCATTCGTTCATTTTTAACGGTTCAAAATTTGTGGACATATACTCAACTTATATATGTATAACATATCCAAAAATTACCACGATCCAACGGTTGGATTAAAAATTATAACCCTCGCAAAATAACTCAAAAATCCTAATTTGATTTTTAATACCTCCATTCCGATAAAAATACTGATAAAATACCTCAACATTAACTCCTTCATTTTTAACCACAAAAATATATCCCTCATTTATATTCACATAAAATAAATATTTCCTTATCATATGAATCAATAATTAATTATTCACAAATAATATTACAGAATCACATTTATGACAACTAGGCCGTTCCCAGGAAAGAGGGGGCTTTCCAATAAGGATTTCTCTTTACTGGCGCGCAATTAGATGACCAAACCTCTCCTTAGACAGAACTTTCTAGACATTGCCAATAATGTTATCTAATAATATTATTCAAATAATATGAATTATTGATCTGATAATGGAAAATACTGTGCATCAACAATTATTGAAACAACAATAATATAAAATATCAACGCAGTAATTATTGAATCAATAAAATAAAATATTGAACAATAATTACTGTGATAATTATTCAGTAGTGTCTTCTTACGTAAGGATCAATAATTCAAAAATACTGTGCAATACTGTGTGCTACTGTGCAATAACGCGTATTACTGTATTTTAACCACCGGGTATTCCAACAGTGTTAACGGTAACAACTACGCCGTTATTTGTAAAAACTTAAATTTATCGTTTTCTTCACCCGACAGTTATTCTGTTATGGGGCCCACAAATGGCTCCGCCGTCGTACGAATATTTTCCTACAGAAAGAATATTCCACGACCAAACGAATATTCCCCGACAACAATGAATATTTTATAACCACTTGTGTATTTTGAAAAAAAATTCATATATCACCCTTAACTTTAACATTTATCAATTTAACCATTTACTAAATAGTAATTATAAGAAAAATTGAATACTTTTATTTCATAAAATTCGGGGTCTTACAATCTCCCCTCCTTATGAAATTTCGTCCCCGAAATTTACGTACCTGGTATTTCGAAGAGTTGAGAATACCTTGCTTCCATTTCAGATTCTATCTCTCAGATCATCATGATTTCTCCATTGCTCATCTCCCATGATAACTTCATTTGGGTTCCTCATTTGTTGGGAAGTCATGACAACCGCCATCCCTCGAACTACTCGCCTTTGACTTGTCTGGAGTAGCATTTGGCGTCATTATTACCGTTGGAATATACCTTTCTATAGGACATATTCCTCCCTCAACTGCCTCTTCGTACTCCTCATTCATGATCTGAATCATCAATCTTCGATCCATATCGGATTCAGGTTGACCGCTATGTACAGGGTAATTCAAAACTCGATATTGGGTTCTCCCAATTGCTTTCCAAAAAGAGAAATTCATATCATCTATTTTAGCCTTCTTAGATCGAACATCTCTTTTCACAATATCCACGTGTCGTGCGGCTTTTGTCCATGCATCACTTATTCTCACTCGTTCAGTTTTTTCTTCTTTCAGCTCAGATTCTATTTTTATCATCTTATACTCTGCCAAAGAATGCTTCTGTTCAAGTATCACATATCGGGTAACACAAGCTTGAATTGTTGCATCCTTTTGTTCCACGACCGCCTGTCGTTCTTCTGCCTGCTCTTCTAACTCATGAATACGATTTTGAAATTCTACATTTTGATCATATAATACCTCTAATAAACTCTCCTCAGGTACTTCTTCTTCCTCAGTCTCAGTTGTTACCTCTGTGACTATCTCGGGTGCAACTATCAATTCTTCACTCACCACATGGATATCTCTAATTCCTTCTTCGTCTGACATCACATTATCACGATTAGTGATTAGAGGTATCCCCACAATCTTATTCACTCCATTGTTAGCATTATCAGCTGTCATTTTCAAATACTGTCATAAAACAAGGGTTAATTAAACAAATTAACATATCACATAATATCCCAATATTATGACTGACTAACAAATAAGCTTAGATAGGACACACTAGCGAAGGATTTACTCATCTCTCCCCTCCTAGTTGTATTCCCCGATCTCCGCCAGAGATCATATCCCTAAGCTCTGATACCAAATGTGACAACCCCAAAACAGGTCCATTCCATCCAACTCATTCTGAGTCGCCAAATGCATGGTATAGAAAACAACTACAACTTTATTACAACAATTGTCGTATAAAATACAACAACATATATGTTGTGAGTTTGGATACAAATATATACCAAATGTGACACATGTCCCAACCGTGGACAGTACCTCACAATGGCACCTTACATAAAGTTATAGTCAAAGACTGTTTTAAAAATTAGAATCTTTGGAAAGTGCTCAAGGAAACCTTCGTACATGGGAGGCCATGCGTCTAAGTTATGATAGATATCATATGGCCACAGAATTATCCTTGGTTGACCCAATAGACCCCAAAGAAAAATGAGAAATTTACAATCATATTCTTCCCAATGGCGAGTCTTCTCTTGACTTATCATTATCTCCACTGTCTCTAATTGAGAATTTTACTTCAAACAAACACCAAGATTATATAGGTAGTGCTCGTAGATATACTCAGCAAGTGGATGAGCACAACCCTGTCTTATGATGGCACGAGGTTGTATGTCATTAGACATCTTGTATGATAGTGATAAAACACCCTTTCAACGTTGGGTTCGCCTCACCCTATTTTCTTCACCAAATATAACTACTAAATGATGACCACCGTTCTATTCCCTTGTTACCCCCGCTCGACCCAGCTACACTCTTATTACCTGAAAAGAATTGTGAAACAAAAGGGTGAGCACAACTAGCACAGTAAAGAATATCATGACTAAAGATAAATAAATTATCAATAGTCTTCATCAGTAATAAATCAGAGATTTAGAACATATGGTAGATGATAAAATTTTTAACCATAGTTGCAGCGGAACGAGCAATCCATTAGAAGAGTCAAATAGACTATAAAGTCTATTATCTTCTCCATGTTAAAAATCCACCAACAATATTTTATCCCTGTAACATCACTCAACAGTTCCCTTCCACAATCATATGAATAACTCATAATCATAATTGTGATTCTAAATTTTTCTTTGCACCCAGGACGAAGAATATTTTCATCATCTGTCTTTACCTGAAATATCTAAGATCATGGTTATACCAAATCACAGTTCCTGTTCATAATCATACTAATAAATCCATCTTTGCACTACGGCCAAAGATATTCAACAACAGTTCATCTTTGCACTACAGGCCAAAGATATTCATCAACAGACCATCTTTGCACTACAGACCAAAGATATTCAACAACAGTTCATCTTTCCACTACAGGCCAAAGATATTCATCAATAATTCATCTTTGCACTACGGCCAAAGATATTCATCAACAATTCATCTTTGCACTACAGGCCAAAAATATTCATCAACAATTCATCTTTGCACTACGACCAAAGATATTCATCAACAATTCATATTTGCACTACATGCCAAATATATTCATCAACAGTTCATATTTGCACTACAGGCCAAATGTATTAATATCTCAAAGAAATATATAATCATTTCAGAATTTATATAAACAATAATTATAATCATGTTGATCATTTTACCTTTACACTTAAGCTAAATATATTCAATTATAAATTCAATGGTCATGATCATACCAGTCAACAATTTAACTTTGCACTACTGGCCAAAGAGAACCCATAATCATGATCATACCAATAATTTACCCATCTTTACACTCAAGCAAAAGAGAATTTCAACATCAAGGTTATAAAAATGTTATATATGATAATAAAAATTAATATGATCAAAATATGAATTTAATTTCAAGAGCAAATTTATAAATCAACTATAATTTGGTTAGAAAAAGAAACCAATTTTGTCGTGAATAGTAACTCATGAATAGTAACTCGTGAATAGTAACTCATGAATAGTAACTCATGAATAGTAACCCCGACATGAAAAATATAGAAATTCCACAATAATATACATACCAATATTTCGGTGTAATGATATTGAAAGAATAATATTTCTTAAGCTTATAAACAATTTGTTTTAATTGTTTATACTTTACTAAATAATGCATTTAATCATCCTAAAATGTCAAACTCATAAGATTTCATCACCAATAACCAAAAACCCTCATCAAAAATCTGCATATACCTCATATAGGATTCTCAAGCCATAAAATCCTATTTTCTAATTTTCTTACTTCACAAAACATATTTAATTCATTTACTCATAACTAAACCATTTTTATGAAAAATATCAAATCAGTTTCAAAAATATTTCTTTTCTGGGATTTAGCATAATATAGTCCCATAGTGAACACATATTTTTCTCAAAATTTTTAAAAGTCATTTACTATTTTTCATATGGCCAAAACAGCCGAATATTTAGACATTTATCATAAATTGTACTTTTATCCAAAAATTCTGAAATTCACAGAGTACACTGATATTATATAGATATACTTTCAATAAAAATTTTATCAATTTTGGAATTAACCACAAGGAATTATAAGCGGTTACTTTTAAAATAGTATTTTCTCATAAAATTCATAACTCTCAATATATACATCCAAAAATCACCATTTTTGGACACAATCAAGAAAACTCATCAAAATATCATTTCAAATTTTTCCAGAATTTTTAAAAGTCAGAAAAATTACGAAATTGGAAAATATAACAACCCTTAAAATCCCTTACTATCCCTTACTATCCATTACCTCAAAAGTGCAGTATTTCTGACTGGAATGCAAAGCCGAAGGAAACTTGCACTGAATAGCAACTCTCAAAGTATCTAAATACTCACAAAATATGCTTCATAATATAGAGAGAGAAAGAGAGAAAACTTATGTTTCTGGTATGATTTTCAATTCTAACTTAGCCCTCTATTTATAGGAAAATGTTAGCACGCCGAAGCAGACTTAACCTGTAACCTGATGGCTTTACCTGCTACTATTTTCACCCACCACATTTGAATAAAAATCTCAGCACATTTCTTCACCAACTAAGAGTAGGGCCCACCAATTCTAGAATTTTCCACCAAAATGATAAACTCCGAAAATTTAACAATTTCTGAACCAGTCATCTCGTAAAATTCATAACAAATCATTCGTTCATTTTTAACGGTTCAAAATTTATGGACATATACTCAACTTATATATGTATAATATATCCAAAAATTACGACGATCCAACGGTTGGATTAAAAATTATAACCCTCGCAAAATAACTCAAAAACCCTAATTTGATTTTTAATACCTCCATTCCGACAAAAAATACTGATAAAACACCTCAACATTAACTCATTCATTTTTAACCACAAAAATATATCCCTCATTTATATTCACATAAAATAAATATTTCCTTATCATATGAATCAATAATTAATTATTCACAAATAATATTACAGAATCACATTTATGACAAATAGGCCGTTCCCAGGAAAGAGGGGGCTTTCCAATAAGAATTTCTCCTTACTGGCGCGCAATTAGATGACCAAACCTC
Organism: Panax notoginseng; assembly: GCA_016801055.1. Classification (NCBI taxonomy): domain Eukaryota; kingdom Viridiplantae; phylum Streptophyta; class Magnoliopsida; order Apiales; family Araliaceae; genus Panax; species Panax notoginseng. The sequence goes on from CM029018.1 coordinate 19,858,501, forward strand.
TCCTTAGACAGAACTTTCTAGACATTGCCAATAATGTTATCTAATATTATTATTCAAATAATATGAATTATTGATCTGATAATAAAAAATACTGTGCAGCAACAATTATTGAAACAACAATAATATAAAATATCAACGCAGCAATTATTGAATCAATAAAATAAAATATTGAACAGTAATTACTGTGATAATTATTCAGTAGTGTCTTCTTACGTAAGAATCAATAATTCAAAAATGCTGTACAATACCGTGTGCTACTGTGCAATAACGCGTATTACTGTATTTTAACCACCGGGTATTCCAACAGTGTTAACGGTAACAACTACGCCGTTATTTGTAAAAACTCAAATTTATCGTTTTCTTCACCCGACAGTTAGGTGCTGTTTGATTACATCTGATTGCCTCTTAATGGATTGCCTCTTATTCGCTAAGAGGCATGATGCTGTTTGTTTTATTTTTTGTTACCTCTGAATGCCTCTTAATCGGTAAGACAGAAAATGAAATCTTAATAATTAAGAGGTACCTCTTAATGAAATTTTTTTAATAATTTTTTTTATATAAATATATTCAACAATATTATGCACTCATTTTTATTAAATTGAAATTTTACCCTTTAAAATGGTAAAATAGTGTCATTAAGAGACAACTTACTTTTTTGTTATCAAACAATTTTTTAGATTCAGACCTCATAACCATTCAGATGATCTAATTTATTAAGACATCATAATCATTCAGATCTTAATTTCCAGATTTATCAAACACAACCTTATTCTGTTATGGGGCCCACAAATGGCTGCGCCGTCATACGAATATTTCTCGACAGAAAGAATATTCCTCGACAACAATGAATATTTTATAACCACTTGTATATTTTGAAAAAAAATTCATATATCACCCTTAACTTTAACATTTATCAATTTAACCATTTACTGAATAGTAATTATAAGAAAAATTGAATACTTTTATTTCATAAAATTCGGGGTCTTACAAGAAATTAAGAGTGCTATAAATTAAAAATAAAATCTAGGAGATGATATTTTAAACGTTGAAAATACTAATGCACCTCAATTTTACAACATATTATGCATGTTGTACAAAGTGCAAGCCATGTTTTGGGCTAAATTAGTACTCCCCCCTCTTGTTCTATAATGTATGATGTTTTAGAGTTATGCATAAGAATTAAAAAAATGATTGTATAGCATTAAATATAGAATTAATTGTCTATAATATCCTTTACTATATACTTATCTTATACTCTCTCTATCATCTGTAATATTTTTTTATGAATAATAATTTTAAAAAGATTATAACTAATTTTTTTAAATTATATAAAATATTAAATAATTTTAAAAAAAATAAAATTATTTAAAACGTTATATTATGAGCGAGGGGAGGGGAGGGGGTGGCGTGGGGTAGATTGGAGTGGGGGGAGAGTATTTTCATACTTAAAATTATGAATTTGGATATAAAGTATAGGTACAATTATTGATTAGTCTTATCATTTGCAAGGGAAATAAAGTTGATTAGACCCCAATTGAATCTAGATAGGTCAGGTGAACAATTAAAGATTTGAAGGGTGAATGGTTCACATGGCTCAATGAATTGATCCAAACCCAAATATCCATGTCAAGATACGCACCCACCCCACAAACCACCCCACAAATGCAATTATCTTTAGCTACATGACAACAATTAATATCAACCCCTTGAAAAGAATAGTAAATGAGAGAATCCCTCCAAAAACACTACTGTTCTGCTCCCCATATTTCTTCCATAAATTAGTCAGTAACTATTCCTAAAGGTAAATTTGAAGGGGTATTTTTTACATTTTTTTTTCTTCTTGTTTTTTGTCAGACATTATTTTTGAGACCAATCAGCAGCCGCAACTGACCACCCACCCAACCACCCTTCTGAATTTATCTGATCCTTTGCTCCTTTATTTTTTAACTGCTTTAGCCTTTATGCATTCTGAAGTATACATAGATAGCAAAACGTGACTTAAAAGAACACAGAGATCGGTGCCATTCATCCCAGCCGTTGGATCCTTGATTGATAATGCCTAAATTTAAATTCTATATATTAATAATTTAAAAATATAAAATTTCAAAGTTACTCTTTTCAGGAAGATAATGCTTCAAGTTGTTGGCTTGAGGACAAGCTTCTTTTGAGACGAGGTTGCAATTAATTGACGCACAAGAACCCCAGTCCAAACAGCCAAAGAGACTCTGCTCCATTTCTTAAACTTGGCTCAAAATCTGTATTCTTTCATTCGAGTTACATTTGCAAGGTTTATGTTAGATTTAAGATTAAAATATAGCACACAATTGTATAAAATTAAAAAAAGAACAAAATATATAAAACATATGTGACATATTCGAACTCAAAACTTCTAATTTAGAAATTTAGTCCAATGACCAACTAAGCAACATGGGCCTATTTGTTATTATTTTACTAGGATTAATACTTATAACTAAACAATTAGATCCCGAAATTAAAAGACAAAACAGATTTCAAGCAGATCCCCAAATTAAATTAACGTAATATTAAAATTACTTGGTTCTCCACAGCAACTCCAAGTATAGCTTTTCCACAACAACTCTAAGTATAACTTTTCTCCAAATTTCAAATTACTTGCTTTGCTCCACAAAAGTCACATTTATAAAATTAAAAAAATATTTACCAGAAATTATGTAATATTTAAAAACCAAATTTGGGGATAAAATATTAAATATAATATTTAATATTTTACTAGAAATATAAGTAAAATATATTTAATATTTTAATATTAAATATATTTTACCGAAAATATATTTAATATTTTAATTAATGATTAATTAAAATATATTTTAGGTAAATTAAAAAAAATATTTACCGAAAATTATGTAATATTTAAAAAACAAATTTGGGGATAAAATATTAAATATAATATTTAATATTTTAACGGAAATATAAGTAAAATATATTTAATATTTAATATTAAATATATTTTACCGGAAATATATTTAATATTTTAATTAATGATTAATTAAAATATATTTTAGATAAATTAAAAAAAATATTTACCGGAAATTATGTAATATTTAAAAAACAAATTTGGGCCTAAAATATTAAATATAATATTTAATATTTTATCGGAAATATAAGAAATATATATTTAATATTTTAATATTAAATATATTTTACCAGAAATATATTTAATATTTTAGTTAATGATTAATTAAAATATATTTTAGGTAAATTAAAAAAAATATTTACCAAAAATTATGTAATATTTAAAAAACAAATTTGGGGCTAAAATATTAAATATAATATTTAATATTTTACCGGAAATGTGACGCCCCCAAAATAGGTATACAACACTCATTCTGAGTCGCCAAAATACATGGTATAGAAACAACTACATCTTTATTATTACAATATAAGAACTGTGAGTTTAAATACAAATATTGCCATCTAGACAATATCCATACTCAAATAAGTCCTCATTACAATTATTGATACATTAATTCATAAAAATGGTGAGGACTACTAAAATAACTTCTAGAACCATCATTCCATACCCCTACTAGTACTCGCTACATTTTCGCCTCCTGAGAAAAATGGAACAAAAAGAAAAAGGGTGAGCTCAACTAGCCCAGTAAAGAACATTATGACTAAGTTAATACAGAACAAATTATCGTTATTCTTCAACAAGGAAAAATCAAATAGAATACAATAGACAACAAGTTTTAAATCAATATTCGCAGCGGAAAATAATAATTCATAGAAGAGTTACGTAGAGAATAAAATCTACTATTATCCATGAATTTAAAAGTCCATCATCAATATTTTATCCCTGTAACATCAATCAATATTCATCTTTGCACTACAAGCCAAAGATATTCATCAGTTGATCATGTTCATCTCAACACCTGTTCATCTTTGCACTACGGGCCAAAGATATTTATCAAGAAATCATTCATCTTTGCACTACAGGCCAAAGATATTCAGTTATATCATCATTTAGGACTGAGGATGATGAAAAATATTTTAAAGGAAACGAATCAGTGAAACAAAATAACAAATATTAAGGATTCGTATTTCGATTTATCCATGTCCAAAAATACCTTATAAATAATCATAGTGAAGTAAAATTCAAGAATGATCAAAACATGGATACAATCAAAGCTAGTATCCAGAATAGATATTTTGGACGAAAAGAAAAAAATTCATTTTTTGGTGAATAGTAACTCGTGAGTAACTCATGAATAGTAACCCCGACATTAAAAGTTCCAAATTTGAAAAAAAATTCCAACTAATATTTCTGCATAATGATATTGAAGAAATAATATCATTTTCGAATAAAATAACATCCCTTACCTTGTAAAGACAGTACTTCTAGTTGAAACACCGGATATAGGCTATGACTTGAACTTGCACCGTATAGCAACACTCAAAGTATTAAAATACTCACAAGAATACGCTCAATATAACGAGAGAGAAATCTTTAGTTTCTGGTGTGATTTTCAATTCTAACCTAAGCACCCTATTTATAGGAAAACGCTTAGAACAACAAGGCAGAAAATTTAATAAAATATTAATATATAAATAAAATTTTCTACGCCAACCTTAGACTTCTGAATTCAGCAACTTAGCATGTGATTAATGAGGCTCATAACATATAAAAAACGTTTTTCTTAATTAAAATAATTAAAACTTCCGAAAATCAATTATTTCGGAATTTTAGAACTTTAATAATTCATAATAAATAGCCCTTTTATCAAAAAATTCGAATCTCCCAAAATTTTTATAGGAAATTAAATTCTCTACAACTTTGCAGAAGAAAGTTTTTCCAAATTCCAAACAGAAATTGACCGAAATCCATAAATGGGCGATTTTACAGGCTATAATCAAATTTCAGTCAAGAAATGGGCCCGCGGACATGTTTAACATGTTTTAAACAACTTTTGTAACAAAAATACTCTTTCTCCTCATATACTCATATATCCCACATTCATTGTAAAAATATCATCATTATTATATTATAATAATATAATAAAATATTATTTTATCAGAAAAGATAAAATATCTATTTTTAACAATTGTCACTTTAAAAATTTTCTCCATCTATATCCACATAAAATGAATATTTTTCTCATCATATAAATTAATAATTAATTATTCACAAATAATATTACAGAATCACAGTACTGGCAACCAGGCCGTTCCCAAGAAAGAGGGGGCTTTCCAATAAGGATTTTTCCTTACTGGCGCGCAATTAGGTGACCAAACCTTTTCTTATACAGAACTTTTTAGACATTGCCAATAATGTTATCTAATAATATTATTCAGATAATATGAATTATTACTCCGATAATAGAAAATACTGTGTAGTGACAATTATTGAAACAATAGTAAAATAAAATATCAACTCAGTAATTATTGAATCAATAAAATAAAATACTAAACAGTAATTACTGTAACCATTATTGAGTAGTGCCTTCTTACGTAAGAATCAATAATTGGTGCAATATAGTGTGCTACTGTGCAACAACGCGTATTACTGCGTTTTAGCCACCGGGTATTCCAACAGTATTAACGATAACAACTACGCCGTTATTTATAAACAACTTATACTTGTCGTTTTCTTCATCCAATCGCTTTCCGTTATGGGGCACACAAAAGACTGCGCCGTCGTACGAATATTCCCCGACAAGAAAAATATTCCACGACCAAACGAATATTCCCCGACAATAATGAATATTTTATAACCACATGCTTATTTGAAAAATTTGCGCATTTTACCTATAACTAACCTCATTAATCAATTTAACCCTTACTATTTCAAATAATAAATAGAGAAAATTAAATTTTATTTATTAATAATTTGGGGTCTTACAACCTCCCCTCCTTATGAAATTTCGTCCTCGAAATTGACGTACGTACCTGGTATTTCAAAAAGATGAGGATACCTCGCTTTCATTTCCGTTTCCAACTCCCAGGTCATTTCCTCAATAGCATGGTTTCTCCACAAAACTTTAACTTGTGGTATGATCTTCGTGCGTAGGACATGCTCCTTCCTATCCAAGATCTTGACAGGTACCTCTTCGTACGTTAAGTCTTCAGCTATCTTGTCCGATTCTAACTCAATAATGTGGTTTGGGTCTTTCACATATTTATGTAACACAGATATATAAAAAATATTATGAACACGAGACATACTTGGAGGTAACGCGAGTCTATAGGCCACATTTTCTACTCGATCAAGAATCTGAAATGGACCAATAAATCATGGATTGAGCTTTTCTCTCTTCCCAAATTTTGTAACTCCTTTCCATGGAGCCACACACAACAATACATGATCTCCAATGTCAAATTCTACGTCCTTTCGATGAAGATCCGCATAACTCTTTTGTCGATCCTGTGCCGTTTGTATACATTGTCGAATCGTTTGGATCTTCTCTGTAGTCATTCGTTCCAACTCTGGTCCTAACAACGTTGCTTCTCCCACCTCATCCCAACATACTGGAGAGCAGCACTTTTGTCCATACAATACTTTAAATGGAGCCACACCTATACTTGCCTGATAACTGTTATTGTAGGAGAATTCCACCAATGGTAGGTACTTATCCCAACTCCCTTTGAAATTTAGGACACAAAGTCTTAATAGATCTTCAAGAGTTTGAATAGTCCTCTCTGATTGCCCGTTCGTTTGAGGATGGTATGCCGAACTAAATCGTAAATCCGTGCCCATAGTTTTTTGCAAGCTAACCCAAATCTTGAAGTGAATCTTGGGTCACAATCCGAAACTATGGATACTGGCATACCATGCAGCCTCACAATCTCATCTACGTATATACGAGCAAGACGTTTAAGGGAATAAGTCTCCCGTATTGGCAAGAAATGAGCAGACTTGGTTAATCTATCAACAATAACCCAAATAGCATTTATGCCTTGAGAAACCGTGAGAAGACCCGTAACGAAATCCATGGTAATGTGTTCCCACTTCCATTTCAGAATCTCAAGTGGTTGCAATGGACCCTTTGGCACTTGATGCCCCGCCTTTACACGTTGACAAGTTAAACACCTCGAGATAAACTTTGCAATCTCTCTCTTCATATTGTTCCACCAAAATGTATGTCAAAGATCACGATACATTTTGGTACTTCCAGGATGGATTACAAATGATGTATTGTGTGCCTCCATCATGATCTTGTACTTTAAATAAGAATCGTTAGGAACACAAAGTCTGGAGTGGACTCGAAGTATTCCTTCTTCATTGATTCTTGCTTCTGGAATAGCACCTTCTTGCACTTTCTTCTTCATACGCATCAGCTCCGGGTCTGTGGCTTGAGCAACTTTAACTTTATCGATTAAAGTTGGTTCTATGCGTATACTTGACATCATCACACTCGTTCCTACATATGATCTTCTACCCAACGCGTCAGCTATCACGTTTGCTTTTCCAGGATGGTATTGAATAGTGTGGTCGTAATCTTTCAACAGCTCGAGCCAACGTCGTTGCCGCATGTTGAGTTCTTTTTGGGTGAAGAAATATTTGAGACTTTTATGGTCTGAATATATCTCCACTTTCTCCCCATATAGATAGTGCCTCCAGATCTTTAGCGCGAAAACGACTGCTGCCAACTCTAGATCACGAGTAGGATAATTCCTCTCATATTCTTTAAGTTGTCGCGAGGCATAGGCTATAACTTTCCCACGTTGCATGAGAACACATCCTAGCCCTTTGCCTGAAGCATCGCTGTAGATAACAAATCCATCCGAACCAGATGGTATGGTCAAAACAGGTGCCGAAATGAGTCTCCTCTTAAGCTCTTGAAAACTCTTCTCGCATTCCTCGCTCCATACGAATTTGATATCTTTTCGAGTCAGCTGTGTTAACGGGGTAGCGATTCGAGAAAACCCTTCCACGAATCTCCAATAATAACCAGCTAAGCCTAGAAAGCTACGTACTTTGGTCACCGTCTTTGGTTGCTCTCAACTTTGTATTGCTTCAATCTTCACCGGGTCAACAGATACTCCATGTTTTGACACCACGTGCCCTAAGAATGCTACTTTCTCAAGCCAGAACTCGCATTTCTTCAACTTAGCATATAACTTATTTTCACGCAGCCTTTGGAGTACCAGCTTCAAATGGTGCTCATGATCTTCACGGCTTTTGGAATATATGAGGATGTCATCAATAAAGACAACAACGAACTGATCCAAATAATCCTTGAATACTCGGTTCATCATATCCATGAAAGTCGCAGGAGCATTAGTCAATCTAAAAGACATGACTAGGAATTCATAATGCCCGTACCGAGTTCTGAAGGCAGTCTTCAGAATATCCTCAGTTTTAACCTTCAGCTGATGATATCCAGAACGAAGATCGATCTTTGAAAAGAATTGTGCTCCTTGTAACTAGTCAAACAGGTCATCAATACGAGGTAGCGGATACCTATTCTTGATAGTGACATGGTTCAATTCCCGATAGTCAATACAAAGTCGCATACTCCCGTCTTTCTTCTTTACAAATAAAACAGGAGCACCCCAAGGAGATGTACTAGGATGAATGAAACCGATGTCTAACAACTCCTGTAGTTGGACCTTTAGCTCCTGAAGTTCAATAAGAGCCATTCGATATGGGGTTTTAGAAATGGACTTTGTACCAGGTTCAAGATCAATAAAGAATTCAACTTCACGTTCTGGGGGTAGACCGAGAAGTTCTTCAGGAAATACGTCAGGAAAGTCAATAACAACAGGAATATTACTCTAATATGACGTGTCTTTATTCAAATTCATAACATGGGCTAAGAAAGCTTGACATCCGTTTTTTAATAAACGAATAGCTTTATGACTTGATATAATAGTGATTGATTTTAATAGCTTAGTTGTTTGAATTCGCACAACAGGTTGGTTAGGAATATGAAAATTAACAACCTTACAAAAACAATCAATTTTGGCATAATGAGTAGTTAACCAATCAATCCCTAAAATCACATCAAAAGCAAGTATCTTTAAAGAGATAAAGTCAACAGGTAAGGTGATGGTGCCAACTTGGATCAAACAAGATTTATAAACAGTGGATGTGATGAAAGTTTCTCCTAACGGAGTCTCCACAGATAAATCAAAGTCTAACTTCTCCGGAGTCAAGTTTAAACGTTGAGCACAAGCAGGAGAAATAAATGAATGGGTAGCATCGGTATCTAGTAAGGTATAAACTTCGCATGAATTTATAATTAGCTTACCCATGATCACCTCGTTTGGGTTCCTCGCATGTTGACCAGTCACGACAAACGCTCTTCCAGGAACTGTTGCCTTTGTCTTTTCTGGGATAGCTTTTTTGAGTCACCATTCCCGCTGGACTTGGTTTCTCTACAGTGCAATCTCGAGCGATATGTCCTTCCTTTCCATAATTATAACATACCTTAAACTGTTGTGGGCAGTTTGGGCTGATATGTCCTTCTTTTCCGCACTTATAGCATATAACCGGTGGTCGTTCTCCTCCCTTGGAACCAGTTGCTGCTGGTGCTGACGTCTTCGTATTGTCATTGTTGAATCTCCTCCCGACTCGCTTCTTCTATTTTCATAGCCACGATTACTACCAGAGTGGTTGCCGTTCTTGCTTGTATTTTTCTTTCTCCGCTGGTTATCATTGTTCTGATGACTGCTGTCACCGATATAATCCTGGTTGTGGTCCCTCGGTTGACCGTACTCGTTATCTCGCTCTAATAATTGAGCCCTGTTGACAACATATGAATAGAGAGAAAATTTATGAGAAATGAGATATTGACGTATGCCGGGTTTCAAACCTCTCAGAAACATCCGCGTCATACGTTCCTCATTCTCCACCAAATGAGGTACAAACCTGGACAACTCTGTAAACTTCGCCTCGTACTGGGACACCGTCATGTTATTCTGCTCCAGTCTAATAAACTCTACCTCCTTCATATGACGAATACTTTCAGGAAAGTACTTGTCATTGAACAGTTTCTGAAATGTCTCCCAAGACATGCTGAGTCCGGCTGGATGGGTACGCTTCACAGACTCCCACCAGTAGTCTGCCTCGCTACGGAACATAAAGGTGGCGAATGGAACCTTCTGTTCCTCCGTGCATCCCAAGACATCGAATATCTTGGTAATTTGCTTGACCCACGTTTCCGCCATGATCGAATCCGGCTTTCCCTTTAATTCTGGTGGTCCCAATTCTTTGAACTGCTTGGCTGTGACAAACCGTGAATTGCTATCATTTTCGCCTGTATTTTGAACACGAGTCTCCCTCGTCTGGTTTTGCATGAATTGCAAAAAGCTTATAAACATACCATCGTTCATCATCTGCTCATTGATGTTGTTCACAGGAGGAACATTGCCAACCTGTTGCACGTTCTCCTCGTTGGTGAGCACAGGTGTCTCCACGGTCTCATTTACTCCACTGTTAACATTCTCAGTCGACATTCTCAAATACTACCATAAAACAAGGGTTAATTAAATAAATTAACAAATCACATAATACCTCTATATTATGACCGACCAACAAATAAGCTTAGGTAGGACACACTAGCGAAGGATTTACTCGTCTCTCCCCTCCTAGTTCTATTCCCCGATCTCCGCCAGAGATCATATCCCTAAGCTCTGATACTAACTGTGACACCCCCAAAATAGGTATACAACATCCATTCTGAGTCGCCAAAATACATGGTATAGAAACAACTACATTTTTACTATTACAACATAAGAATTGTGAGTTTAAATACAAATATTATCATCTAGACAATATCCACACTCAAATAAGTCCTCATTACAATTATTGATACATTAATTCACAAAAATGGTGATGACTACTAAAATAACTTCTAGAACCATCATTCCATACCCCAACTAGTACTCGCTACATTCTCGCCTCCTGAAAAAATGGAACAAAAAGGAAAAGGGTGAGCTTAATTAGCCCAGTAAAGAACATTATGACTAAGATAATACAAAACAAATTATCGTTAGTTTTCAACAGGAAAAAAAAGCTAATAGAATACATAGACAACACGTTTTAAATCAATATTCGCAGCGAAAAATAATAATTCATAGAAGAGTTACGTAGAGAATGAAATCTACTATTATCCATGAATTTAAAAGTCCATCATCAATATTTTATCCCTGTAACATCAATCAATATTCTTCTTTGCACCGTATAGCAACACTTAAAGTATTAAAATACTCACAAGAATACGCTCAATATAACGAGGGAAAAAGAGAGAGAAATCTTTAGTTTCTGATGTGATTTTCAATTCTAATCTAAGCACCCTATTTATAAGAAAATGCTTAGAACACCAAAGCAGAAAATTTAATAAAATATTAATATATAAATAAAATTTTCTACGCCAACCTTAGACTTCTGAATTCAGCAACTTAGCATGTGATTAATGAGGCTCATAACATATAAAAAACGTTTTTCTTAATTAAAATAATTAAAACTTCTAAAAATCAATTATTTTAAAATTTCAGAACTTCAATAATTCATAATAAATAGCCCTTTATTAGAAAATTCGAATCTCGCAACTTTTTATAGGAAATTCAATTCTCTACAACTTTGTAGAAGAAAGTTTTTCCAAATTTCAAACAAAAATTGACCGAAATCCTTAAACGAGCGATTTTACAGGCTATAATCAAATTTCAGTCAAGAAATGTGCCCACAGACATGTTTAACATGTTTTAAACAACTTTTGTAACAAAAATAATCTTTCTCCTCATATACTCATATATCCCACATTCATTATAAAAATATCATCATTATTATATTATAATAATATAATAAAATATTAATTTATTAAAAAAGATAAAATATCGATTTTTAACAATTGTCACTTTAAAAATTTTCTCCATCTATATCCACATAAAATGAATATTTTTCTCATCATATAAATTAATAATTAATTATTCACAAATAATATTACAGAATCACAGTACTGGCAACCAGGCCGTTCCCAGGAAAGAGGGGGCATTCCAATAAGGATTTCTCCTTACTGGCGCGCAATTAGGTGACCAAACCTCTCCTTAGACAGAACTTTCTAGGCATTGCCAATAATGTTATCAAATAATATTATTCAGATAATATGAATTATTGCTCCGATAATAGAAAATACTGTGTAGTGACAATTATTGAAACAACAGTAATATAAAATATCAACGCAGCAATTATTGAATCAATAAAATAAAATACTGAACAGTAATTACTGTAATCATTATTGAGTAGTGCCTTCTTACGTAAGAATCAATAATTAGTGCAATACAGTGTGCTACTGTGCAACAACGCGTATTACTGCGTTTTAACCACCGGGTATTCCAACAGTATTAACGGTAATATACTTGTCATTTTCTTCATCCAATCGCTTTCCGTTATGGGGCCCACAAAAGACTGCGCCGTCGTACGAATATTCACCGACAGGAAGAATATTCCACGACCAAACGAATATTCCTCGACAACAATGAATATTTTATAACCACTTGCTTATTTGAAATATTTGCGCATTTTACCCATAACTAACCTCATTAATCAATTTAACCCTTACTATTTCAAATAATAAACAGAGAAAATTAAATTTTATTTATTAATAATTTGGGGTCTTACAGGAAATATAAGTAAAATATATTTAATATTAATAAAATTAAATATATTTTATTGGAAATATATATAATATTTTAATTAATGATTAATTAAAATATATTTTAGGTACATTAAAAAAAATATTTACTGAAAATTATGTAATATTTAAAAAACAAATTTGGGGCTAAAATATTAAATATAATATATAATATTTTACCAGAAATATAAGTAAAATATATTTAATATTTTAATATTAAATATATTTTACCAGAAATATATTTAATATTTTAATTAATGATTAATTAAAATATATTTTAGGTAAATTAAAAAAAATATTTACCGAAAATTATGTAATATTTAAAAAACAAATTTGGGCCTAAAATATTAAATATAATATATAATATTTTACCGAAAATATAAGTAAAATATATTTAATATTTTAATATTAAATATATTTTATCAGAAATATATTTAATATTTTAGTTAATGATTAATTACAATATATTTTAGGTAAATTAAAAAAAATATTTACTGGAAATTATGTAATATTTAAAAAACAAATTTGGGGCTAAAATATTAAATATTGTATTTAATATTTTACCAGAAATATAATTAAAATATATTTAATATTAATTATATTTTACCAAAAATATATTTAATATATTAATTAATGATTAATTAAATTATATTTTAGGTAAATTAAAAGAAATATTTATCGAAAATTATGTAATATTTAAAAAATAAATTTGGGGCTAAAATATTAAATACAATATTTAATATTTTACCGAAAATAAAAGTAAAATATATTTAATATTACATATATTTTACCAGAAATATATTTAATATTTTAGTTAATGATTAATTAAAATATATTTTAGATAAATTAAAAAAATATTTACTGGAAATTATGTAATATTTAAAAAACAAATTTTTTGCTAAAATATTAAATATAATATTTAATATTTTATCAAAAATATAAGTAAAATATATTTAATATTAAATATATTTTATCGAAAATATATTTGTTTTTTAATTAATGATTAATTAAAATATATTTTAGGTAAATTAAAAAAAAATATTTACCTAAAATTATTTAATATTTAAAAAACAAATTTGGGGCTAAAATATTAAATATAATATTTAATATTTTACCAAAAATATTAGTAAAATATATTTAATATTTTAATATTAAATATATTTTATCTAGAATATATTTAATATATTAATTAATGATTAATTAAAATATATTTTAGGTAAATTAAAAAAAATATTTACCAAAAATTATGTAATATTTAATAAACAAATTTGGGCCTAAAATATTAAACATAATATTTAATATTTTACCAAAAATATAAGTAAAATATATTTAATATTTTAATATTAAATATATTTGACCGAAAATATATTTAATATTTTAATTAATGATTAATGATTAATGATTAATTAAAATATATTTTAGGTAATTTAAAAAAAAATATTTACAGGAAATTATGTAATATTTAAAAAACAAATTTAGGGCTAAAATATTAAATATAATATTTAATATTTTACCAAAAATTTAAGTAAAATATATTTAATATTTTAATATTAAATATATTTTACCGAAAATATATTTAATATTTTAATTAATGATTAATTAAAATATATTTGAGGTAAATTAAAAAAAATATTTACCGAAAATTATGTAATATTAAATTAATGTAATATTTTCGGGAATATATTTAATTAAAATATGTTTTTTCCAGTAAATATATCCTTAAGGTTTGCTATGGGAACTGCTTGGGATCTGTTGTCTTTTAATTTGGGGATCTAATTGTTTAGTTATAAATATTAATCCTTTCAAAATAATAACAATAATGCCTTGTTGCTCAGTTGGTCATTGGACCAATGTTCCAAATTAGAGGTTCTGTGTTTGAATCTGAAACTCCTAAAATTTAGTGGTCGACTTTGCATTTTACCCTATATATATATATATGGAAATAATATATGTACATAACTGTGTAGTATACAGTCGACTGTGAAGATGATTTTTTGAGCTATAGCATTGCCATAGTTATTCTAAACTACGACGACGGTGTAATAGCCATATATATATATATATATATATATATATATATATATATATATATATATATATATATATATATATACCCTATATATATATGAAAATAATGTATGTACATAACTTTGTAGTATACAGTCGACTGTGAAGATGATTTTTTGAGCTATAGCATCGCCATAGTTATTCTAAACTACGACGACGGTGTAATAGCCATATATATATATATATATATATATATATATATATATATATATATATATATATATATATATAGAGTCCAGTTCTAATCCGAACTTTCGGACGGTACTAAAATACGGACCCTTTTTACAGTCCAGTTCCAGTCTGTACAGTCTGTTTTGTTATATGTATCCAAATAACGCCCAAAAAATTGTATTATGAAAAAATTGTAGTTACATAAAATATTAAACTTTTTTTTAGTTGTTTTAAAAAAAAGCAAAAAAAAGGGTTCGTATTTTAACAAAGTCCGGGTGTCCGGACTTTATATATATATATATATATATATATATATATATATATATATATATAAAGAGAGAGAGAGAGAGAAAAAGAGAGAGAGAGAGAGAGAGAGGCTGGATCAGGTCCGGACTCCCGGACCTGACCAAAATTCGGATTGGGTTTGTATTTTAACAAAGTCCGGGTGTCCGGACCCGATCCGGCCTCTCTCTCTCTCTCTCCATATATATATATATATATATATATATATATATATATATATAGAGAGAGAGAGAGAGAGAGGCCGGATCAGGTCCGGACTCCCGGACCTGACCAAAATTTGAATTTTTTTTTTGCTTTTTTTTAAAACAAATAAAATAAAAAAAATAAAAATTTATGGAACTTAAATTTTTACATAATACAGTGTTTTGGGTGTGATTTGGATACATATAACAAAACATATCTTGATAGAATTATAGTCAAATCTTTTAAGGAAATAAAATCGGACTGTATCCTGACTCTTTCCTTAGGAGTTGGAAATAAAATGTAATTAGAAATCTTTGATTCCTGAAAATACTCGACTGTCAAAATAGATTCCTCCCCAAGTAAAATTCCTCCACGTGGACTATGACCCACCGTGTCCAAAATATTCATGCCCCAACAATACATATAATCCTCGAATCTTTTGTAGGATATAATATGGAAGAATGAATGGATTGAACCAGTTGAGAATCTTCTTCATATTCCTTTTGGGGTTTATTAGGTACAATTGATTTTGGAAGACTGACATGACTCTTTGATATTTCTACATGAAAATCGTTGGTACAGATCCTATATCGATGATTTTTACCGCAGTTATACATCTATAATGACACTTTTCATGTGATGTACAAATATCAATTTCCTTAATTTTGTTACATTCAATTTATGTTTCACATAGCTCATAGTTTTCATATTTTACTTAGGCAAGTGATATTTCCACACGGTTTTCTTATATTTCCACACAGTAGGATCCACATCTAAACTATGGTAGAGTAACTACTGAAACTTAACAAGAATAACAAATTCATTTTTCCAAACTGCCCTCACCTAATTCATAGCATAACATAAATTGATTACTCTAATATCATTGTTTTGTTATAAAAGATTATTAAAATTGAGAAAAAATGATTAGAAAAGGAGAATATTCTCATAATATTTTTTATATATTCTTTTCTCTATTACAATGCTCTTATTTATAGATATATGGACTTGAAAGTTTCAAAACTCAAAAGTCATGAGTTTAAAACTTAATGAATATGGGAGTTACATAATACCAAAGATCATTACAATTAAATGAATATGGGAGTTACATAATACCAAAGATCATTACAATTAAATATAATCTAGACATCCATAAATATATATGTTATAATTTTATAACACTCCCCCTTGGTTGTCTATTGTATATCCATATGTATAGAAAGCTTCCTCATTAAAAACTTTACCAGGAAAAATCCAATGGAAAAAAAACCTTGGTTAAGGGAAAAAGAGTGCAGCGAGTATTAGCTCCCCCTCATGAATGTATCATTAAGTCCTCCAGCTGTCGCATTCTAATATTGCGACGCAATCTTTCAAACATTGTAGTTGGTAATGTTTTGCTGAACAAATCTGTTAGATTATCTTTTGATCGAATTTGTTGAACATCAATGTCACCACACTTATCAAGGTCATGTGTGAAAAAAAAAATTATGGTGAGATATGTTTTCTCCTATCTCCTTTTTATGTATCCTCCCTTTAATTGAGCTATACATGCAGCATTGTCTTCATACAGAATGGATGGAGTCCTTTTATAGTAATTTTCTAAGAATATGCCTCGTTAAAAACCTTACCAAATAAAACCCAGTGGAAAAAATTTTGGCTAAGGAAAAGAGTACATATTCTTATATAACTTCTAGTGCCTTGGGATTGCCTCATTAAAACCTTGCAAAGGAAAACCCAGTGGGAAAAAACCTTAGCGAAGGAAAAAGAGTACAATCAGCACATATCCTTTTTACTCCCCTTCATAAGTACATAGAATTTCCATTGTTCATGGTAAAAATATCATTAAGTCGAATCATGCCAATATTGTGCACCATATTCTTCAAAATCATAGTTAGTAATGACTTAATGAATCTATCAACCAAATTATCACATGATCATATATGCTTGATATCAATATTACCATTCTTCTGGGGCTCATGTGTATAAAATAATTTTGGTGTAATATGATTGGTTCTATCACCCATGATATAACATCCTCTAATTTGAGTGATACAAGCGATATTATCTTTATATAATATCGTTGGACTATTTATGATTGATGATAATCCAAAGTTCACATAAATATGTTGGATTACTGATCTCAACCAAATACATTCACAACTTACTTCATAAATTGTGATAATCTTTGCATCAGCAGATCCAACTAACTGTGGTTTTGATCCATATTGCTAGTAAGTTAACTGCAAATGCTATATCAGGTCATGAGAAATTTTGCAATATATATCAAAGCACCAATTGTACAAAGATATGGTACTTCAAGACCAAGAGTTTCTTCATTATTTTCTTGTGGTCAAAACGGATCTTTCTTGATATCAAGTGACCAATCTATCATTGAAGTACTTAAAGGATTAACATTATCCATGTAAAGTTACTTCAGGACTTTTTCTGTGTATGTTGATTGATGAACAAGAATTCCATAGTTCAATTGATAGGCCAAGACAAAAATTTGTCTTACCAATATCTTTCATCTCAAATTTGTTGTTTTTGTCGACCCTTATGGAGCAAGATATGTCATCAATAAATACAGTAATAATAGCAAATCCATATTATGATCTTTTGATAAAAATGCATGCAAAAATTAGATTATTCTCAAATCCTTATTTCAAAAGATATCCACTCAGGCGATTATACCACAATATGCATATATGGATTGCTTTTGAAAGTAGTATGCACACAAGCCAATCATGTTTGATGATAAAGCATATACTTTGTAATAATCTGATTCATTTATTAATAAAAAATATTAATTTATTAAAGGCTTTTAATTATCTACATGATGCTGTTTTATAATATGTGATAAACTCGTAGTTTTAAGCAATTCTTTTAAAATAATGGTGATGATCATTCTAATGAGATCTAAATTCTTAGAAAGCTTAAAACTAAAATAGTTTTCAATCGTTGGATTACTAAATTGGAGATTAATGAATCCGAATAGATTGGTACATACATTGCTTGCTCATTAGATGAGGATGATTGATCTCATGATCATTTGTGTGGAGACACTAAAGCAAGTATGTAGGTGCTTATTAGAGAATAAGTTCACTGAACGTGGCTCACTAAGGAATACCTAATGGAGTTTTACTTACCTGTCAATAGGAATTCCTGTAGTGGTAGTAGTACAAGTGATCCTTGGACTTGAGATCATCATAGTATCTTGTGTATGATGAGTTATACTTTGACTTATTCCTTAAGACCCTTAGGGTATATCAAAGGGTATGCTTGGGTATAATAAGTTGTACATGGAGATAATGTATGATCAATAAAAAATCTACCGCTTCTAGTAAAAGAAGAGAAGTGTCCTATATGATTCGATAAATGACAACTCAGTAGTCCTTGGCCAAGGCAGAATAAAATTAGAAAGGGGTTTCTAATTTGTATTATTTAGAGTTGTGCATTTAAGAGTCGAAATACATATAATCAAATAAAATAAGACTTGACAGTAATTCCATGTCTTATATTTAATTGGGACATTGTATGGTGGAAGGATTGAATTGCACGGTAACTATTTACTCAAAGGTTCTTTTATGATTAATGTTGAAATCTATATTATCTGAAAAGTCGTTGATCGCTAGGGAGGCTTATCCCTATTGTAGAATAAATATTATTTATTTCAATAAATTAATAGTTTAATTTATTTATTTAAATAAGATTAGAATTGTTTTAATTGATTTATTCACAATCGGTTTAATATGGAGAACCTAAAGGGTCACACCATAAAAGGAAGAATAATTATTTAAGAAGTAAATGATATAATCGTAATAATTAGTTGAGTATATTTAATTTAATATATGGTGATAGAATAAATTAAATAACTTAATATTTATTATTTAATATTTTGGAAATATTAAATATAAATTAATAAGAGGAGTCTTATTTGTGACGCCCCCAAAATTAGGTATACATCACCTATCTTGGGTCGTCAGATACATTGCACAGAATACAAATACAACTTACTAATACAACTGTCGTGTATAATACGACAAAATATAACTGTGAGTTTGAATATAATTATTGTCTACTAGAGACTATACAAACTCAAAAAGAGACCTCATTACAATTATTGTCACACTATTTAACAGAATAGTGAGGACTACTAATAATATCATCTGGTCCATCACTCTGTTCCCCAACTCGTTCAAGCTATATTCTCATTTCCTGAAGAGAACAGTGAAAGAAAGAGTGAGCTGAACTAGCCCAGTAAAAAATATTATGACTAAGCTAATGCAGAATAAATTATCATTAGCCTTCAACAATGTTAAACTGATAAAATATAACGAATGTAAGACCCCAACTTATTAATGAATAAAATCAAATTTTCTCTAAATATTATTTTGAATAATAAGGGGTTAATTTGATATAATACTTTGGTTATGGGTGAAATGTGCAAATTTTACAAAATAAACAAGTGGTTATAAAATATTCATTTTGTCGGGGAATATTCGTTTGGTCGTGGAATATTCTTGTTGTCGGGGAATATTCGTACGACGGCGCAGCCTTGTGTGGGCCCTATAACGGAAAGCGATTGGATGAAGAAAACGACAAGTATAAGTTATTTATAAATAACGGCGTAGTTGTTACCGTTAATACTGTTGGAATACTTGGTGATAAAAATACAGTAACACACGATATTGCACCAATTATTGATTCTTACGTAAGAAGGCACTACTCAATAATTGTTACAGTAGTTATTGTTCAATATTTTATTTTATTGATTCAATAATTGTTGCGTTGATATTTTATATTATTGTTGTTTCAATAATTGTTGCTGCACAGTATTTTCAATTATCAGATCAATAATTCATATTATTTGAATAATATTATTAGATAACATTATTGGCAATGTCTAGAAAGTTCTGTCTAAGGAGAGGTTTGGTCATCTAATTGCGCGCCAGTAAGGAGAAATCCTTATTGGAAAGCCCCCTCTTTCTTGGGAACGGCCTGGTTGTCATAAATGTGATTTTGTAATATTATTTGTGAATAATTAATTATTGATTCATATGATAAGGAAATATTTATTTTATGTGAATATAAATAAGGGATATATTTTTGTGGTTAAAAATGAAGGAGTTAATGTTGAGGTTTTTATCAGTATTTTTGTCGGAATGGAGGTATTAAAAATCAAAGTTTTTGAGATATTTTGCGGGAGTTATAATTTTTAATCCGACTGTTGGATCGTGGTAATTTTTGGATATGCTATACATATATAAGTTGAGTATATGTGCACAAATTTTGAACCGTTAAAAATGAACGTATGATTTATTATGAATTTTACGAGATGACTGGTTTAGAAATTATTGAATTTTCGGAGTTTATCATTTTGATAGAAAATTCTAGAATTGGTGGGCCCCACTCTTGGTTGGTGAAGAAATGTGCTGCGATTTTTATTCAAATGTGGTGGGTGGAAATAGTAGCAGGTAAAGCCATCAGGTTGCAGGTTAAGTCTGCTTCGGCGTGCTAACATTTTTCTATAAATAGAGGGCTAAATTAGAATTAAAAATCACACCAGAAACAAGTTTTCTCTCTTTCTCTCTAGATTATTAAGTGTATTTTGTGAATATTTAGATACTTTGAGAGTTTCTATTCATCAGAGCAAGTTTCTTTCAGCCTTATACCGGTATTCCGACCAGAAGTACTTATATTTTGAGGTAAGGGATATTATTTTCTTCTTAATGATATTATTTTCTTCAATATCATTATGCTGAAATATTGATATGAGTTTTTATCAAATTTGGAACTTTTTGTGTCGGGGTTACTATTCACGTATACGGTACTATTCACGTATACGGTACTATTCACGAATACGACACTATTCACCGAAAAATAAAAATGTTCTCTTTTTGTCCAAGATGTCTATTATGGTTACTATCTTTGATTGTATCCATGTTTTGATCTTTATTTTTGAATTCTGCTTCACAATTGATTATTATGAAATATTATTGATCTTGGATAAACTGTTATACGAATCCCTAATATTTGTCCTTCTGTCTCACTGGATTCGTTCTCTTTAAGATATTTTTCATCATCCTCAGTCCTAAATGATGATATTACTGAATATCTTTGGCCTGTAGTGCAAAGATGTATGATTACTTGATGAATATCTTTGGCTTGTAGTGCAAAGATGAACAGGTGTTGAGATGAACATGACTGACAGGTGATACAAATGAATATCTTTGGCCTGTAGTGCAAAGATGAATATTTGGATAAAGATGATTATTAATTGATGTTACAGGGATAAAATATTGATAATGGACTTTTAAATCTTAGAAGATAGTAGAATTTTTTCTCTACTTGACTCTTCTAATGGTCTGCTGTTTCCGCTGCAGTTGTTGATCTAAAACTTGTTGTCGATTATATTCTATCAGATTTTTCCCTGTTGAAGACTAACGATAATTTGTTGTATATTATCTTAGTCATAATATTCTTTACTGGGCTAGTTGAGCTCACCCTTTTCCTTTTTGTTCCATTTTTCTTCTCAGGAGGTGAGAACATAGCAGGATCTAGTCGGGGTATGGAGTGATGGTTCTAAAAAGATGTTTTAGCAGTCCTCACTATTTCTGTAAAATAGTGTTTGAATAATTGTAATGAGAATTTATTTGAGTGTGGATATTGTCCAGAAAACAATATTTGTATTTAAACTCACAGTATGTGTTGTCGTATTTTGCACGATTATTGTATTATTGAAGTTGTAGTTTGCTTTCTGTACCATGTATTTGGCGACTCAGAATGGATGTTGTATACCTATTTTGGGGGCGTCACAGTTGATATCAGAGCTTAGGGATATGATCCCTGGCTGAGATGTGAGACAAGAACTAGGAGGGGAGAGACGGGAAATTCCTTCGCTAGTATGACCTGACTAAGTTTATTTGATGTTTATTTGGTCAGTCAGAGTATATAGATAATATATGACATGACTATTAACCCTAGTTTTATGGCAGTATTTAAGAATGGCAGCTAAGAACGTTAATAATGGAGTAAATCAGACCGTGGAGACACCTTTGATAACCACCCAAGGGAACGTGCAATAGGAAGGCAATATTCCTCCTGTAAACAATGTTACCGAGCAAACGATGAATGATGGAATGTTTAGGAGCTTTTTGCAGTTCATGCAAAATCAGACGAGGGAGACTCGTGTGCAGAATACGAGTGGAAATGATAACAGCGCGCGGTTTGTCACAGCTAAGCAGTTCAAAGAATTGGGAGCACCAGAATTTAAGGGAAAACCAGATCCGATCATGGTGGAAACGTGGGTCAAGCAAATTACCAAGATATTCGATGTCTTGGGATGCACGGAGGAACAGAAGGTTCCATTCGCCACCTTTATGTTCCGCGGTGAGGCAGACTACTGGTGGGAGTCTGTGAAGCGTACCCAGCCTGACGCACTCAACATATCCTGGGAAACATTTCAAAAACTGTTCAATGACAAGTACTTTCCTGAAAGTATTCGTCATATGAAGGAGGTGGAGTTTATCAGACTGGAACAAAACAACATGACGGTGTCCCAGTACGAGACGAAGTTTGCACAGTTATCCAGGTTTGCACCTCATTTGGTCGAAAATGAGGAACGAATGACAAGGATGTTTCTGAGAGGTCTAAAACCCGAGATTCGGCAATATCTTATCTCTCATAAATTTTATTTATATTCAGATGTTGTAAACAGGGCTCAATTATTAGAGCGAGATAATGAGTATGTGCAATCGAGGGACCACAACCAGGGTCATACCGGTGGCGGCAGTCATCGAAGCAATGAAAACCAGCAGGGAGGAAAATATTCGGACAAAAGCGGTAACCACTCTGGTGGTAATCGTGGTCGTGATAATAGAAGGAGCGAGTCGGGAGGAGATTTCAAGAAGAGAAGGTACAACAATGATAATGTGAAGACGTCAGCACAAACATCAACTGTTTCTAGGGGAGGAGAACGACCACCGGTCGTATGTTACAAATGTGGAAAAAAGTGACATATCAGCCCAAACTACCCACAACAATCTAAGGTATGTTATAACTGTGGAAAGGAAGGTCATATAGCTCGAGAGTGTTCTGTGGCAAAACCAAGTTCAGCGGGGATGGTGACTCCAAAAGTTGTTCCGGATAAGTCGAAATCAGCGGTTCCTGGAAGGGCGTTTGTCGTGACTGGCCAAAACGCGAGAAACACGAACGAGGTGATCATGGATAAGCTAATCTTGAATTCTTGCGAAGTTTATACTTTACTAGATATCGGTTCTACCCGTTCTTTTATCTCTCCTGCTTGTGCTCAACGTTTAAACTTGACTCCGGAGAAATTGGACTTTAACTTATCTGTTGAAACTCCGTTGGGTGAAACCTTCGTTACATCTACAGTTTATAAATCTTATTTGATCCAAGTTGGCACCATCACATTACCTGTTGATCTTATCTCTTTAAAGATACTTGCTTTTGATGTGATTTTAAGAATTGATTGGTTAACTACTCATCATGCCAAAATTGATTGCTTTCGTAGGGTTGTTAGTTTTCATATTCCTAAGCAACCTGTTATTCAAATTCAAGCAACAAAACCATTGAAGTCAAACTCTTTCATATCAAGCCGTAAAGTCATTCGTTTATTAAAAAACGGATGTCAAGCTTTCTTAGCTATGTTATGAACTTGAACAAAAATACGTCAGATTTGAATGATATTTCTATTATTAGTAAAATTTTTGACGTATTTCCTGAAGAATTTCTTGGCTTACTCCCAGAGCGTGATATTGAATTTTGTATCGACTTTGAACCCGGTACAAAACCCATTTCTAAAATCTCATATCGAATGGCTCCTATTGAACTTCAGGAGTTAAAAATCCAACTATAGAAGTTGATAACCGAGCATTTATCTGGTGACTTCCTTTGTGGAATGCACTGAATTCAGACTCTCCGTAGGGGATGCTATATTCGTGCGGTAGTAAACTGATAGGTATCATTGTGACGTGCTATCCAAGATTGGGATATGAGTCACAAATGAGAGCAACCGAAGTCGGTGACCAAAGTACGTAGCTTTCTGGGCTTAACTGGTTACTATCGGAGATTCGTGGAAGGATTTTATCGAATCGCTACTCCGTTAACTCAGCTGACTCGGAAAGATACAAAATTCATATGGAGTGAGGAATGCGAGAAGAGTTTCCAAAAACTCAAGAGGAGACTCATTTCGGCACCTGTTCTGACAATACTATCTGGTTCGGATGGATTTGTTATCTACAGCGATACTTCAGGCAAAGGGTTAGGATGTGTTCTCATGCAACATGGGAAAGTCATAGCCTATGCCTCACGACAACTCGAGGAATATGAGAGGAATTATCCTACTCATGATTTGGAGTTGGCAGCAGTCTTTTTTGCATTGAAGATCTGGAGACACTACCTATATGGGGAGAAAGTGGAGATCTATACAGATCATAAAAGCCTCAAATATTTCTTCACCCAAAAGGAACTCAACATGCGGTAGCGACGTTGGCTCGAGCTGTTGAAAGATTACGATCATACCATCCAATTTCATCCTGGAAAAGCAAACGTAGTAGCTGACGCATTGAGTAGAAGATCATATGCGGGTACGAGTGCAATGTTGTTAACACAAAGGCCCATTTTGTATGACTTGCAAAGGATGGAGATAGAGATGAAGGCTCCAAGTACCCACATGATGATATCAAATATACGAGTAGAACCGACTTTAATCGATAAAGTTAAAGCTGCTCAAGCTACGGACATGGAGCTGATGCGTATGAAGAAGAAAGTGCACGAAGGTGCTATTCCAGAAGCAAGAATCGATGAAGAAGGAATACTTCGAGTCAACTCCAGACTTTGTGTTCCTAACGATTTTGACTTGAAGCATAAAATAATGATGGAGGCACACAACACACCGTTTGCAATCCATCCCGGGAGTACCAAAATGTATCACGATCTTCGACACACATTTTGGTGGAGCAATATGAAAAGAGAGATCGCAGAGTTTATCTCGAGGTGTTTAACTTGTCAACGTGTAAAGGCGGAGCATCAAGTACCAAAAGGTCCATTGCAACCACTTGAGATTCCGAAATGGAAGTGGGAACACATTACTATGGATTTTGTTACGGGTCTTCCCAATGTTTCTCAAGGCATAGATGCGATTTGGGTTATTGTTGATAGATTAACCAAGTCCGCTCATTTCTTGCCGATACGTGAGACTTATTCCCTTGAACGTCTTGCTAGTATGTACGTGAACGAGATTGCGAGATTGCATGGCATTCCAGTATCCATAGTTTCGGATCGTGACCCAAGATTCACTTCACGATTTTGGGTTAGCTTGCAGAAAGCTATGGGTACGGATTTACGATTCAGTTCGGCATACCATCCTCAAACGGACGGATAATCAGAGAGGACTATTCAAACTCTTGAAGATCTATTAAGACTTTGTATCCTAGATCTCAAAGGGAGTTGGGATAAGTACCTACCATTGGTGGAATTCTCCTACAATAACAGTTATCAGGCGAGCATAGGTGTGGCTCCATTCGAGGCGTTGTATGGAAGAAAATGTCGTTCTCCAGTATGCTGGGACGAGGTGGGTGAAGCAACATTGTTGGGACCAGAGTTGGTACGCATTACTACAGAGAAGATCCAAACGATTCGAGACAACGTATACAAACGGCACATGATCGACAAAAGAGTTATGCGGATCTTCAGCGGAAGGACGTGAAATTTAATATTGGGGATCATGTATTATTACGTGTTACACCATGGAAGGGAGTTACAAGATTTGGGAAGAGAGGAAAGCTCAATCCAAGATTTGTTGGTCCATTTGAGATTCTTGAGCGAATAGGAAATGTGGCATATAGACTCGCATTACCTCCAAGTATGTCTCGTGTTCATAATGTTTTTCACATATCTATGCTTCGTAAATATGTTAAAGACCCGAACCACATTATTGAGTTAGAACCAGACGAGATAGCTGAAGATTTAACGTACGAGGCGGTACCTGTTAAGATATTGGATAGGAAAGAGCATGTCCTACGCACGAAGGCTATACCACAAGTTAAGGTTTTGTGGAAAAACCATACTATTGAAGAAATGACCTGAGAGTTGGAATCAGAAATGAAAGCGAGGTATCCTCACCTTTTTGAAACATCAGGTACGTACGTCAATTTCGAGGACGAAATTTCATAAGGAGAGGAGGTTGTAAGACCCCAACTTATTAATGAATAAAATCAAATTTTCTCTAAATATTATTGTGAATAATAAGGGGTTAATTTGATATAATACTTTGGTTATGGGTGAAATGTGCAAATTTTGCAAAATAAGCAAGTGGTTATAAAATATTCATTTTGTCGGGGAATATTCGTTTGGTCGTGGAATATTCTTGCTGTCGGGGAATATTCGTACGACGGCGCAGCCTTGTGTGGGCCCCATAACGGAAAGCAATTGGATGAAGAAAATGACAAGTATAAGTTATTTATAAATAACGGCGTAGTTGTTACCGTTAATACTGTTGGAATACCCGGTGGTTAAAATACAGTAGCACACGGTATTGCACAAATTATTGATTTTTACGTAAGAAGGCACTACTCAATAATTGTTATAGTAGTTATTGTTCAATATTTTATTTTATTGATTCAATAATTGTTGCGTTGATATTTTATATTATTGTTGTTTCAATAATTGTTGCTGCACAGTATTTTCCATTATCAGATCAATAATTCATATTATTTGAATAATATTATTAGATAACATTATTGGCAATGTCTAGAAAGTTCTGTCTAAGGAGAGGTTTGGTCATCTAATTGCGCGCCAGTAAGGAGAAATCCTTATTGGAAAGCCCCCTCTTTCTTGGGAACGGCCTGGTTGTCATAAATGTGATTCTGTAATATTATTTGTGAATAATTAATTATTGATTCATATGATAAGGAAATATTTATTTTATATGGATATAAATGAGGGATATATTTTTGTGGTTAAAAATGAAGGAGTTAATGTTGAGGTTTTTATCAGTATTTTTGTCGGAATGGAGGTATTAAAAATCAAGATTTTTGAGATATTTTGCGGGGGTTATAATTTTTAATCCGACCGTTGGATCGTGGTAATTTTTGGATATGTTATACATATATAAGTTGAGTATATGTCCACAAATTTTGAACCGTTAAAAATGAACGTATGATTTATTATGAATTTTACGAGATGACTGGTTCAGAAATTGTTAAATTTTCGGAGTTTATCATTTTGATGGAAAATTCTAGAATTGGTGGGCCCCACTCTTGGTTGGTGAAGAAATGTGCTGAGATTTTTATTCAAATGTGGTGGGTGGGAATAGTTGCAGGTAAAGCCATCAGGTTGCAGGTTAAGTCTGCTTCGGCGTGCTAACATTTTCCTATAAATAGAGGGCTAAGTTAGAATTGAAAATCACACCAGAAACAAGTTTTCTCTCTTTCTCTCTCTAGATTATTGAGTGTATTTTGTGAGTATTTAGATATTTTGAGAGTTTCTATTCATCAGAGCAAGTTTCTTTCAGCCTTATACTGGTATTCCGACCAGAAGTACTGATATTTTGAGGTAAGGGATATTATTTTCTTCTTAATGATATTATTTTCTTCAATATCATTATGCTGAAATATTGATATGAGTTTTTATCAAATTTAGAACTTTTTGTGTCGGGGTTACTATTCACGTATACGGCACTATTCACGTATACGGTACTATTCACGAATACGGCACTATTCACCGAAAAATAAAAATTTTTCCTTTTTGTCCAAGATGTCTATTATGGTTACTATCTTTGATTTTATCCATGTTTTGATCTTTATTTTTGAATTCTGCTTCACAATTGATTATTATGAAGTATTATTGATCTTGGATAAACTGTTATACGAATCCCTAATATTTGTCCTTCTGTCTCACTGGATTCGTTCTCTTTAAGATATTTTTCATCATCCTCAGTCCTAAATGATGATATTACTGAATATCTTTGGCCTGTAGTGCAAAGATGTATGATTACTTGATGAATATCTTTGGCCTGTAGTGCAAAGATGAACAGGTGTTGAGATGAACATGACTGACAGGTGATACAAATAAATATCTTTGGTTTGTAGTGCAAAGATGAATATTTGGATAAAGATGATTATTAATTGATGTTACAGGGATAAAATATAGATGATAGACTTTTAAATCTTAGAAGATAGTAGAATTCTTTCTCTACTTGACTCTTCTAATGGTTTGTTGTTTTCGCTGCAGTTGTTGATCTAAAACTTGTTGTTGATTATATTCTATCAGATTTTTTCCTGTTGAAGACTAACGATAATTTGTTGTATATTATCTTAGTCATAATATTCTTTACTGGGCTAGTTGAGCTCACCCTTTTCCTTTTTGTTCCATTTTTCTTCTCAAGAGGTGAGAACATAGCAGGATCTAGTCGGGGTATGGAGTGATGGTTCTAGAAAGATGTTTTAGCAGTCCTCACTATTTCTGTAAAATAGTGTTTGAATAATTGTAATGAAGATTTATTTGAGTGTGGATATTGTCCAGAAGACAATATTTGTATTTAAACTCACAGTATGTGTTGTCGTATTTTGCACGACAATTGTATTATTGAAGTTGTAGTTTGCTTTCTGTACCATGCATTTGGCGACTCAGAATGGGTGTTGTATACCTATTTTGGGGGCGTCACAACGAACATATAGTTTAACTGCAGTGAAACAAGCAATCCATTAAAAGAGTCAAGTAGAGAATAAAATCTACTATCTTCTATGATTTAAAAGGTTTTTCAACACTGTTATCGCCAGGACTCAGCTTAACAAAATAATCTACATCATCGAATCACCCCTGCACTACGGCCAAGGATATTCTTTAGTATCACGACCACAATTATCCATGCACTACGGGCCAAGAATATTTGTGTATTCATTAATGGTCATGATCATGCCAATAACTGTCCATCAATGCACTATGGGCCAATGAGGACTTTTATCACATCATTTGTAACATTACGGTCATGATTATACCGAATAATCCCTGGTCATAATCATACCTAGTCCATCTATGCACTACAGGCCACAGATGACTTTCAACATTTTATAAACATGAGGATGATGACAATGATATAATAATTCAATAAAACAAGTTCAAGAATTAATTTATCCAAGAATTAACAACGTCCAAATTGTCAACATGATACTGCTTTGTGGAGTAAAATTTAAGAATGCTTAGAAGAATATTTTCATAAAAAGATACTGGATGAAACGCAATTATTAAGGATATTCCACAAATTTCATGGAGTATAGAAGTCAAAACTTAACCAACTGAGTATAATAAAGAATGGAATAACAAAAGAAATCACCATGCATGTGATAGACCGCACAGACAGGTTACTCCAACAGAATAATAAATAATGGAACCAGGTCCGGCGTAAAACGCACAGACAAGATATTCCAACAGAATAATAATAAAGACGGAACCAGGTCCGGTGTAAAACACACAGACAGGATGTTCCAACAGAATAATAATAAAGACGGAACCAGGTCCGGTGTAAAACACACAGACAGGATGTTCCAACAGAATAATAATAAAGACGGAACCAGGTCCGATGTAAAACACACAGACAGGATGTTCCAACAGAATAATAATAAAGACGGAACCAGGTCCGGTGTAAAACACACAGACAGGATGTTCCAACAGAATAATAATAAAGACGGAACCAGGTCCGATGTAAAACACACAGACAGGATGTTCCAACAGAATAATAGAAGAATGTCACCAAGTATAGGGTAAACCGCGTATACAGGTTATTCCAACAGAATAATAAGAAATGGAATAATAACAGTTCTCTTCATGAATAAGAAAGAATAACACCCCTTACCGTTTTAAAGAAGAACTGAAATAAGGAAGTAGTTAAGTAGCAGAATACTTTTCTTCTCTCTCTCTATAGTTTCTCTCTCTAGAGTTCAGTGAATTCGTAAGAAATAATGAAGGAATGAGCTGCTATTTATAGAAGAATGGACTGCATAGTAACTAATCCATGAACGGTCCAGATTGATTTACTTTAATCTGACGGTCTATATTTAAAGAAAAATCTTTTAAATAAAATATAATATATTCTATTTGTAGAATAACTTTAATAAAGTATTCTGTTTTATATAAAAAGATGTTTATGTTTTATTACGTTAATAATACGAATAAAACAAAACTTCATTATCGCTAAATAATTCATATTATTAACTGACAATAATTGAATCAAACTGAGTGACTTCTCATATAAGCATTAATAATCAATACCATGTGCTACTATGTAACCACACGTATTATTTTACTTTTACTACCGAGTAGTTCAACAGTATCAATGGTAAAACTTCTGCCGTTATTTTTAATAAAATATTTTTGTCGTTTTCTCAATCCGACAATAATTCCGTTGTGGGGTCCACCAATGATTGTGCCGTTGTACGAATATTCCCTGACCAATCGAATATTATATAACAACTTGCGTACTTTATAAATTTTATAAATATTACCCACAACTATAACATTATATCAAATTAACTCCATAATATTCAAAATGATAATTATAGAAAATTCATATTTATTTATAAAAGTTGGGGTCTTACAACCTCCCCTTCTTATGAAATTTCACCTTCGAAATTAGGGTACGTACCTGGTATGTCGAAGAGGTAAGGATATCTTGACTTCATTTCAGATTCTAACTCCTAAGTCATTTCCTCAACATCGTGATTTCTCCACAAAACTATGACTTGAGGTATAACCTTGGAGCGTAGAATATGTTCCTTCTTATCCAAGATTTGAACAGGAACTTCTTCATACATCAAATCCTCCGCTATTTCGTCCGGTTCTAACTCAATAATGTGGTTCGGGTCTTCCACATATTTACGTAACATGAATATGTGAAAAATATTATGAACACGAGACATACTTGGCGGTAAAGCGAGTCTATAAGCCACAGTTCCTACTCGATCGAGGATTAAAAATGGACCGATGAATCGAGGATTGAGCTTTCCTCTCTTTCTAAATCTCGTAACTCCTTTCCATGGAGCAACACGTAAGAACACATGATCTCCTATATCAAATTCCACGACCTTTCGATGAAGATCAGCATAACTCTTTTGTCGATCTTGTGAGGTTTTTATACGTTGTCGGATCGTTTGAATCTTTTCTGTAGTCATACGTACCAACTCCGGTCCCAACAACGTTGCTTCACCCACCTCATCCCAGCATACTGGAGAACGACATTTTCTTCCATACAATGCTTCGAATGGAGCCATGCCAATACTTGCTTGATAACTGTTGTTGTAGGAAAACTCCACCAATGGTAAGAACTTGTCCCAACTTCCCTTGAAGTCAAGGACACAGAGTCTTAATAAATCTTCTAGAGTTTGAATAGTCCTCTCTGATTGTCTGTCCGTCTGAGGATGATATGCCGAACTAAATCGTAAATCCGTGCCCATAGCTTTTTGTAAACTAACCCAAAATCGTGAAGTGAATCTTGGGTCTCGATCAGAAACTATGGATACTGGCATACCATGCAGTCTTACAATCTCGTTTATGTACATACGAGCAAGACGTTCAAGTGTATAAGTTTCTCGTATCGGTAAGAAATGAGCAGACTTGGTCAATCTATCAACAATGACCCAAATCGCATATATACCTTGAGAAACCTTAGGAAGACCGGTAACGAACTCCATGGTAATGTGCTCCCACTTCCATTCTGGAATTTCAAGTGATTGCAATGGACCTTTTGGTACTTGATGCTCCTCTTTGACTCGTTGACAAGTTAGACACCTTGAGATAAACAGCGCTATCTCTCGCTTCATATTGCTCCACCAAAATGTATAACGAAGATCATGATACATTTTGGTGCTCCCAGGATGAATTGCAAACGGTGTGTTGTGCGCCTCCATCATAATTTTATACTTTAAATCAGGGTTGTTAGGAACACAAAGTCTGGAGTTGACTCGAAGTATTCCTTCTTCATCGATTCTTGCTTCCGGCATAGCACCTTCTTGTACTTTCTTCCTCATACGCATCACCTCCAGGTCTGTAGCTTGAGCAACTTTAACTTTATCGATTAAAGTTGGTTCTACTCGTATATTCGCCATCATCACATGGGTCCCTGGAGTCTTTAACATTATCTCCATCCTTTGCAAGTCACACAAAATGGGCCTTTGTGTTGACAATACCGCACTCGTACTTGCATATGATCTTCTACTCAATGCGTCAGCTACCACGTTCGCTTTTCCAGGATGGTATTGAATGGTATGATCATAATTTTCAACAGTTCAAGCCAACGTCGCTGTCGCATGTTGAGTTCCTTTTGAGTGAAAAAATATTTGAGGCTTTTATGATCCGTAAAGATCTCCACCTTCTCCCCATACAAGTAATGCCTCCAAATTTTAAGTGCAAAGACAACAACTACCAACTCTAGATCATGAGTAGGATAATTTCTCTCATATTCCTTGAGTTGTCTTGATACATAGGCTATGACTTTTTCATGTTGCATGAGAACGCATCCCAACCCTTTACTCGAAGCATCACTGTACATGATAAATCCCTCCGAGTCAGATGGTATTGTTAGAACAGGTGCTGAAATGAGTCTCCTCTTGAGTTCTTGAAAACTCTTCTCACATTCTTCGCTCCAACCGAACTTTGTATCTTTTCGAGTCAGCTGAGTTAATGGAGTAGCGATTCGAGAAAATCCTTCCACGAATCTCCGATAATAACCAGCTAAACCAAGAAAGCTACGTACTTCGGTCACTGATTTAGGTTGCTCCCAGCTTTGAATAGCTTCAATCTTTGTCGGGTCAACAGATATTCCACAACTTGATACTACGTGCCCAAGGAATGCTACCTCCTTCAGCTAGAACTCGTATTTCTTCAACTTGGCATAAAGCTTGTATTCACTAAGCTTTTGGAGTACCAGCCTCAAGTGTATCTGCACGGCTTTTGGAATAAATAAGGATGTCATTAATAAAGACGACCACAAAGTGATCCAAATATTCCTTGAATACCCGGTTCATCATATCCATGAAGGCAGCAGGAGCATTAATCAATCCAAAAGACATGACTAGGAATTCATAATGCCCGTACCGAGTTCTGAAAGCCGTCTTTGGAATATCCTCAGTTTTAACCTTCAGCTGATGATATCTAGAACGAAGATCGATCTTTGAAAAGAATTGTGCTCTTTGAAATTGGTCAAACAGGTCATCAATACGTGGCAATGGGTACCTATTTTTGATGGTGACATGATTCAACTCCCGATAATCAATACAAAGTCGCATACTTCCATCTTTCTTTTTCACGAATAGAATAGGAGCACCCCAAGGAGAAGTACTAGGACGAATAAAGCCAATGTCTAACAATTCCTGCAGTTGGATCTTTAACTCTTGAAGTTTAATAGGATCCATTCGATATGGGGCTTTGGAAATGTGTTTTGTACCGGGTTCAAGGTCGATACAAAATTCAATTTCACGCTCTGGGGGTAGGCCAAGAAGTTCTTTAGGGAATACGTCAGGAAATTTATTAACAATAGAAATATTATTCGACACTGACGTATTTTTGTTTAGATCCGTGACATGAGCTAAGAAAGCTTGACATCCGTTTTTCAATAAACGAATAGCTTTATTGTTTGAGATGACAGCGATTGATTTTAATGGTTTGGTTACTTGAATTCGCATAATAGGTCGATTAGGAATATAAAAGCTAACAACTTTACGAAAATAATCAATTTTTGCATGATGAGTAGTTAACCAATCAATCCCTAGAATCACGTCAAATGCAAGTATTTTTAATGAAATAAGATCGACAGGTAATGTGTGGGTACCAACTTGAACCAAACAAGACTTATAAATCGTGGATGTATTGAAGGTTTCTCCCAATGGAGTTTCAATAGATAAGTCAAAGTCTAATTTCGCATAAAAATAAAGTAGGAGAAATAAAAGAACGGGTAGAACCGGTATAAAATAAAGTATAGACTTTGTTAGAATTTATGATAAGCTTACCCGTGATGACCTCTTTCGGGTTCTTTACTTTCTGGGAGGTCACAACAAACGCTCTCCCTTGCACTACCGGTTTTGACATTTCTGGGACGTCCTTTGGTGTCTCCATCCTGGCTGAACTTATTTTTGGTAAACGACAAAATCGAGCTAAATGACCTTCTCTTCCACAATTATAACATGCTTTAGACGGCATCACGTAGTTTGGACTGATGTGCCCCTCCCCTCCGCATTTGAAACATATGATAGGTGGTCGTTCTCCTTCCTTAACAACGGGTGCTGGTGCTGACATCTTTCCATCATTGTTGAATCTCCTCTTCTTGAAATGACCATTCTTATTGTTTTGGCCCTGATTACCACCGAAGTGGTTACCATTTCTGGCATGTTGATTCCCTCCACGCTTGTTGTCACTGCTTTGATGACTTCTCTCACTGGTATTATCATTTTGTTGACTGCTCTCTTTTGGTTGCGTTGACTCATTATCGCGCTCCACTAACTGAGCCCTATTCACAACATCTGAATACAAACACAGTTTATGAGAAATAAGATGTTGACGTATCTCAGGTTTCAAACCTCGCAAAAATATTCGCGTCATTCGCTCTTCATTATCCACCAAGTGGGATACAAACCAGGACAACTCAGCAAATTTAGCCTCATACTGCGACACGGTCATATTATTCTGCTCTAATTTGATGAACTCCACCTCCTTCATGTGACGAACACTTTCGGAAAAGTATTTATCATTGAACAGCTCTTGGAACTTCTCCCAAGATATCTTTAGTGCGGCAGGTTGAGTACGCTTAATCGATTCCCACCAGTAATCTGCCTCTCCTCGCAACATAAAGGCGGCAAAGGGAACCTTTTGCTCCTCAGAGCATCCCAAGACATCAAATATCTTGGTGATCTTATTTATCCTTGTTTCCGCTATAAGTGGTTTTGGCTCTCCCTTAAACTTCGGTGGTCCCAGTTTCTTGAACTATTTAGCGGTGACCGTTTGAGAGTTTTCAGTGTTTCCACCTATATTTTGAACAGGAGCCACTCTCGCCTGCTGTTGCATGAACTGCATAAAACTTCTGAACATTTCGTCATTCATTATCTGGTCAGTGTTGTTGTTTGCATGAGAATTGTCACCTTCCTGATGCACATTATCCTGATTATTGATATGTGGTGAATCAACAGTAGACTGTGCTCCAGTGCTATTCTCAACATTCTCAGATGCCACTTTCAGATACTGCCACAAAATAAAAGTTAATTGATATGTCATATATTATCCTTATTTTCTGACCGACCAATTAAATACCATGCAAATAAACTTAGGTAGGTCATACTAGCGAAGGAATTCCCCGTCTCTCCCCTCCTAGTTCTATTCTCACATCTTAGCCAGGGATCATATCCCTAAGCTCTGATACCAACTGTGACGCCCCCAAAATTAGGTATACATCACCCATCTTGGGTCGTTAGATACATGGTACATAATATAAATACAACTTACTAATACAACAGTCGTGTACAATACGACAAAACATAACTGTGAGTGTGAATACAATTATTATCTACTAGAGACTATACAAACTCAAAAAGAGTCCTCATTATAATTATTGTCACACTATTTAATAGAATAGTGAGGACTACTAATACTATCATTTGGTCCATCACTCCGTTCCCCGACTCGTCCAAGCTATATTCTCATTTCCTGAAGAGAACAGTGAAAGAAAGGATGAGCTCAACTAGCCCAGTAAGAAATATTATGACTAAGATAATGCAGAATAAATTATCATTAGCCTTCAACAGTGTTAAACTGATAAAATATAACAAACATCAAGTTTAACTGCAGCGGAACAAGCAATCCATTAAAAGAGTCAAGTAGAGAATAAAATCTACTATCTTCTATGATTTAAAAGGTTTTTCAACACTGTTATCGCTGGGACTCAGCTTAACAAAATAATCCACATCATCAAATCACCCCTACACTACGACCAAGGATATTCTTTAGTATCACGACCACAATTATCCATGCACTACGGGCCAAGAATATTTGTGTATTCATTAATAGTCATGATCATGCCAACAACTATCCATCAATGCACTACGGGCCAATGAGGATTTTTACCACATCATTTGTAACATTACGGTCATGATTATACCGAATAATCCCTGGTCATAATCATACCAAGTCCATCTATGCACTACAGGCCGCAGATGACTTTCAACATTTTATAAACATGAGGATGATGACAATGATATAAGAATTCAATAAAACAAGTTCAAAAAATAATTTATCCAAGAATTAACAACGTCCAAATTGTCAACATGATACTGCTTTGTGGAGGAAAATTGAAGAATGCTTAGAAGAATATTTTCATGAAAAGATACTGGATGAAACGCAATTATCAAAGATATTCCACAAATTTCATGGAGTATAGAAGTCAAAACTTAACCAACTGAGTATAATAAAGAATGGAATAACAAAAGAAATCACCATGCATGCGATAGACCGCACAAACAGGTTATTCCAACAGAATAATAAATAATGGAACCAGGTCCGGCGTAAAACGCATAGACAGGATATTCTAACAGAATAATAATAAAGACGGAACCAGGTCCGGTGTAAAACACACAGACAGGATGTTCCAACAGAATAATAATAAAGACGGAACCAGGTTCGGTGTAAAACACACAGACAGGATGTTCCAACAGAATAATAATAAAGACGGAACCAGGTCCGATGTAAAACACACAGACAGGATGTTCCAACAGAATAATAGAAGAATGTCACCAAGTATAGGGTAGACCGCGTATACAGGTTATTCCAACAGAATAATAAGAAATGGAATAACAACAGTTCTCTTCATGAATAAGAAAGAATAACACCCCTTACCGTTTTAAAGAAGAGCTGAAATAAGGAAGTAGTTAAGTAGCAGAATACTCTTCTTCTCTCTCTCTATAGTTTCTCTCTCTAGAGTTCAGTGAATTCGTAAGAAATAATGAAGGAATGAGCTGCTATTTATAGAAAAATAGAATGCATAGTAACTAATCCATGAACGGTCCAGATTGATTACTTTAATCTGACGGTCCATATTTAAAGAAAAATCTTTTAAATAAAATATAATATATTCTATTTATAGAATAACTTTAATAAAGTATTCTGTTTTATATAAAAAGATGTTTCTGTTTTATTACGTTAATAATACAAATAAAACAAAACTTCATTATCGCTAAATAATTCATATTATTAACTGACAATAATTGAATCAAACTGAGTGACTTCTCACATAAGCATTAATAATCAATACCGTGTGCTACTATGCAACCACACATATTACTGTACTTTTACTACCGATTAGTTCAACAGTATCAATAGTAAAACTTCCGCCGTTATTTTTAATAAAATATTTTTGTCGTTTTCTCAATCCGACAATAATTCCGTTGTGGGGTCCACCAATGATTGTGTCGTTGTACGAATATTCCCTGACCAATCGAATATTATATAACAACTTGTGTACTTTACAAAATTTATAAATATTACCCACAACTATAACATTATATCAAATTAACTCCATAATATTCAAAAATGATAATTATAGAAAATTCATCTTTATTTTTAAAAGTTGGGGTCTTACATTATTATTATTATTATTACTATTATTATTTAATTCTTAAAAGAGTTTGAGAATTAATTAATAAAAGTACTCTCATATATCTTAATAAGATTAGGAGGCTAATTAATTAAAAGAGTTTAATTAATTAATCCTAATAAGATTGGGAGCATAATTAATTAATTAATGGAATTTAATTAATTAAAATAAAATCTAATTCCTTAATTGTCAAGGATGGTTGCCTACATATATAAATAAGAGGAGTCTTATTATGGGTATAGAGTTGTTGTTGACTTTTTCACAACAGACGTAATTCTAATAGTTGAGAGAGTACGCTCTTTTTCTATGAGAGATAGAAAAATTAGGATTTTGCCAAACACCCATCTTCTTGAATCTTTATTGTTCCTTGGTGGATCACTTCTAGAGGCCAAACACTTGGGTGGCTAACGTTGATCAAAGGAAGGAACCAAACCCAGTGGATTCAAGTTGAACACGAAAAAGATTGGAGGTGAACTTGTACCTGAGGAAGCTCAAATCTTCAAGGGTATGATTCTTGTTCTTCATATTTTCGTTTAATTAATAATTGCGCATAAAGGATGATCCGGGTATATGGTTTGTAAAATTTTAAAATTATGATTTTCCACGTTTATGCTTATTTTATGCAATTTGATTGCGTTCATGAATATTACAAACCTAACAGTGGCATCAGTGTGACGCCCCCAAAATAGGTATACAACACCCATTCTGAGTCGCCAAATACATGATACAGAAAGCAAACTACAACTTCAATAATACAATTGTCGTGCAAAATACGACAACACATACTGTGAGTTTAAATACAAATATTATCTTCTGGACAATATCCACACTCAAATAAATCCTCATTACAATTATTCAAACACTATTTTACAGAAATAGTGAGGACTGCTAAAACATTTTTCTAGAACTATCACTCCATACCCCGACTAGATCCTGCTATGTTCTCACCTCCTGAGAAGAAAAATGGAACAAAAAGGAAAAGGGTGAGCTCAACTAGCCCAGTAAAGAATATTATGACTAAGATAATATACAACAAATTATCGTTAGTCTTCAACAGGGAAAAATCTGATAGAATATAATCGACAACAAGTTTTAGATCAACAACTGCAGCGGAAACAACAAACCATTAGAAGAGTCAAGTAGAGAAAGAATTCTACTATCTTCTAAGATTTAAAAGTCCATCATCAATATTTTATCCCTGTAACATCAATTAATAATCATCTTTATCCAAATATTCATCTTTGCACTACAGGCCAAAGATATTCATTTGTTTCACCTGTCAGTCATGTTCATCTCAACACCTGTTCATCTTTGCACTACAGGCCAAAGATATTCATCAAGTAATCATACATCTTTGCACTACAGGCCAAAGATATTCAGTAATATCATCATTTAGGACTGAGGAT
The DNA here is from genome assembly GCA_016801055.1 of Panax notoginseng. Classification (NCBI taxonomy): domain Eukaryota; kingdom Viridiplantae; phylum Streptophyta; class Magnoliopsida; order Apiales; family Araliaceae; genus Panax; species Panax notoginseng. The sequence goes on from CM029018.1 coordinate 19,897,893, forward strand.
GATGAAAAATATCTTAAAGAGAACGAATCCAGTGAGACAGAAGGACAAATAGTAGGGATTCGTATAACAGTTTATCCAAGATCAATAATACTTCATAATAATCAATTGTGAAGCAGAATTCAAAAATAAAGATCAAAACATAGATACAATCAAAGAGAGTAACCATAATAGACATCTTGGACAAAAAGGAAAAATTTTATTTTTCGGTGAATAGTGTCGTATTCGTGAATAGTGCCGTATACGTGAATAGTAACGTATACATGAATAGTAACCCCAACACAAAAAGTTATAAATTTGATAAAAACTCATGTTAATATTTTAGCATAATGATATTGAAGAAAATAATATCATTTAAGAGGAAAATAATATCCCTTAGCTCAAAATATCAGTACTTCTGGTCGGAATACCGGTATAAGGCTGAAAGAAACTTGCTCTGATGAATAGAAACTCTCAAAGTATCTAAATACTCACAAAATACACTCAATAATCTAGAGAGAGAAAGAAAGAAAACTTGTTTCTGGTGTGATTTTAAATTCTAACTTAGCCCTCTATTTATAGGAAAATGTTAGCACGCCGAAGCAGACTTAACCTGCAACCTGATGGCTTTACTTGCTACTATTCCCACCCACCACATTTGAATAAAAATCTCAGTACATTTCTTCACCAACCAAGAGCGGGGCCCACCAATTCTAGAATTTTTTATCAAAATGATAAACTCCAAAAATTCAACAATTTCTGAACCAGTCATCTCGAAAAATTCATAATAAATCATACGTTCATTTTTAACGGTTCAAAATTTGTGGACATATACTCAAGTTATATATGTATAACATATCCAAAAATTACCACGATCCAACGGTCGGATTAAAAATTATAACCCCCGCAAAATATCTCAAAAACTCTGATTTTTAATACCTCCATTCCGACAAAAATACTGATAAAAACCTCAACATTAACTCCTTCATTTTTAACCACAAAAATACATCCCTCATTTATATCCACATAAAATAAATATTTCCTTATCATATGAATCAATAATTAATTATTCACAAATAATATTACAGAATCACATTTATGACAACCAGGCCGTTCCCAAGAAAGAGGTGGCTTTCCAATAAGGATTTCTCCTTACTGGCGCGTAATTAGATGACCAAACCTCTCCTTAGACAGAACTTTCTAGACATTGCCAATAATGTTATCTAATAATATTATTCAAATAATATGAATTATTGATCTGATAATGGAAAATACTGTGCAGCAACAATTATTGAAACAACAATAATATAAAATATCAACGCAACAATTATTGAATCAGTAAAATAAAATATTGAACAATAACTACTGTAACAATTATTGAGTAGTGCCTTCTTACGTAAGAATCAATAATTGGTGCAATACCGTGTGCTACTGTATTTTAACCACCGGGTATTCCAACAGTATTAACGGTAACAACTACGCCGTTATTTATAAATAACTTATACTTGTCGTTTTCTTCATCTAATCACTTTCCGTTATGGGGCCCATACAAGGCTGCGCCGTCGTACTAATATTCCCCGACAGCAAGAATATTCCACGACCAAACTAATATTCCCCGACAAAATGAATCTTTTATAACCACTTGCTTATTTTGCAAAATTTACACATTTCACCCATAACCAAAGTATTATATCAAATTAACCCCTTATTATTCACAATAATATTTAGAGAAAATTTGATTTTATTCATTAATAAGTTGTGGTCTTACAACCTCCACTCCTTATGAAATTTCATCCTCGAAATTGACGTACGTACCTGATATTTCAAAAAGGTGAGGATACCTCGCTTTCATTTCTGATTCCAACTCCCAGGTCATTTCTTCAATAGCATGGTTTCTCTACAAAACCTTAACTTGTGGTATAACCTTCGTGCGTAGGACATGCTCTTTTCTATCCAAGATCTTAACAGGTACCTCCTCGTACGTTAAATCATCAGCTATCTCGTCTGGTTCTAACTCAATAATGTGGTTCGGGTCTTTAACATATTTACGAAGCATAGATATGTGAAAAACATTATGAACACGAGACATACTTGGAGGTAATGCGAGTCTATATGCCACATTTCCTATTCGCTCAAGAATCTCAAATGGACCAACAAATCTTGGATTGAGCTTTCCTCTCTTCCCAAATCTTGTAACTCCCTTCCATGGTGCAACACGTAATAATACATGATCCCCAATATTAAATTTCACGTCCTTCCGATGAAGATCCGCATAACTCTTTTGTCGATCATGTGCCGTTTGTATACGTTGTCGAATCGTTTGGATCTTCTCTGTAGTAATGCGTACCAACTCTGGTCCCAACAATGTTGCTTCACCCACCTCGTCCCAGCATACTGGAGAACGACATTTTCTTCCATACAACGCCTCGAATGGAGCCACACCTATGCTCGCCTGATAACTGTTATTGTAGGAGAATTCCACCAATGGTAGGTACTTATCCCAACTCCCTTTGAGATCTAGGATACAAAGTCTTAATAGATCTTCAAGAGTTTGAATAGTCCTCTCTGATTGTCCGTCCGTTTGAGGATGGTATGCCGAACTGAATCGTAAATCCGTACCCATAGCTTTCTGCAAGCTAACCCAAAATCGTGAAGTGAATCTTGGGTCACGATCCGAAACTATGGATACTGGAATGCCATGCAATCTCGCAATCTCGTTCACGTACATACTAGCAAGACGTTCAAGGGAATAAGTCTCACGTATCGGCAAGAAATGAGCGGACTTGGTTAATCTATCAACAATAACCCAAATCGCATCTATGCCTTGAGAAACATTGGGAAGACCCGTAACAAAATCTATAGTAATGTGTTCCCACTTCCATTTCAGAATCTCAAGTGGTTGCAATGGACCTTTTGGTACTTAATGCTCCGCCTTTACACGTTGACAAGTTAAACACCTCGAGATAAACTCTGCGATCTCTCTTTTCATATTGCTCCACCAAAATGTGTGTCGAAGATCGTGATACATTTTGGTACTCCCGGGATGGATTGCAAACGGTGTGTTGTGTGCCTCCATCATTATTTTATGCTTCAAGTCAAAATCGTTAGGAACACAAAGTCTGGAGTTGACTCGAAGTATTCCTTCTTCATCGATTCTTGCTTCTGGAATAGCACCTTCGTGCACTTTCTTCTTCATACGCATCAGCTCCATGTCCGTAGCTTGAGCAGCTTTAACTTTATCGATTAAAGTCGGTTCTACTCGTATATTTGATATCATCATGTGGGTACTTGGAGCCTTCATCTCTATCTCCATCCTTTGCAAGTCATACAAAATGGGCCTTTGTGTTAACAACATTGCACTCGTACCCGCATATGATCTTCTACTCAATGCGTCAGCTACTACGTTTGCTTTTCCAGGATGAAATTGGATGGTATGATCGTAATCTTTCAACAGCTCGAGCCAACGTCGCTACCGCATGTTGAGTTCCTTTTGGGTGAAGAAATATTTGAGGCTTTTATGATCTGTATAGATCTCCACTTTCTCCCCATATAGGTAGTGTCTCCAGATCTTCAATGCAAAAAAGACTGCTGCCAACTCCAAATCATGAGTAGGATAATTCCTCTCATATTCCTCGAGTTGGCGTAAGGCATAGGCTATGACTTTCCCATGTTGCATGAGAACACATCCTAACCCTTTGCCTGAAGTATCGCTGTAGATAACAAATCCATCCGAACCAGATAGTATTGTCAGAACAGGTGCCAAAATGAGTCTCCTCTTGAGTTCTTGGAAACTCTTCTCGCATTCCTCACTCCATACGAATTTTGTATCTTTCCAAGTCAGCTGAGTTAACGGAGTAGCGATTAGAGAAAATCCTTCCACAAATCTCCGATAATAACCAGCTAAGCCCAGAAAGCTACGTACTTCGGTTACCGACTTCAGTTGCTCCCAACTTTGTATGGCTTCAATCTTCGCCGGGTCGACAGATACTCCATGTTTTGACACCACGTGCCCAAGGAATGCTACTTCCTCAAGCCAGAACTCGCATTTCTTCAGTTTGGCATAAAGCTTGTTTTCACGAAGCCTTTGCAGTACCAGCTTCAAATGGCGCTCATGATCTTCACGGCTTTTGGAATAGATGAGGATGTCATCGATAAAGACAACAACGAACTGATCTAAATATTCTTTGAATACACGGTTCATCATATCCATGAAGGCAGTAGGAGCATTAGTCAATCCAAAAGATATGACTAAGAATTCATAATGCCCGTACCGAATTCTGAAGGCAGTCTTTGGAATATCCTCAGTTTTAATCTTCAGCTGATGATATCCAGAACGAAGATCGATCTTTGAAAAGAATTGTGCTCCTTGCAACTGGTCAAATAGGTCATCAATGCGAGGTAGCGGATACCTATTCTTGATAGTGACATGATTCAATTCTCGATAGTCGATACAAAGTTGCATACTCCCGTCTTTCTTCTTTACGAATAACACAGGAGCACCCCAAGGAGATGTACTTGGACGAATAAAACCGATGTCCAACAACTCCTGTAGTTGGACTTTTAACTCCTGAAGTTCAATAGGAGCCATTCGATATGGGGTTTTAGAAATGGGCTTTATACCGGGTTCAAGGTCAATAAAGAATTCAACTTCACGTTCTGGGGGTAGACCAGGAAGTTCTTCAGGAAATACATCGGGAAATTCTCTAACAATAGAAATATTATTCAAATCTGACTTGTCTTTGTTCAAATCCATAACATGGGCTAAGAAAGCTTGACATCCGTTTTTCAATAAACGAATAGCTTTGTGGCTTGATATGACAGTGACTGATTTTAGTGGTTTAGTAGTTTGAATTCGTATGACAGGTTGGTTAGGAATATGAAAACTAACAACCTTACGAAAATAATCAATTTTAGCATGATGAGTGGTTAACCAATCAATTCCTAAAATCACATCAAAAGCAAGTATCTTTAAAGAGATAAGATCAACAGGTAATATGATAGTGCCAACTTGGATCATGCAAAATTTATAAACTGTAGATGTAACGAAGGTTTCACCCAACGGAGTTTCAACAGATAAGTTAAAGTCCAATTTCTCCGGAGTCAAGTTTAAACGTTGAGCACAAGCAGGAGAGATAAAAGAACGGGTAGAACCGATATCTAGTAAAGTATAAACTTCGCAAGAATTCAAGATTAGCTTATCCATGATCACCTCGTTCGTGTTTCTCGCGTTTTGGCCAGTCACGACAAACGCCCTTCCAGGAACCGCTGATTTCGACTTATCCGGAACAACTTTTGGAGTCACCATCCCCGCTGAACTTGGTTTTGCCACAGAACACTCTCGAGCTATATGACCTTCCTTTCCACAGTTATAACATACCTTAGATTGTTGTGGGTAGTTTGGGCTGATATGTCACTTTTTTCCACATTTGTAACATACGACCGGTGGTCGTTCTCCTCCCCTAGAAACAGTTGATGTTTGTGCTGACGTCTTCACATTATCATTGTTGTACCTTCTCTTCTTGAAATCTCCTCCCGACTCGCTCCTTCTATTATCACGACCACGATTACCACCAGAGTGATTACCGCTTTTGTCCGAATGTTTTCCTCCCTGCTGGTTTTCATTGCTTCGATGACTGCCGCCACCGGTATGACCTTGGTTGTGGTCCCTCGGTTGCACATACTCATTATCTCGCTCTAATAATTGAGCCCTGTTTACAACATCTGAATATAAAAAAAATTTATGAGAGATAAGATATTGTCGAATCTCGGGTTTTAGACCTCTCAGAAACATCCTTGTCATTCGTTCCTCATTTTCGACCAAATGAGGAGCAAACCTAGATAACTCTGCAAACTTCGCCTCGTACTGGGACACCGTCATGTTGTTTTGTTCCAGTCTGATAAACTCCACCTCCTTCATATGACGAATACTTTCAGGAAAGTACTTGTCATTGAATAGTTTTTGAAATATTTCCCAGGACATGTTGAGTGCGTCAGGCTGGGTACGCTTCACAGACTCCCACCAGTAGTCTGCCTCACCGCGGAACATAAAGGTGGCGAATGGAACCTTCTGTTCCTCCGTGCATCCCAAGACATCGAATATCTTGGTAATTTGCTTGACCCACATTTCCGCCATGATCGGATCCGGCTTTCCCTTAAATTCTGGTGGTCCCAATTCTTTGAACTGCTTAGCTGTGACAAACCGCGCGTTGTTATCATTTACACCCGTATTCTGCACACGAGTCTCCCTCGTCTGATTTTGCATGAACTGCAAAAAGCTCCTAAACATTCCATCATTCATCGTTTGCTCGGTAACGTTATTTACAGGAGGAATATTTCCTTCCTATTGCACGTTTCCCTGGGTGGTGATCAAAGGTGTCTCCACGGTCTGATTTACTCCATTATTAACGTTCTCAGCTGCCATTCTTAAATACTGCCATAAAACAAGGGTTAATAGTCATGTTATATATTATCCCTATACTCTGACCGACCAAATAAACATCAAATAAACTTAGTCAGGTCATACTAGCGAAAGAATTCCCCGTCTCTCCCCTCCTAGTTCTTGTCTCACATCTCAGCCAGGGATCATATCCCTAAGCTCTGATACCAACTGTGACGCCCCCAAAATAGGTATACAACACCCATTCTGAGTCGCCAAATACATGGTACAGAAAGCAAACTACAACTTCAATAATATAATTATCGTGCAAAATACGACAACACATACTGTGAGTTTAAATACAAATATTGTCTTCTGGACAATATCCACACTCAAATAAATCCTCATTACAATTATTCAAACACTATTTTACAGAAATAGTGAGGACTGCTAAAATATCTTTCTAGAACCATCACTCCATACCCCGACTAGATCCTGCTATGTTCTCACCTCTTGAGAAGAAAAATGGAACAAAAAGGAAAAGGGTGAGCTCAACTAGCCCAGTAAAGAATATTATGACTAAGATAATATACAACAAATTATCGTTAGTCTTCAACAGGGAAAAATCTGATAGAATATAATCGACAACAAGTTTTAGATCAAGAACTGCAGCGGAAACAACAAACCATTAGAAGAGTCAAGTAGAGAAAGAATTCTACTATCTTCTAAGATTTAAAAGTCCATCATCAATATTTTATCCCTGTAACATCAATTAATAATCATCTTTATCCAAATATTCATCTTTGCACTACAGACCAAAGATATTCATTTGTATCACCTGTCAGTCATGTTCATCTCAACACCTGTTCATCTTTGCACTACAGGCCAAAGATATTCATCAAGTAATCATACATCTTTGCACTACAGGCCAAAGATATTCAGTAATATCATCATTTAGGACTGAGGATGATGAAAAATATCTTAAAGAGAACGAATCCAGTGAGACAGAAGGACAAATAGTAGGGATTCGTATAACAGTTTATCCAAGATCAATAATACTTCATAATAATCAATTGTGAAGCAGAATTCAAAAATAAAGATCAAAACATGGATACAATCAAAGATAGTAACCATCTTGGACAAAAAGGAAAAAGTTTATTTTTCGGTGAATAGTGCCGTATTCGTGAATAGTGCCGTATACGTGAATAGTAACGTATACGTGAATAGTAACCCCAACACAAAAAGTTCCAAATTTGATAAAAACTCATGTTAATATTTCAGCATAATGATATTGAAGAAAATAATATCATTTAAGAGAAAAATAATATCCCTTACCTCAAAATATCAGTACTTCTGGTCGGAATACCGGTATAAGGCTGAAAGAAACTTGCTCTGATGAATAGAAACTCTCAAAGTATCTAAATACTCACAAAATACACTCAATAATCTAGAGAGAGAAAGAGAGAAAACTTGTTTCTGGTGTGATTTTCAATTCTAACTTAGCCCTCTATTTATAGGAAAATGTTAGCACGCCGAAGCAGACTTAACCTACAACCTGATGGCTTTACCTGCTACTATTCCCACCCACCACATTTGAATAAAAATCTCAGCACATTTCTTCACCAACCAAGAGTGGGGCCCACCAATTCTAGAATTTTCCATCAAAATGATAAACTCCGAAAATTCAACAATTTCTGAACCAGTCATCTCGTAAAATTCATAATAAATCATACGTTCATTTTTAACGGTTCAAAATTTGTGGACATACACTCAACTTATATATGTATAACATATCCAAAAATTACCACGATCCAACGGTCGGATTAAAAATTATAACCCCCGCAAAATATCTCAAAAATCCTGATTTTTAATACCTCCATTCCGACAAAAATACTGATAAAAACCTCAACATTAACTCCTTCATTTTTAACCACAAAAATATATCCCTCATTTATATCTACATAAAATAAATATTTCCTTATCATATGAATCAATAATTAATTATTCACAAATAATATTACAAAATCACATTTATGACAACCAGGCCGTTCCCAGGAAAGAGGGGGCTTTCCAATAAGGATTTCTCCTTACTGGCGCGCAATTAGATGACCAAACCTCTCCTTAGACAGAACTTTCTAGACATTGCCAATAATGTTATCTAATAATATTATTCAAATAATATGAATTATTGATCTGATAATGAAAAATACTGCGTAGTGACAATTATTGAAATAACAATAATATAAAATATCAACGCAATAATTATTGAATCAATAAAATAAAATATTGAAGAATAACTACTGTAACAATTATTGAGTAGTGCCTTCTTACGTAAGAATCAATAATTGGTGCAATACCGTGTGCTACTGTATTTTAACCACCGGGTATTCCAATAGTATTAACGGTAACAACTACGCCGTTATTTATAAATAACTTATACTTGTCGTTTTCTTCATCCAATCGCTTTCCGTTATGGGGCCCACACAAGGCTGCGCCGTCATAGGAATATTCTCCGACAACAAGAATATTCCACGACCAAACGAATATTCCCCGACAAAATGAATATTTTATAACCACTTGCTTATTTTGTAAAATTTGCACATTTCACCCATAACCAAAGTATTATATCAAATTAACCCCTTATTATTCACAATAATATTTAGAGAAAATTTGATTTTATTCATTAATAAGTTGGGGTCTTACAATCAGAGCCAAACTTTTATACGAATTATTAATTGTTTTAATTTGATATGTATATTGATATGTGTTTAGAACAATTTAATTGGGCATAATTTTGTTGTATAAAATTTATTTAAAAAAAAAACCACAAAATCATTTAAACCACGGATTACTAATATATATAAACTGATTCCATGTGATTACTTATCCTGAAAGATTCACATTATATATATATATATATATATATATATATATATATATATATATATATATATATATATATATATATATATATGATTTCTTTGTAATCAGATTACATATATTACCTCCTATAAGTTTACGTTAATGTATATAATATATATATCGTGATATATATATTAATATTAACGTAATCATGTTAGCGAAATCAGTTTTTAAAAAAAAAACAATATTTCTTAATTATTTAATAATTAAAATAAAATAAAAAGTTTATTTTAATATTAAAATAAAAAAGTTTATTTTAATTTTAAAATTGAATTTCATGCTAACTAATTAGAGTTGAAATTGGATTTCATGATAATTAATTGGAGTTAAAATTGAATTCCATGTTTTCTTAAATAAAGGAGTTTATTTAGATATGAAATATGATTTCATATTATTCAAAATAAAAGAGTTTATTTGTGAATAAGAAAAAGAATCCGTATTTCCTTAAATAAAGGAGTTTATTTAGATATGAAATAAGATTTTATATTATTCAAAATAAAGGAGTTTATTTGTGAATATGAAAGAGAATTCGTGTTTCCTTTAATAAATGAGTTTATTTTTTTTATTTTTTTTACTTGGAATTGGATTCCATAATTAATTAAAATAAAGGAGTTTATTTTGATTAAATATTTTGATTAAAATAAAATAGTTTATTTTATTTAAAATTGGATAAATTAAAATAAAAGAGGTTTATTTTGATTTAAATTTGGATTAAAATAAAGGAGTTTATTTTGATTTAAAATTAGATTTTATGCTAACTAAATTTGCCCATTAAATGATATCAATATATATATTGAATATATATTATTCATGAGATGAATGTTATTTATTGATGCATATGGTGATGTGTATGATAATAAATGAGATTGATTATGGACTATTGACCAATGTGATTGAAGTTTGTTTTAGTTGGATGCATGAATGTATGAGTTTTATTAAATGGGGTATGCGTACCTCGTCTTCTCTAATTTTTTCTTAATATAAATTCTAACTCCCTCCTATGTACTTCTACTTGACTGCTGATCAAGGTTTCTATTTATTTTAAATAGCTTTGTAATATGAATAGTTAGAATTAATTTTGAAGAATTAGAGATGGAGCAAGGAGCGCTTGAAGACCCGTTTGTAATGGAGCCCGGGTTTAAATGTAATAGTTATATTTAAATATTAATTCTTGCACCCCTAGGGTTTGACATTTTAGTTCACTTGGTGGCTCTAGTGAACCAAACTAGAATAAAAGTCCATAATCAATCTAGGTAGAATATAGTATTCTATATGTGCATGCTTATACTATATATATTATATATTATGCAAACATGCTTCGCATGTTAATTAATATGACTCGTATTTTATATATATGTGTATATGCGAGCTAAACAAGATGAGACAAATTAATAACAAACCCCTCAAATATTTTATATTAAGTCCTAAGCGTTCAAAGATATTTGGAATATCGAACGTCGCCTTCAAGCATGATAAAAATAATAGAGTATCAATTAATTATTATAAATTTGTTGTGTCACCACAAGGCTTATCTTAATTCTTTGAGATGTTAATTTTATCACATTTGATGTTTATAAAGAAAATTGAAAAATATTATTTTGTCGTGTCACCACAAGGATAATATTTTTCTTTTTTAAATATATGGAGTGCTAGGTTGGACTTAACTTGGATAATTTTGATTCAGATGTGCCACCACTTGATCAAAATAATCTAAGAGGCAAAATACAAGGAGTTGCATAGTTGATATAATTGACAAGAGTTGTCTACCTATTTATTTATATATAGTTTGTTGTGTCACCACAAGGCTATATACATTTGAAATGGGATCCTTATTCTCACTAGCAAATCTTTAATTAGATTTTGCCGAACTATATAAGTGAGGGTAATATAGTTTGATGAAAATAGTGAGAGATACCAATTTAAAATAAGATCTAATTTATTTTGGTAATTAATAAAAGAATGTATGCTAGTTGTTAATATCAAATTCATTTACAGAATTTTACAATGTCTAAATTACTATCACTGTGAAGCATATTAGATGCTATTTAACCTAACCGAATTAAATAGATTGGTTAAGAAAATTGAGAATAGTTCTCATGGCTGAAAAACTATCTTATATCCTTAATACGCCTATCCTTGAAATGGTTGCAGACAATGCCTCTGAGGAAGAGATTGCTACTTTTAAAAAGTGGCAAGATGATGCACAGTTGGCTCAATGCATCATGCTCGTATCCATGAGTAACAAGCTTCAGCGTCAGCCTAAAACTATGGATACTTCTACTATACTCCTGCACGTCAAGTAGTTGATGGTGAGGAAAGTATGACTAATAGATATCAGACATCTAAGGAGTTCTTCCGATCTAGAATGACCAACGACACTACAGTACAGACACATGTCCTAAACATGATCAATTTGATTGAATAATTAGGACAATGGGTTTTGTCATGGATGGAGAGTTGAACCAAGATTCGATCTTGCACTCACTCCCGGACTCATTTCACAATTGTTGTGATTTTTTCATATGAACAAGCTAGATATCAGCCTCGCTGATTTGCTTAACATGTTGAAATGCTGAGTCACTTTCCACCAAGAAAGACCAAGTCTTACTAGTAGGGGACAAATGATCTTCTGAAAAGAAGAACGATTCTAAGAAGGTAAATAGAAAAGGCAAAAACAAAGGACAATAAGAACAAAATTGATACGGATAGCAAAGGAGTTTTCTTCCACTGCAATAAGCCTGGACACTGGAAAAGAAACTGCGAGAAGCATCTTGCAGAGCTAACCAGAAGAAGCTTAGTGAAGTTTCGGTTATAAATATAATTTTGTTCATAATTTAAAATAAATTTTTCTTTAGGTCAAGGTTCTACTTGGGTATTGGATACCGACTTTGGTTATCATAAATATAGATTTATGAAGGGACCAAGCAGAAGTAGAAAGCTAAACAAAGATAAATAATCCTATGTATGGGACATGAAGCAAAGGTTGCTACATTAGCCATAGAAACTTATAGTTTAGCAATGCTTACTTACGGACAAATCTATTAAGTCAATAAGTTGTTCTTGTATTCCAGTTCTTGTTAGAAACATTATTTCCATTTTATTGTTGGACAATGAAATCTTTGGTATTAAATTTAAGAACAATTGTTGTTCTATTTATAATAATAATGTTTTGTATAGAACTGAAATATTACTTAATGAATTTTGTATACTTGACTTACGTGAAAAATAATTTTGCATATTGAACAAATTAGTATAAGAGAAGGAGATGATTATTCAAAGAGCTGAATGAGTGTATTTACTGAAATACAAGTGTAAATTATTTAAAAGGTTCAAAGAATTCAGAATTAAAACAAATTGGCAAAGTATTAGGATTCTTTGATCTGATCAAGGAAGGAATACTTGTGCAATGAGTTTCTAGATCATCTCAAATGGTTTTCTCACAATGGACGCCTCCTGATACGTAATAATTGATTAATGTATCTGAAAGGAAAAATCGTACCTTGTTGGACATGGTGCGGTCCATAATAATTTTACCGACATTTCAGTATCCTTCTGGGATAATGTCCCAGAAATGGCTGCATATCTACGAAAAAGGTAACCTTAAAATCCGGCCCCAAGACTCTATAAAAGTTATGGATAGGGAGGATTCCTAATATTAAGTATGTTAAAATAAGGGGTTGTCCAGCTTATGTGAAAAAAAAGTTTCAAAGGATAAGCTTGGGACAAGATTTGACAAGTACAAATTTGTGGGACATCCTAAAGTAAGTTTAGGGTATATGTTCTATAATCCTACTTACAAAAAGGTGTTTATTGCGAAATACGCTACCTTCTAAGATAAATGTGTTTATCATTGAAGTGGCTAGTGGGAGGATAATACATCTTGAAGAGTTCAAGAACCAAAAATACTATAAGTCAAATAAGAGGAACTTGTAGATAAAACTATTGTACCACAACCGAATCGTAAATTTGGAATAGTACCGAAGATACCTGGGAGGTATGGATTCATCATAAATGATGATGATGAGGTACACATCATAGAAGATGATGATCCAGTTACACACGATGAGGTAAGAGTTATTAAAACTCAGAGAAATGAATTGGAGCAAGCTTCTCAAAATGGAACATTCGTTTTGATGAAATAAATCAAAAGAGTTTGATTTTATCACAAATAAGAATGAACCTAGTGTGTACAAAATGGTCAGTGAGAGCGCTGTGACATTCTTAATATTATATGTTGATATGCTATGGATAAGGAATAACATACTAATGCTACAATCAGTAAAGATAAAGTTGTCGAAACATTCCTCTATGAATGATTTGGGAAGAGTATCTTAATTGGGGATACAAATCTATAAAGATAGATTAAAGAGGATGCTCAACTTAACCCAAGGAACATATATTCATTTGATGCTAAAATTATTTAGCATGGCAAACTCCAAGAAATGTCTCATATTGATGACCTATGGAGTGTATCTCTCTTAATAGTCCCCATAGACTCTTAAAAAAAGAGATCGCATGAGTGACAATCATGTATGCAATGAAATATAAGAGACCTGATGATGATTGGTCAAATTCTGGAGAAGATCACTGTAAGACAGTGAAAAACATCTTAAAGTACTTAACCCGCACTAAGGATGTGATTAAAATTTATAGTGGGTCTAAATTAAAACTAGAAGGCTTAACAGACTCAAGTTTTTTAGACAGATCAAGACGACAGAAAATCCAATCTAAGGTAAAAGGTTACCTTGAAAAATGGTGCAGTAAATTGGAAAGGTTCCAAACAACAAAGAGTTGCTGGTTTAGTGATAAAGATAAAGTATATAGCTGTAAATGAAGCTGCAAGTTGATTGTTTGGATGAAAAGTTCATTACAGAACTAGGAATAGTTCCTAAGTCTCATCTTAGATCTAAACATGTGTTGTGACACTTTCACTTGATTATAAGAATCATTGGAAGATGGAAAATCACTATAGAAATAGTGAACTCTCAAGAACAACATTATATATCCATTTACTGAAGTTTATCCAACAGCAGGATAATCGTCACTTAGAGAAGAAGAGTATGAGATACCATGGCGATTGGCTTTAGTGCAAGTGGGAGATTGAAAGTAGTATGCATACAAGCCAATCATGTTTGATGATAAAGCATATAATTTGTAACAATCTTATTCATTTATTAATAAAAAGTATTAATTTATTAAAGGCTTTTAATTATCTACATGATGCTGTTTTATAATATGTGATAAACCCATAGTTTTAAGCAATGTTTTTAGAATAATGATGATGATCATTCTAATGAGATCTAAATTCTTAGAAAGCTTAAAACTAAAATAGTTCCCAATCGTTGGATTACTAAATTTGGGATTAGTGAATTCGAATAGATTGGTACATACGTTGCTTGCTCATTGGATGAGGATGATTGATCTCATGATCATTTGTGTGGAGACACTAAAGCAAGTATGTAGGTGCTTATTAGAGAATAAGTTCACTGAACGTGGCTCGCTAAGGAATACCTAATGGAGTTTTACTTGCTTGTCAATAGGAATTCCTGTAGTGATAGTAGTAAAAGTGATCCTTGGACTTGAGATCATCATAGTATCTTGTGTATGATGAGTTATACTTTGACTTATTCCTTAAGACCCTTAGGGTATATCAAAGGGTATGCTTGGGTATAATAAGTTATACATGGAGATAATATATAATCAATAAAGAATCTACCGCTTCTAGTAAAAGAAGAGAAATGTCCTATGTGATTCGATAAATAACAACCCAGTAGTCTTTGGCCAAGGCAGAATAAAATTAGAAAGGAGTTTCTAATTTGTATTATTTGGAGTTGTGCATTTAAGAGTCAAAATACATATAATTAAATAAAATAAGACTTGACAGTAAATTCATGTCTTATATTTAATTGGGACATTATATGGTGGAAGGATTGAATTGTACGGTAACTATTTGCTCAAAGGTTCTTTTATGATTAATGTTGAAATCTATATTATCTGAAAAGTCGTTGATCGCTAGGGAGGCTTATCCCTATTGTAGAATAAATATTATTTATTTCAATAAATTAATAGTTTAATTTATTTATTTAAATAAGATTAGAATTATTCTAATTGATTTATTCACAACCGGTTTAATATGGAGAACCTAAAGGGTCACACCATAAAAAGAAGAATAATTATTTAAGAAGCAAATGGCATAATCGTAATAATAAGTTAAGTATATTTAATTTAATCTATGGTGATAGAATAAATTAAATAACTTAATATTTATTATTTAATATTTTAAAAATATTAAATATAAATTAATAAGAGGAGTCTTATTATTATTATTACTATTACTATTTAATTCCTAAAATAGTTTGAGAATTAATTAATAAAAGTACTCTCATATATCCTAATAAGATTAGGAGGCTAATTAATTAAAAGAGTTTAATTTATTAATCCTAATAAGATTGGGAGCATAATTAATTAAAAGAATTTAATTAATTAAAATAAAACCCAATTCCTTAATTGTCAAGGAGGGTTGCCTACATCTATAAATAAGAGGAGTCTTATTATGGATGTAGAGTTGTTGTTGACTTTTTCATAACAGACGTAATTCCAATAGTTGGGAGAGTACGTTCTTTTTCTATGAGAGATAGAAAAACTAGGGTTTTGCCAAACACCCATCTTCTTGAATCTTTATTATTCCTTGGTGGATCACCTCTAGAGGCCAAACACTTGGGTGGCTAACGTTGATCAAAAGAAAGAACCAAACTCGGTGGATTCAAGTTGAACGCGAAAAAGATTGGAGGTGAACTTGTACCTGAGGAAGCTCGAATCTTCAAGGGTATGATTCTTGTTCTTCATATTTTCGTTTAATTAATAATTGCGCATAAAGGATGATCCGGGTATATAGTTTGTAAAATTTTAAAACTCTAATTTTCCACGTTTCCGCTTATTTTAT
This sequence comes from Panax notoginseng, assembly GCA_016801055.1. Classification (NCBI taxonomy): domain Eukaryota; kingdom Viridiplantae; phylum Streptophyta; class Magnoliopsida; order Apiales; family Araliaceae; genus Panax; species Panax notoginseng. Next base: position 19,914,110 of record CM029018.1, read on the forward strand.
GCTATTTGATTGCATTCATGAATATTACAAACCTAACAGCTTTAACCAATATAAAGTTCTTTGTAGCTTAATAAAATACATACTTCAAGATGCAGAATTATATGCTTCAGGCATTTTATATCCTTCAGGGATTTTCATGTATATATGATCATTATCTAATGATCCATACAGAAATGTTGTAACAACATTCATTAATTGCATATCCAAAGTTTTCTTTTGCTACCAAGTTAATTAAAAAAATCTGAATGTAATTGCGTCCATTACCGGAGCAAATGTTTATTCATAATTAATACTACGTCTCTACGAGAAATCTTGTGCTACATTTCGCGCTTTGTACCATATAATTTCATTTTTCTTATTTCATTTATGTACAAATACCCATTTGTATCCAACAGGCATTACACCTTTAGGTGTTCGAACTACAGGTCCAAAAACTTCACGTTTACTTAGTGAATTTAATTATGCTTGAATCGCCTCTTTCCACATTGGCCAAATATTTTTATGTTGAACATTCATCAACAATTTGTGGTTCATATTCATGATCATTACTTCTTGTAATATCAAGAACAACTTTATATAAAAATATGTTGTCGACAATAATTTTATTTCTATCCAATATATTCGTCTCCTGTATATACATAATGTATCGAGATCTCGTTATTTTCAGGTACCTGTTCCTCTTCAGGGGATAATTCATCCTCTTCAGGGGATAACTCTTCAAGAGTTTTATTTACAGGAGATTTTGTTCATAAGTTTTGGATAGATCAATAAATTTTGTAGCATGTTTCATGGGCATGGCCTCTTTATAGGCTGCAACTTGTTTTTCTTGTACTTTTTTCTTCTGGGAAATTTTATCTTTAACACAAATCTTTCTTCCACGTTTCAAGTGTGACTTTGATTCACCTTGCTACTGTATTAGCTAATTGTCCTATAGGGACTTCAATCACTGCTAGAGTATTAGCATCTAAAATGTGTGATATCACTCTTTTCTTATTATCGATGAATAATTCTGGTAATTGATTTGCAATTCATTGCAAATGAATAATCCTTTAAACTTCTAGTTCATATTGATTTGTATAAGAATCAGGATTAAATAACGTTGAAACATTCCAATTAATCTCCCATCGTACTTCAGGCAATGATCTCACGTCGTGCTTCAGGCAACGATTTTTCTCTCCCTAATGGTTCTTTAAGGGATGTTCATGGGAGTTTTCAATAATTCAATGCATCATTATTGATCCTAGATGATCATGCTAAGGCATAAAAACATTTGGATCCGAACACTTCTGGTGTATTGAACACTTCGGGTGTATTACAATATTTGTTTCAACTATTCTCATTTTAGTATAATATAACCCGGAAGAGAAAATATATAGTTTTTCTGATATGTGCTTCTGGCCCGATACTATTGAAGTAATATAATGAAATTACTTTACTGCCTTCAATGTTGGTTTTAATATGATAACTATTATAACATGTATCCTTAAAGCTGAGCAAATTTCTGCTTGCCTCATAAGAATATAAAGAATCATCGATACAAAGTTTTGTGCCATTTGACAATATTATAATCGCTCTTCCAGATACTTTAATTAAGTTTGATGAGCTTCTGGGCCATACAACTTCATATATGCAAAAGATAAATTTAACTTAATTACTTGAAATATAAATAAAACATATAATAAAAATACTTATTTTAATGTCATAATATAATGAAATAAAAATAATTAATTGGTATGAACATCTCTATCAACATATCATCAAGGAAACCATAGATATCAAAATTAGTTATATCCATTCCATTTGAAAAGTCAAAATAATTCATGGGATCTTCAGGATCATTATGAACAATAAAGTTTATTTCAATTCCATTTTATTTTCTTTTATAGAGTGTTGGTACAAATCTACCAAATATTTAGGAGTACAACGGTACATTCCTTTTCTATATTGATTGTTCCTTTCACGTCTACTACCACAACCATAATTTCCTCTATGATTATCAAATGAGATTCCATTCACTTCAGGGAATGTAATAGAATCGGTCGAGCGAGATTGTTGGTTTTTTTTTTAGCAAAAACTCATTATTTTGTACAACCATTAAAAGACATAATTTCACTTTTGGGAGCATAGTTTCCTTTATCGCTTCAGGGAATATTTTGTAAACTTACGCTCTCAATATTGCTGCTGCAGGAGCATATTCGAGGCATGAAATAAATATTTTCTCTAACATGTCTTCATCAGTGTCTTTCACTCAACACTTTTAAAATCTTGCAACTTCAGGTGAAACCAATTATAATGAGCTTTTGGGAGAATTACAAAATTTTGATTCTATATCTTTCCTTTAAAATCATTTTATAAAACAAGTGAGTCTTTTACTGTAATGTACTCATATTTTAATTTTTCATGGAGATGATATCAAATAAAAATCATTAATTTTGCATGATCATGCAGTGATTCATGATTGTCAACTTTAATTGTATATCCAAGGTTCTTTATCTTTAGATGAATCTCATCATTAAGAGTACATGACAAATAATTCTTGCTCGATATAAATCAAGAGAAACAAATTCAAATTTATAAGATTTGAATATTAAATAACTAAACATATTTTCCATCAAATTAAATAATTATATATGTTCAGATTTAATTGTAATGAAATAATTTATAGAAATGCAGTAAAACACGAAACTAGATTTGTCTACTAAAACTAAATAACAAACCATCACTACTAAGCATATTTGTCATTGCAACTTCATACAAAAATATATCAAAAAGATCATTAGAAATATATCAAATATGCTACCATGTCAAAAAGAAATATATCAAAAATCATTAGAAATATATCAATATGCTACTCAGTTTAAAATTTCAAGCCTAGTTATTCACAGTCAAGGCCTCCTTCTTTCTATACTGCCAAGTCCAATATTTTCTAAAATGGCACCACCGTAATTTATTTTGTTTTCTAATTTTTGATAAAATAAATAAAAACAAAAAAAAGAAAGAAAGAAAGCGGTCTCTTGCTCGTTCTAACTATCATACGGAGGTCAAGAGACGTTTAGCGACACTACGGGCAAAACAATGATAGGAGATCTTCCCAGTTTATCTTTATGTCATTTATCTCAGCAAATAAAAGCTTATTTATAGAGCCAATGTTGTGCAATTTCAAAAAACTTAAATTATGCATTGGTCATACTTACCTACAAACTTACACAAAAGACAACACCTATGTAAAGAAAGGGATAAAACTTAGATCTAACAGTATTATATTGAGTTTCCCTGTGTCAAATAAAAGTTCTAAATTTATGGAATTTATCCATTATTGCACAACCCACGTTTCCTTAACGAGTAGAATCTTTCTACCTTACCACATAACAAGGGAATAAGACAATTTGATTTATTGATTTTAAGCATTATATAACACAACTACATAATATAAAAACTATCATTCGCCTCATATCATATCCTTCAAAAATATAGATCAAGCAGATCAGAAATACAAAGTACTATTCAGAAATACTTACATTGAGTTGAGAGAACTCCTTTTTCAAAACTGGGTAGAACATTGTGCTGATAACTTGTTATAAAAGATTATTAAAATTAAGAACAAAATGATTAGAAAAGGAGAGTATTCTCATAATATTTTCTATATATTATCTTCTCTATTACAATGCTCTTATTTATAGATATATGGACTTAGAAGTTTCAAAACTCAAAAGTCATGAGTTTAAAACTTAATGAATATGGGAGTTACATAATACCAAAGATCATTACACACTACAAGAAAAATGGCCATCTGCGACCAATGATATCAGCGACCGCACTATCTGGTCGCTGATAATAGTACTAGCGACCGATATCTGCGATCGATAAGGATTCTCGTCGCTAGTATATATCAGCGACCGCATGTCGTCGCTGATCGGTCGCTGAGAATAATTTCCCTCCTAAAATTTGGTGCGAAACTTTGGCGCGGCGACCAATCTGTATCAGCGACCACATGAGGTCGCTGATATGTCCACATCATTAAAAAGTAGCGACCGCATGTGGTCGCGGATGGCGGTCGCTGATGCTAATAAACTTAATCAGATTCAGTTCGCTCGATCAGTACAGAAAATAAATAAAAGAGGGAATACAGACGAGGGAGAAGAGGGAGTAAGGGGAGAAGAGAAGAGGGAGGGAGACTGCCGACCATTGCTGACCACTGCCGACCACCACCGCGCCACCACTGCACCACTGTCGCACCACCGCTGCACCACTGTCGCACCACCGCTGCACCACCACCGGTAACCCCCAATTAATCCCTAAATTAAACTGTCTGTTAATGCTGATTGAATGGTAAGAGTCTATGAGGTTGAAGTATTAACTGTAAATAAAAATGATTGGATTTGAACCCCTAATTGATAGTTTGTGTGAGCTTAATGTTTCATTTTAAGGTTTCTAAATTACTATTCTTTCTTAAAATTGATGTTTTCTGTGTAATATTACCGTATTTAAAAATCATTGCTTGTGGGTGGAAATAATTGCATACTAGTTACTAATTAAATTGAAAGATGAACAGAAGTTATACTTTCTCTATCTGAAAATTGGACTTCAATTTCTCCTTTATGATGTCCAAAAATGAGGCTACTGTTAAAATTAATGTGCTTCATTCATCATTGTTTAATTATGATGTTGACAATTGGTTATGTTAATGTTGAAAACATTAACTTTCTAAATATTTGACTTTTGATGGTGGATTATCATTTTGAGGCAAAGAGAGAGTATAAATTTAGTAAGGCATAATAGGAATTCAACTCCTCCTTAAAGGAACTATGTTCGTCGGGTGCAATGGAATTTGAAGTGACAAAAGGGTTGGATTGAATAACAAAAAAGAAAACAATGAGGAGAAAATACTTGTTGACAAAAGGGCCACTTTTCTTTGGCAAAACACTCTTCATGGTTGATTACTTGTATTGCAAGTGCATTGACCACTATTATGCAACTTCTACTATATTTCTTTCAATTATAGGAGATCAGATATATTGAAAAAACTATAAAAATTGTAGATGACAGACGTATCAGTCAACCCACCCATCACAAGCAATTATTCAAGAATATAAACCTTACTAGAGCCATCTTCAATTATGAAGAAATGTACACGCAGCGCTTGAAACTTTTTTATTTAAATAACTCACAGTGGTGGTCCCACATAAGGGACTAATAGGACTAATAGTCCCACATTAAGGGACTAATAGTATGCCTTCTTCTGCAATCTTGATATACGTAGCATATGCAGACCATACATGATGTAATGATTCATATTCCCCCTATGAATCTATTGGCTTTAGGTTGGTGTTAGTTAAAATATGTAGGATGACATAAGACCATACTCTAATTTAAGATCCATAACAATATACCATGCCTTTGGGTAGTCGATCTCAAGCGGTGTAAATTTGTTTTGGCATGTATCCTTGTTCAATTCCCGAATAATCATATATGATGCACACTCATGTTATATATGTATATATACATCTATATGTATTTATAAGCATCATAAATGGGATTGAGCTGAATTGTAAATCTCTAACAAGGGAATACAATAAATTCATGTCAACATAGGTACCGTGCAATCATGGACCTCTATTTAGACCGTAGTTGGATGGCACGACGAAAGTCAAGTGCCCAGATAGGTGCTACATCTGAATTTAGAGCTGGTTGCCAAGTGTTTTTGGAGTATGCGTATAGTCACCCGGAATGTATGAATGGTAAGTCGCAGATACGATGTCCATGTTTGAAGTGTCAGAATATAAATTATATGGATAGAGACATGATAAACTATTATTTACTTGTTTCTGGGTTCATGAGAAATTACGAAGAATGCTGATGGGCACATGGGCAGAGAAGAGATGGTGGCATCACATAAGTACACAATTCTGGCAGTAGTACTCATCGTATGAATGAAATGGTTCATGATATTGCAGGGCCAGATTTTGATTGGGAGCAAGGCAGAGAACAACTTATGAATTCTGATGCCAAAGACTTCTTTAAGTTGTTAAACGAGGGTAGCGAGCCATTGTGGCATGGTTGCACCAAACACACTACATTGTCTGCAGTGGCGACATTACTTAACATCAAGGCTGATCACAACATGAGCCATGAGTGTTTTGAGTCGCTCTTGAAGGCCATTAAGAGTATGTTGCCTGACGGTGAGAAATTGCCTGGTAACTATTACTTTTGGAAAATGGTGAAGAAGTTTGGTCTTGGATACCAAAAGGTTGATGCATGTCCCAACGATTGCATGTTGTTTTATAAGGAAAATGAACAGATGACAAGGTGCACATTTTGCAGTCATGATCGGTTTAGGCCTAATAAAGAGGGTGTGACTACAAAAAAATTAAGTATACCGTTTAAGATTCTAAGGTATATTCCAATAACACATCGGCTAAAAAGATTGTACATGTCTTCAGGAACAGCTGAACATATGAGTTGGCATGCGAAATCTCCAGCTAAAGATGGAGAACTAAATCATCCCGCAGATGGGAAGGCTTGGAAAGATTTTAACTTAGCACATCATGGATTTGCATTGGAACCTAGAAATGTGAGGCTTGGATTGTCCACCGATGGTTTCAATCCGTTTGGCCACTCAGCTGTTCCGTACTCATGTTGGCCTGTGATTGTTACTCCGTACAACTTGCCTCCTTGGATGTGTATGAAACAGCCATACTTGTTTCTTTCACTCGTGGTTCCTGGTCCTAAGAGTCCTGGAAAGAACTTAGATGTTTACTTGAGACCTCTTATAGACGAGTTGAAGGTATTGTGGGAGGATGGAGTACAGACTTGGGATGTTGCAACGAAAACAAATTTCAACCTTAGGGCAGCGGTTATGTGGACTATAAGTGACTTCCCAGCTTATGGTATGTTAGCTGGATGGAGTACACACGGGAAGTTGGCTTGTCCGTATTGTATGGAGCATACAAAGTCGTTTAATCTATCAAAAGGTCGAAAGCCTTGTTGGTTTGACTGTCATCGTCGGTTCTTACCGGTAGATCACCCATTTCGAAGAAATAGAGAACACTTCAGGAAAGGGAAAGTAGACAATGATATGCCTGCACCGCGATTTTCGGGAACGGAGATGCGAGATCGTGTGATGAGATTGCCGGTTATCCCATTTGGTAAGGTTGATGCCACAAATATAATCAATGGGTTTGGCGAACCTCATAACTGGGTTCGGAGAAGCATCTTTTGGGAACTGCCTTATTGGTCTACAAATTTGATTCGTCATAATCTAGATGTGATGCATATTGAGAAGAATATGTTTGACAATGTGTTTAACACTGTGATGAATGTTACGGGGAAGACAAAAGATAACGATAAGGCACGTTTGGACATGAAAGATATTTGTAAGCGTCCCGGATTAGAACTTTACGAATCTCCTAATGGTAAGATTGTCAAACCGCATGTAAGGTACACATTGTCCAAAAAGCAAGTTGAAGATGTGTGCACATGGGTTAAGTCTCTGAAACTACCAGATAGATATGCATCAAACATTGCAAGGTGTGTTACGGGTGGGAAATTGCAAGGGATAAAGAGTCACGACTGTCATGTGTTCATAGAGAGGCTCATGCCTATAGCATTTCGGGATCTGCTTGATAAACCAATATGGGATGCTTTGACGGATCTTAGTCGTTTCTTCAAAGACTTATGTTCAAAATCATTAAATGAGAAGGACATAGGTCTGCGTACTCCAACGAACCGTTTGTATTACCAACTCAAACAATACAAGTATACTACACTCCTAGTCCAGTTAGGAAAAGGGATAGACTGCCTACAGATTGGCAAGTTATAATTTATACTCCCGCGCGTAGTCGTGTCTAAGTAATAGACGGGGATTTCTACCAAGAGGAAATGCTTCAGAGACCTCCTATAATAAATATAGAGGACAACAATGATGTAATCCAGTTAGAGGGTGGAGATGAACCTGATGAATTGGATCCCGAGACAGTTATTGTGCAAGATGACAGTGATATTGAGGAAGAGTTATTGACTGACACTGACACATAATCTGAAGAAGATGGTTATGAATCTCCGATACTTGTACAAAATGATTCTGACTCATCAGACAACGATTTTCATTAAAATGTATGTTTAGTTTTAATTGTACAAAATGTATGTTTATGTTCATGTTCATGTTTAGTTCATAATTATGTACCTTTCATTTATGTTCTCTATATAGGAATGTTCTCTATATCCTTAACTATATCATTTGTAGTTGTTGTAGTTAACTATTTTGCAGTCATGTTTATGTACCTTTCACTTATGGTAATCGTAGTTAACTATTTCATACAATTAATTGCCATTCATAATTTCATACTAACATCCTAATTTTTTTTTATTTATAGATGTCTTCTGAACCTGTTGCACGAAAGCGCGGGTTGGGTCGGGGCCCTAATCATGTGCCGAAGGCCCCGGCTAATCCGAATGATCGCATTCTTATACAGATTCGTCCTCCTCCAGAAAGCACGTAAGTTAAACATCGTGTATATATAAGGGTTTAATATTTCCATTGTTATAAATATATTTTAATGTAAATTATTGTATATTGTAGTGATTTTCAAGATAGTAAAATTGTGAAGTGCATTTCACAATTATGCTTACAGAACTGGCCTACGCCAGTGATTACATGGGCGAGCACACCTCTCGCCCATAAGGATGCAGTTTGGGCTGAATTTCAGGTATATTTATTTAATCACTCTGATAGATAATACATAGTTAATCAACTAATAGTTTAGTAATGTTGGATTGTGGTAATATAATAGTTTTAATATTATTATTGTTGTTTTATTTGCAGAAGCGGTATAGATGGGACGACGCACATGCATCAGTTATTCAGGCACTGTTCTGGCAGAAGTGCGCCGTCCGGACTAAAGATAATCTAAACAAAGAACGACAAAAAGCCCTGCACAATGCTGAGATTGACCATCCAGGACAGGGTGAGCAGTATATGCATGAGCATTGCCCCTGGTGGTGCGCACATCCCATATGGGTGCAGATGTGTGAGCAGTGGAGAGCTGAGAACTGGGTCAAGAGACGTAAGACTGCCGCCTCGAATAGATCCTCAGGTGTATCTGAAGGCGAAAAGGCAATAGGCACGTACAAGGGCGGCAGTATATCTCAGCTGCAACATATTGCTGCTAGGGTACGTATGTATAACAAGCTTATTGGCTTAGTTATTTGTCTTTATGTTCACAGTCATGTTTTGTAGCTAAAATATCATATGTTTACATATTAATATGAGAACATGAACTGTAGGAGTCTGAGTCTCAAGGTCAACCTATCAATTGGTTGGATGTGTATGTGGCCACCCGTGATGGTCTGCCTGATGCTGTTCAGATAGCGGTAATAAGTTAACTTTAAACATATTATAGTCATGTTTTTTAGCATTTCGTATTTATTTTTAACTATTTATTTGTTGACCTTCTGACAGGACACTTATAAGGGCTTAATGAACGAGCGCTATCCTGAAGGCACCCCGCGTCCGGCGATTGATCAAGAATTGTGGGAGAGGGCGTCCGTCGCGAAGAAAAATTATGTTAAAGGCCAAGGACAAAGACGACGCCCGACCATCAGTGGCACAGGCAGCTCTGCTACCCAGTCTACACAGTCATCAGGTCATCCAGCCTATCATACTCCTGCTGACTGTGTGAGAGTGATCTGTCAAAATCGTGATCTTCTTCTTATACTGGGCGGGCATCTGCATTCTCTGAATCCTGATGACTTGGCGAAGGCAGTGGCGGAAGCAGCAGCATCACAGCATCAGGGTGGCGACCAGGTACTTTTAATGTTTCATTACGTACATTGTCTATTATTTAGCTTTTCCCAAGTCATAGCAGTATCAACACATGTAACATATATGTTTTATTCTTTTGTTAATTACAGGGTACTAATTTGAATGATCCATGAAGAGCTAGACCAGGCATGCATGTTAGATTTGTAAAGCCTTGTTAGACTTATTTTTTAGATTTTTAAAGCCTTGTAATCTTTTAAACTACTTATCTTTGGACTGTATTGGTTTACGATTCTATTATATGGATGTTTACGATTGTATTGTGTTGTGTTGATTTAGATTCATTCTTTGGACTGTATGTATGGATGGATGTTTATCATATAGTAGTTATCATGGATGGATGGATGCTTATATATACTGCTGTGTGTTGGGATAAAAAGCAGGTACAAAGCAGGTTATTTTTGGGAAATCAATAAAACAGGAAAAATATTTAAAAAAAAAAAAAACAAAGTCAACGACCGCACGCGGTCACTGATACAGTATTAGCGACCGAGTAAGGTGCTTCTACTTCAGCGACCGCCTGCGGTCGCTATTACCGGTCGCTGACACGTGTGCCACATCACGTCTGACACATGACTCAGCATGAGTCAGAATAGCGACAGCTGAGGTCGCTGATTGCGGTCGCTAAAAATGCGGTCGCTATTCTTGGTCGCTAATGTCATTTTAGCGACTAGATTTTCTGCGACTACAATTAGCGACTGCATCCGGTCGCTAATACCCATCTGCGACTATATGCGGTCGCAGATGTGCGGTCGCTGATAAGCCTTTTTGTTGTAGTGACAATTAAATGAATATGAAAGTTACATAATACCAAAGATCATTACAATTAAATATAATCTAGACATCCATAAATATATATGTTATAATTTTATAACATGTTTCACATACAACATTATTTAAAAAAAAATCCACTCATATTACAGTCATTACAATAAACATCTTCACTTCAAAAACATATTACACTAAACATAACATCTTTTCATAAACTTTAAATTCTACCATTGTTGAATTATCAAATTCACTTTCTTCAAAAGTCCAAACTGGCATCATGTAAACTTGCAACAAGTGCATTATCAATCCAAAATTGGCACCAAAACTGTAGACATAAATGAACACAATAGGAAAATAAAAGCATTAAAAATGTGTTTATTTTTAAGACATTCAAATTATATATAAACAAATTTCATTAGAAGCACCTTTCTTCTTTTTGAATGAGTTACAGTAAAGATACGTCAGATAGTCCACCTTGATCAACACTGAAAGATCAAAGCTACACAATATTATAGTAATACTACCGTATGTAAACTAATATTAGTATTATTTAATCAATCAAATTTATGAAGTTAGTAAAATTAAAACCTGAATTGAGTAATTTGGGAAAATGAATGTACTATTCTTGTTAAGTTTCAGTAGTTACTCTTCCATGATTTAGATGTGGGTCCTACCGTGTGGAAATATAAGAAAACTATGTGGAAATATCACTTGCCACTTACTTATTCACTTATTGTGCAATGTGTGACATTGTGCCTGTGTTATGTGTTCAAAATACTTCTATTTCTTAGCAACCTGGAATTTTAAGAGTCTCCAGCTAGGTATATCATGAACTATATTTAGTCTATATGAGGAAACTCTTTCAATCTTTTAGGCAGATAGACTATATATGCCATTGACTATAATATTAAAAGATTATATTATATTATATTTAATGAATTATAGTCCATCAATCATTCTTCTACACTCCTATTAAAATATATTAAAAATTATATTATACCAAAATCAGATTCCTTTATATAGTCTTTTGGATTCACCGGAAAATCTCCTAGGCTATATTTAGTCTAGTAGGAAGCATGAGTCCTAGAGTATATTTAGTCCAGGAATGATAGAGTTTTGGCCTGCTGCAGATGGCCCAAGTATGAAATGCTATATTTGAGCAATGCAATCATGCCCTGCAAACTCAATGCTACTTTTGAAACATGTCCGTTGAAATATAACAACTATCCATGATTCAAAGTCGTAGTAGCGGCCTATGTTTTGAAAGTTTTTTTACTTGGTAAGTTTCAAATTTTAAATAAAATATTATGAAAAATTTCTAACTAATTAATAAGAGCAACAAGATGGATTAATTAATTAGCTAAAATACGAAAACACCATTTAGTATACATTGTCTAAATCTTAATACAAACATCATATTTTGTGAACTGTCAATAGAGAAACTGTTCTTTTAATGTTGATTCTTGAATGAGTGCCAAACTAAATTTTTGACGGGTTGAGACCAGGGGCTGATCCAGGATTTCACTTATGGTTAATCAGTGCAAATGGTGGGATGATCATTTTCCAAACAACAAATTCAATTGGTTTTTGTGAACATGTTAATTATCTAGGAGCAGTGCACAGTGTATCATACTACTCAACCTGTTGGAATTTTATAAAATGTAAGAGGAGAGACAAACTGGAAAAAAGATTGTTGAAGTTCATAAAAGAGGCAAGATCAGGAGAAAAGAAGTGATACCGGAGTTTTCAAGTTTGAAGTCGGCATCTAATGTATACTGCTTGTAACTGCTCTAGGTGAAAAAATAAGGAACTTAGAAGAGAAGAAAACAAAGGAAAGGAAGGACTTAAAAAATGAAAATATAAATAAAGGGAATAGAACTTCTAGACTTCTAACTACTGAATGCATTTACTCATTAATTTACAAATACACTACATTTCAAATATATTCATGTGCTACTGGTCTACTGCCTGTACCAAAAAATGTCCATATATATATATATCAAAGCTACCGAGCACATACTAAGATGTAAATAAGCTATAGTAAAACTGCAAGACATATTGAGTATTCAATATGCTAATATGAGAACAAACTTTTTTTATTCCCCCTTCTTTAACCTTGTTTTATTCAAGCTTTTACTGAACTGCTCAAGAAGATTGACATTGTGAGTCTACAAGAAGAAAATAAACCATTACGATCCATAGAGTGGGCTCAATCTGATGAATTATCATCTTGTTTTACTTATAATTTCAAATATTCTGGAATCTGGTCTACATTCTTGCTTGGTAGTGCAGGAATGCTACCTACTGATAAGGTGGAAAAAAGGTATAAAGTTTGGGAAGTTATAGAGACAAAAGTCAGAGTGGCAGATCAATTAATAGCAAAAAAGTTCATCCAGGTAAAAGACTAATAAAGTTGCACGGTAAATGGAGCAAGAGCAACAACCAGTTGGCTGCTCGGTAGGCAGCACTGCGTGTTCAATTTTCCTGTAGTTAAACCGACCAGTTTTAAGACTTCTCACCTTGAGTTGAGATATTTAGTTGTTGGCTGAGACTTGTCTTGTTGATTTTTGTGACAACCTGTGGAATCTTTAGATTTTACCAGCAACAAGGAATTAATTTGAATCATACATTTATAAATTGCAATCAAATTTGAAGTACTTGTGCACCCATTTTTTATTTATTTTGTCCTTCATCTCCCAGAAATGTGGCTTTAATTGCTAGGGAAATTTAACAAATCTTCCTTTTCAATGGAAATTGCATTTAATTCTCGACATGGAAAAAATTTATGTCGGTAATGGTTTTCATGTCTTCCGGTTTGCGAGTGACATATCTGCTTGTGGCTTCTTACATTTCACACTTTCCCATGCATGTTTTAACTCAGGATCAGTGTGATCAATTAAGCAGAGCCATGGCATAGGGCTTACAAGGTTACTTCCATTATATTCTAGCATGCACAAGGGGTTTCATGATCTTTATGACTGTCTACAAGAGTACAAGACACTCTCTAAACTATTTTATGAACATATAATTTTCATCATCTCCTTTAGTTTGGATTTCTGATTCAGAATTTCATGGCTAGCTCGCTGGAATGAAAATTATTTCCTTTTAAAGTTGGCCACATGCAGTTTTCATCAGGCATCCTGAGAACACTTATTAGAACATTTGGATGTGAAAAAGATGGGCTCTTAATTTTTAAAAAATGTATATACTGTTGGTCAACAAGTCCTCACCCCATTTAATGCTCCCCGCCCATTGAATTTTCCCATGTCCCTCCCCTTTGAATTCCGCCTGCTCTTTCTCTTTGCTCCCTCCCTTTCGTTTTTGGCTATAAAAAGGCAACAAACGAGGAGGGATAAGATACATCAAAAATCATATACTCCCATCCGAGAGAGAAAAAGAGAGAGAGGGAAAGAAGCTTTTGTGAAGCTTTAGAAAAATAGAGAGAAAGATAGTTCAAATAAAATAGGGTTTTATTTGGGTTCCATCACATATATAATTATTGTAGTGAAGTAATTTGGGTTTGTACTCAAATTAAGATATCTTTGTATTCTCTCATATTATTCTAGTGAATTATTCGGAGTTTGTTCCGTGATTTTTACCTCTTAGTTTTAGAGGGTTTTCCACGTAAAAATCTTGGTGTCTAGTGGTTGGATATTTTCTTCTTATTATTTCATGTAGTGGTTATTATTTTGGTAAAACTGCAAATTTAATCTTTTTGGCATGTGCTGATATTTTATCCGTCTAATTGATCAAAGACAACAATATTTGAGAGGTGTCCCAATAACTGGTATCAGAGCTAGGGTTATTTGTTCGGTTATTTTTTGATAAATTTTATGGAGGAATCAGTCGGAGCTATGATTAAATTGACATCTTCAAATTTTTTGATCTGGAAGCCCAGAATGGAAGATATCCTATATTGCAAAGATCTTGTTAATTCTCAGAGGCACAATAGTTATCTATAAGAGGGGGGGTTCAATAGATATTTTAAATTCTTTTCGAAATACTTTGTTAGTTTTGATAATGGTTTAAACGCAGCGAAATTAAGATTTGTTTGTTTTCCCTTTAAGATATAGTGAGTCAATAAGAGTGAGACAGTTATGACAGTTATAGCAGTTATTGTAAGAATGTAAGAGACACATCAATTTTAAGTGGTTCAAAGCACTTAAAGCTCCTAGTCCACTCTTCTACTTCTCGAGTAGGAAATCCACTATGGATATCTTTTACACTTTCTGAATCTCACAAATTCCTTCAAGACCAGCAGTCTTGGCACTTCTTAGAACTCTTCAAGTCCATCTGACTTGGTTCTTCGCAGTTCACTTAGAACTCTTCAAGTCCTTCTGACTTGAAACTTCTTACTTCACTTGATAGTAGTTGATGAGTTCTTGATTGGTGCTACTCAGTTGCCGTTAAGCTCGTGTTCGAAAGAACTGAGTAGCTGAGCAAGCTTTCTCTTTTCGGATCGTAGAGTTGAGCGTTGAGTGTTCTTCAGTGTTCTTGTTCAATATTTGCTTAGCTTTTTGTCATCTATTGATGTTTTGCATATATGAAGTCTTTGAAATGTATCCGTTGAAGACATCCGTTGAAGTATTTAATGCTTTTGACATTTCTGAGCTTTGATGGAGACTTTCTGCACATCTTCTGATTAGCAGTCTGGCCCACTGACATAGCAGACTGCTATCTCACCTAACATCTAAAAATATATTTTCTGCTGACCCATAGTACTTTCCTTAGTTTATTCAATACGTTTCTTTGTTGTATACTAAGGATGACTGTTGTGTCATTGGGAATGCCGAGGGCTTCAACGCTAATAATCCATTCCACATTTGTTGGGGTTTATTCTTAAAGAAATGGGCAAGGCTCGATGCTTCTGACACAGACAGATGATGCTCTACCATTCTGATCGTGGTGTCTAGCCACCTTGGTGCTTGATCCGATACTAGCAAATGAGAACACTACGATTTCTCTTAAGAACTGACATACTACGATATTCACTTGCTTATCTTGGAGACTCTACGTTTTCGAGAGCACACTACGATCTCTGAGTTGGCTCGGCAAACGTTTGGACCACTCTACGATTACGGGAGAGGCCCTCCAAAGCAGACACACTTCGATTCTTGATGCTCTACGATTCTGCCTTGGCTTCTGCAATCTCTTGATTAGCTCGATAGACTGTGATTTTGTTGAAGCCTATCTATTACACCTCAAGACATAGATCAACCTAACAGCTTTGATCTTTTCATCTATACATTCATTTACAGAATGATAAAACATTAAACGCTTAGATCAACCTAACAGATTTGATCTACCACTAAGTCCTTGTACATATTCCTTGAAGGACTTTACATATAATCATGAATATTTACTTTTAACATCAAATTTAAATATACAATCTCCCAACAATCTCTCCCTATTTGATGTTGACATAACCAAGGAGATTTGTGTCATGATTATTAATTTCTAGATGCAGTTGCTAGAAAGTAAATATGACTTAGTGTTTCAGTGAGCAACTGAAATCTCTAGAGAATAAGCATGAATTTATTGATGTTTGTAAAGACAGATATTACAATTAAGCTTAGTTACATCAATAGGAATTGAGTTTCAACTTATCTCTATTTCTTTTGCCTTTTGTTTCTTGGAGGATTTGCATACTCCTCAGCTCTTCTTTTCTTGCTCACTTCGTCTCTCTATGCTATATCTTCCAGCTCGCTTTGACTTAGTCTTTCATGATGATCGCGCCTATTCATGAATGCAGGATCTCCAATTGGCATTCTTAGGCCTGTGGTGGTTACCTCTTGTGAGCTGGGAGAAGGCCCTTGACTCCTAAGTGGTTGTGCCATTATAATTTGCTGCACCTCAGATTGTGGAGTCTGATATCCAAATCGTGGAGTCTGATTGTGGGGCTGTCTTGTAGGAGGGCTCCTTGATGATTGAGCGATGAATGTGCCTCTGCCCTTGCCTTTTTCTCCTTTCCCTTTATTCTCCCCCATTTATGTTGTCATCAAGGGCTCGAATGTCTTCAGATAGGCGAGTCATGCCTTGGACAAGCTCGTGGAGCTGATTCTGGGATTGAGCAATGTCTTCACGGTTCTCTTTAATTAGAGAATTAGTTCGAGCTTCCCTCTTTTGGAGAATGGCCAGGACATTTTCTGTCTGTTTCATTTGGCCCATGGAGAATCCTTGGAATTCTTTCATTGCAGTTCGGAGACTCGTGAGACTTTCCATCATAAGGTTGTTCTAGAATTCCTGAGTGTTCTGTAAAATAAGAACAGCATCCCTGTGTTTCTTAGCAGCTTGAAAGTGGATTTGATCCCGTTCATTTATGTTCTGAAGCATCTCCTTTATGATCTCCTTAAGCTTCTTTGAGAGCTCAGAACTTAGGGTGCTTGGGAGAGCGTTGGCAGCATTAATCAAATTAGTCAGCCTCATGTGAACAAGTTCGGAATGAACTTCAAGACTTTCTTCTATGTCCTTAGTCACTTTCTTAGATGCTTCTGACAACTCTATTTTGGTGGGAAGATCTGATATGAGCTCAAGGAGTTGCGGACTGTTTTGAGGAGGGGCTCTTGTGTATTGATTTTGCATCGTGAAGAGAGCAAGGTCAAGATTAAAATACTCATTAATGGATGAGGATGGGATATCTGATGGAGAGGCTGGTGTGTGGGGTTGTCAGAAGGAGGTGACTCGATGACTTGAGCATGTGACTCTACGATTTGGCTTGGATCAGTAATCGTAGAGTGAGAGATAACAAGAGATTGTATCAAAATAAAGTTGGGCACATTTGGTTCATCAATTACAAAATGTTGGGATTCTGTAACTGGGAATTGATTGAGTGGATGAAGAATCACTTCTAACCATCTTGGTAATTCATAGAATTGGTTGAAAAATGATGGTGGACAGTGATTCACCCTGAAAGAGATGGGAATAGTTTGTACCTCATGCCCATTTTCTGAAGAAGGGCCATTGGTGATCAACTTTCGGGCAAAGTTGAGGTTGCCTGGGAATCCATGAGCTAGCACCGAGATTGCTAGATTGGCTTTGAAGGTCCAAAACATGTGATCCCAGGAGTTGAGAATTTGAGCTCTGTGAAAGGACATCATAGGTAGGAGAACAATTGATTGTAGTTGGCTCTCCTATAACCATCACAGCCCACATCTATAATCTCAACTTCATCATCATCTTCTTCTTCTTCTCTGTCTTCTTGTGAAGATACCACTACATCAATTACCTCAACTTGACTTCCTTGCTCTTCTGCTCTCTCATCCTCCATAGCTTCACTTCTTTCCATTTCTGCAGTTTCTGAAGCTAGAATCTCTTGAAAGACTGAGGGAGATTCATGATGATCTCTTGGTAGTTCCTCCTCAGGTGTAGCTTCTTCTGACATAGGTATTTCATGAGGCTCCCCCTCAACTTGATCATTCATTTGCATTTCAAACAGCTCCCCCTCAGCTGGAGCATTCTCTAGAGTAGGAACTTCAGGCAGCTCCCCCTCAACTTGAGCTGTGTTCTTCTGACTTGCTTCGGATAGCCCCTTCTCAGCTTTGGGTAATCCTTTCTCAGCAGCTATCTTTCTATCTTTTTCTTTTAGCACTCCTTTATTGACAAGGATGTACTTCTTAGCCAGTTTTCTTCTTGGCTTCCTAGGCTGAGCCACAACCTCAACACTTTCTTTAGCTTCAGCTCTGGATGGTTGATCAGCCTGAAAAGCTGTTGTAGCATTTTCTTCGGGTGTGATGTCCAGTCTGGTCTCTACGATCGGTAGAGACTCTACGATCGAAGAGACAGAAGGCTTCTTTGACTTGTGACTGTGCTTTCTCTTTTTAAGCAGCTGAGAGATGGTAGCTCTCTCTTTATCATCCTCAGACTGCTGTTATTTCCTTTTCAAGTTCCTCAGTGTTTCAGTGCTAGAACACTCTTGAGGTACATCAGTAGTTGAACCTTGAGGTTCCTCTGCCATTTGAACCTTTAATTTTCTTTTACCCTTGCTTTTTCGGACCAAAGCAATGGGTTCCTCCTTAATGATTTCTTCTTCTTCTTCTTCTTTAATTTCCTTTAGAACTGACATATTCCCTGGAATCCCGGTCTCCTTCGCATCACCAGTTCTTCCACTTGACTCAGACATCATCCGGACATTTTCTGTTGGATTTCTTTTCCAGTTCTCAAACAGCTGCTGGGTCATCCTTCTGTTTGGATTTATGGATTCTCCTTCATCATCCCCAATCTTATCTCCCAATGCTAACTGTAGGATAATGCTTATGAATCGCCCGTAGAGCATCTTTTCAGAGCTTTTTGACTTCTTCGAACTGAGTATCCATTTCCCAATCCAGTCGATGAGTAGGGTTCCATAGTTGAGTTGAATCCCACAACTGATTGTTGTCATGAGCTTAAGCTGCACTTTGTTCACAGAGTCATGACCAGAGCTCTTGCAACATATGCATTTCCCAACATTGTCAGCCAAAAATTCATACCTTTGAGGGAACTCTTTCTTTTTGTACCCTCTGACAGTCGAAAACTTCTTGTGATGCATCTTCTTTAAACCTTCATGAAAATCGATGCCCTGTATGAATGGAAATCCTTTCGATTTGAAACTTAGGGCTAGGTTTATATCCTCAGCTTTGAGTTTAATTTTCACGTTCTTGACCTTTATGGTGATGACATCGTTCTCCACCGTTCCATTTCTGTAGAACTCTTTTATCAGCTTAGGGTAGATCCATGTGCTTGTACCCAAAGCCTCTTCAAAACTAGTTTTCTTTATCAGAGATAAAGTTTTGTGAAATTTGGGATCAGCTGTCTTGAACTCATCGAAATAGAGTCGGTAGCCAGTGATGGCATTTGAAGCTACCATTGATTTCTTTGCACTGA
Organism: Panax notoginseng; assembly: GCA_016801055.1. NCBI lineage: Eukaryota > Viridiplantae > Streptophyta > Magnoliopsida > Apiales > Araliaceae > Panax > Panax notoginseng. The sequence continues at coordinate 19,933,557 of CM029018.1, forward strand.
GGATGGTTGAGCGATTATGAAAGCTAGGGTTTCTGCTGGTAGAGAGAGAGGGAGGGAGAACGAGGAATAAGCTTTTGAATTTTTGATTTCAAAAATATATTTTCAAGTTGTACTTGTAACTTCCCTCCTCTCGATCTGCTAAGTGGGGCATGTGTCAAGTTTTGCTTGGCTCCATGAATTTAACTGATGTGGAATGTACTGAATTGCCCTTAGTTCCTCTTGAGCTAGTGTATTCCTTCGGAGGACTACGATCGTCGAGGTAGCACTATTTTCATTGAGGTAGTCTTTATGATCGTTGAGTCTGCACTGCGATCGTTGAGTCTGCACTACGATCATTGAGTCCGCTGCTGAGTCTGCTCTGGTCCTTATGATGAACTTTTGACTTAGCATTTCTCTTGAGTTAAGGTAGCTCAGGAAGGGCCAACCTCTTAGAGTGAATTAAGGGTTAGGTTTATTCTTGAGCCGCTTGACAGAGAGATTGCTTTGATTCATTGAACTTTGTTATTTCAAGCTGCTTCTTTGTTCTGTTGATGGAGTTCTACGATCGTGGTCTTTCATATCACTGCAACTCTACGATCGTGGACTTCCTTTGGTCATGTCTACGATTTCGAACATAGCCTTTATATCTGCATGGTTAGCATAAACTAGAGCATAGATTTTATGGTTATAGATTAAGCATGCCTAGCTCACTAATTAATTTATTAAATCTGGATTCATCTAGAGGCTTTGTAAAGACATCAACAAGTTAATTTTCAGTAGAGATATATTGTAAAGATATGGTTCCATTTTGCACATGATCCCAAATGAAATGATACCTTATTTCTATATGCTTAGTCCTAGAATGCATGACAGGGTTGTGTGTTATTGCTATGACACTTGTGTTATCACAGTGAACAGATATAGATTTGAAATCAAACCCATAGTCTGCTAGCTGATTTTTCATCCATAAGATTTGAGCACAACAGTGGCCTGCAGTAATGTATTTAGCTTCTGCTGTTGATGTAGATACTGAGTTTTACTTCTTTCTAAACCAAGACATAAGTCTGTTTTCCAGTAGCTGACAGGTGCCACTAGTACTTTTTCTATCTATTTTGCAGCCTGCAAAATCAGTATCTGTATATCATGTTAGTTCAAACGAGGACTCCCTGGGATACTAAAGCCCCAAGTGAGGTGTGCCTTTGAGGTACCTGAAAATCTTTTTTACAGCAGTTAAATGTGATTCCTTAGGATTAGCTTGAAATCTAGCACATATGCATGTTGCAAATATTATGTCTGGTCTACTGGCAGTTAGATATAGAAGAGAGCCTATCATACCTCTATATTGAGTTATATAAATACTTTTGTCTTTTTCATCTTTGTTAAGCTTGGTTGCTGAAGCAATTGGGATTTTCATGGGAGAGGCCGATTCCATGCCATACTTTTTGAGTAAGTCTTTAATGTACTTGGCTTGGTTTATGAAGATTCCTTCATCAGTCTATTTTACTTGCAATCCAAGAAAGAAGTTCAGCTCACCCATCATGCTCATTTCGAACTTACTCCACATAAGCTTGGCAAATCTCTTTCATAATTTTTCATCAGTAGAGCCAAAGATAATGTCATCAACATATATTTGAACTAATAATATTTTGTCTTTATAATTTCTAAAAAATAATGTGGTATCTACTCTACCTCTAGTGAACCCATTTTCAATAAGAAAGTTAGTTAATGTTTCATACCATCCTCTAGGTGCTTGTTTAAGACCATATAAGGCTTTGTCTAATCTATAGACATAATTAGAGAGAAATGGATTGATGAAACCTGGAGGTTGCTCTACATATACTTCTTCTTGAAGTTCACCATTCAAGAATGCACTTTTGACATCCATCTGAAAGACTTTGAATTTCATGTGAGCAGCAAAGGTAAGGAATATTCTGATGGCTTCTAATCTAGCAACATGTGCAAAGGTCTCATCGTAGTTAATGTCTTCTTCCTGAGAGTAACCCTTGGCCACTAGTCTTGCCTTATTCCTGGTTATTACTCCATCTTCATCCACCTTGTTTCTGAAGACCCACTTGGTTCCAATGACAGGATGACTCTTTGGTCTTGGAACTAATATCCATACTTTGCATCTTTCAAACTGATTTAGTTATTTCTGCATGGCTTCTATCCAGCTGGAGTCTTCCATAACATCTTCTATCTTCTTGGGTTCCATTTATGACAGAAAACTCAGATAGAAACACTCATTTTGGGTGGCGGCTCTTGTTTTGACTCTTGCATTTTGGTCTCCAATGATTAAGTCTTGAGTGTGATCTCTTGCCCATCTATATCCTATTGGAACATCTGTCCTGATGCCTTCTTGTCTAAGACCTTCAAGATCAATTTCTGCTTCTTAATGTGGAGGTTCGTCGTCTTGCGTAGACCTCTCTACGATCTCATTTCCTTGCTTAACGATTTCATTGTCTGGAACTACGATCGTCGTGTTGAGCTCGACGACCTCGTTCGTAGTGTCTGAACTGTCGTTCGTAATATATTGAGACACTGTTTTGTCCAAGTCTGTTTCATCAAAGATGATGTGAATCGAGACTTCTACACTTAGCGTTTTCTTGTTGAACACTCTATAGGCCTTATTGTCTGTGGTATATCCAATAAAGATTCCTTCGTCTGACTTGGGTTGGAACTTTGTCAGATACTGCTTCCCATTGTTGAGAATGTAACATGCACAGCCGAATACATGGAAGTAGCTAACGTTTGGTTTTATTCCTTTCCATAGTTCGTAGGGAGTCTTCTTTATCGTAGAGTGTATCATCGATCTGTTCTGAGTGTAGCATGCAGTGTTGACAGCTTTTGCCCAGAAGTATTCAGGCAGATGAGCTGCTACTAGTAGAGTTCTTCCAGGCTGGCAGGCATTGCACGACCATTCTTTGACGAAGCTGAACTTGGGTAAGCCTGCAACTAGATCTTTTGAGGTCAGTTTAGACATGCTTTTAAAGTTGAGTTGAGACAGTCTTCTATGCCATAGCCAGTTTATTTCTTCAGATGCTTTAGCCAGAATGCATATCGTCTCGTCCGAGCTTAGTTGACCAAGATTTATAGTGTAGGCATTTCCTTTTCTTGTTCCGGTCAGCTTTATAGCGAATGTTTTCAGATCTCTGACTTGACATTGATTGTTGAGGAATGTGACTTGATGACCCTTGTCGCAGAGTTGGCTTATGCTTAGAAGATTGTGTTGTAGTCTTTCCACATAGGCTACTTTACTGAAGGACATTGCACTATTCCCAGCTGAGCCATATCCTCTTGCCTTGCCAGAGCCATTGTCCCCAAAGATAACTGAAGGACCCTCCTTCTCTATGTAGTTGGACAGAAGGGCTTTGTTCCCAGTCATTTGCCTTGAGCATCCACTGTCCAGATACCAGGTTGTGATCGTGGAGCTCTGTTCCTGTGGTAATATTAAACTTTCATTTTGGTACCCATACTTGCATGGGTCCTACTTTATTTGTACCCTTGGGAACTCAAATCTGCTTGATTTTGGGTCTTACATGCTAGGATTATGATAGCATATTGCAGCTTTTTGACCAACCTTATTGCACACAAAACATCTAATATGATGCATGCTTGTATGTGTATGTGGATTCTTCCTCCATTTGGACTTATGTGGGTTCTCAGCTATCCTTCTTTTAAACTGGTTCTCCTTCTTCCATGTATCCTTGTGTTTCATGATTTATGAGGAGTGTACCTTTCCTTTACTGTTCCTTCCCAGTTGGTTCGTGGAGTTAATTTTACTCGACTCTATGATCCTTTGAGGTTGGAAAGTAGTTGCTAGGTTACTCTTCTCTTTTTTAAAACCCAAGCCAGCATGAGATCCTTTATTCCTTGGAATATGAATTGAATCAGAAGAGCAGGGTTGGACTGGCTCTTCCTTCTGTGAGGATTTCACAAATGTAATGCCTCTACTGAAACTTGGAGCATTACTAGGGCTAGTTTCCTTTATCTTTTCCACATATGGCTTTGAGGTGGATTCCCCAAAGCCTAAACCTATTCTATCAGATGCACTTCTCTAACTAGAGATCAGGGAGTCCATGGATGAAGAGGATTTATTCCATGTATAGATTGTCCTTTCTAGTTCCTCAATTTTAGAGGTTAAACTTGACTCTCTTTATGCATTGAGCTCATTGGTCTGTTTTAAGAGCTTATTCTTAGCTTCAAACTAGGAGAGAAAGTCAGTACTTAGAAGGGCTGTTTCCAGTTCTTCTTAAACTTTCTCTTTCTCCTTTTGAAGAAGTGAATAATCTTTGGACAGAACTCTGAACTATTTCATGTACTGATGCAGATAAGATGTTATGCAATGTAGTGTAGTTCTTAAATCATCAATGTCTACATCAGGAGAGTTAAAGTCAAATACCTCATCTATACTTACTTCATGAATGTTAGAGTTCTTTTTATCCTTTGCATGCTTGGCCATCAGGCAAAGATTTGCCATTTGAGGATCTTCATCATCTCCAGATTCGGGAGTTGAGTCGTTGTCTGAGTCACTCCACGATTCTCCAGCTACAAGACCTTTGTCTTTCTTCTTAGGCCTTTTGTTGCCCTTGAATTCCTTCTTTGAATGTGATTTTTTCTTCAGTTCTTCTCTAAGAGGTTTGTTGCAGTTTGCAATGAAATGGCCAGGCTTGTTGCAATTGTAGCATAGGTCATTTATCTGCTCTTGGCTGCAGTAGTTGTTGACTTTCTTTGGTTTGCTGATTCTTCCTTGACGCATGAACCTTCTCAGTCTTTTCACCAGCATTGCAAAGTCCTCATCATCATCTTCATCATAGTCAGAGTCATTTTCAGTATTGACTTTGAAGATGTTGTCAGTTGCTTTAAGACTAACCCCTTTATCCTTTTTTCTTCCTTCAGATAGAGTTTCTGCTCGTTGAGTTAGCTCTAGTTCATATGTAAGAAGGTTGCCATATAACTGTTGAACAGTCATTTCATGGAGATTCTTTGATTCTATGATAGCAGTGGTTTTGGCATCCCACTTGCTAGGTAAAGCTCTCATGAACTTTATAATTAGATATTTATTTGGATAGATCTTTCCATAGGCTCGGACAGAGTTGAGCAATACATTGAATCTTTCATAGGTGGAAGCGACCTTTTCTCCTTGAACGTGTGTAAACATCTCATATTGCTTAGTCAGGAGAGATTGCTTATTTTCTCTGACTTCTTATGTTCCTTCATACATAATGAGCAATGCTTCCCATACCTCCTTTGCTGTTTTGCTATTGACCAAATTCTCGAGTTGAATAGTTTTCTTTTCGTTGTTTGTCCATTCTTCTTTGACCTTGATTTGAATTCTGTTTGGGTCATCTGTAGTTGATGCAAGCTTTGTAGGAACGTAGAGCCCATTCTGAACAGTTTTAAATAGATCTTCATCTATTGAATCCATGTATGCTTGCGTACGAACTTTTCTGTTGGCGAATTTGTCTTTGTTGCACATGGGTGGCTTGCTGCCTCCTCCAGTCTTTGATTCGCTTATCAGATGTGCCATTTGATCTTATTAAGCTTTGTAGGCTATTTGATAGAATCTTCTCTGATACCAATTGTTAGTTCCCTGAGGCACAATAGTTATCTAGAAGGGGGGTTGGATAGATATTTTAAATTCTTTTCGAATTACTTTGTTTGTTTTGATAATGGTTTAAACACATCGGAATTAAGATTTATTTGTTTTCCCTTTAAGATATAGTGAGTCAATAAGAGTGAGACAGTTATGACAGTTATAGCAAGAATGTAAGAGACACAACAATTTTAAGTGGTTCAGAGCACTTAAAGCTCCTAGTCCACTCTTCTACTTCTCGAGTAGGAAATCCAATATAGATATCTTTTACACTTTCTGAATTTCACATATTCCTCCAAGACCAGTAGTCTTGGCACTTCTTAGTTCACTTTTGAACTCTTCAAGTCTATCAGACTTGGTTATTCGCAGTTCACTTAGAACTCTTCAAGTCCTTCTGACTTGGAACGTTTTACTTCACTTGATAGTAGTTGATGAGTTCTTGATTGGTGCTACTCAGTTGTTGTTAAGCTCGTGTTCGAAAGAACTGAGTAGCTGAGCAAGCTTTCTCTTTTCGGATCGTAGAGTTGAGCGTTGAGTGTTCTTTAGTGTTCTTGTTCAATGCTTGCTTAGCTTTTTGTCATCTGTTGATGTTTTGCATATATGAAGTCTTTGAAATGTTTCCGTTGAAAACATCCATTGAAGCATTAAATGATTTTGACATTTCTGAGCTTTGATGGAGACTTTCTACACATCTTCTGATTAGCAGTCTGGCCCATTGACACAGCAGACTGCTATCTCACCTAACACCTGAAAAGGTATTTTCTGCTGACCCATAATACTTTCCTTAGCTTCTTCAATAAGTTTCTTTGTTGTATACTAAGGATGACTGTTGTGTCATTGGGAATGCCGAGGGCTTCAACGTTAATAATCCATTCCACATTTGTTGGGGTTTATTCTTAAATAAATGGTCAAGGCTCGATGCTTTTGACACAGGCAGATGTTGCTCTACCATTCTAATCGTGGTGTTTAGCCACCTTGGTGCTTGATCCGATACTAGAAAACGAGAGAATACTACGATTTCTCTTAAGGACTCGAACACTACAATCTTCACTTTCTTGTCTTGCAGACTCTACGTTTCCGAGAGCACACTACGATCTCTGAGTTGGCTCGAAAAATGTTTAGACCACTCTACGATTACAGGAGAGACCCTCCAAAGCAGACACACTTCGATTCTCGATGCTCTACGATTCTGCCTTGGCTTCTGCAATCTCTTGATTAGCTCGATAGACTGTGATTCTGTTGAAGCCTATCTATTACACCTCAAGACATAGATCAACCTAACATCTTTGATCTTTTCATCTATACATTCATTTATAGAATGATAAAACATTAAACGCTTAGATCAACATAACAGATTTGATCTACCACTAAGTCCTTGTATATATTCCTTCAAGGACTTTATATATAATCATGAATATCTTTCAACATCAAATTTAAATATGCAATCTACCAACAGATCTGTATGATCCATTGGAGTTCAATGGAAAGAAGCCCTCGGATAAGTCTGAGGCTGATTGGAATAAAATGAATAGGAAGACTATTGGTCACATCCGACAGTGGATTGATCAAAGTGTGTTCCACCATGTTTCGCAGGAGACGGATGCTCACACTTTATGGACAACACTAGAGTCTATGTACGAGAAGAAGAATGCACAGAATAAAACTTTTGTCATTCAAAAAATTATGAATCTAAAGTACAAGGACGGGAGAAGTGTGTCGAAGCATATGAGTGAGTTCTAAGATTTGGTGAACCAGTTGTCCACCATGAAGCTGAATCTTGATGATGAGATTCAGGCTCTTTTGCTTCTCAGTTCGTTGCCAAACAACTAGGAAACTTTGGTGGTGTCTCTAAGCAATTCAGCTCCAGAAGGAAAAATGACTATGCAGATGGCCAAGGACAGTATTCATAATGAGGAGACAAGGCGAAAGGAGCAAGGCATAAATTTTGAGACACATGCTCTTGTCACAGAGAATAGGGGCAGAAACAATTATAGGAGATCTCACAAAGGAGATAAAATTCGCAGCAAAAGCAAAAATCAGAGGAGCAAGTCAAAGACCAAACAAGGTGAAATGTATAGATGCTTTCATTGTAATAAGGAAGGTCATTACAAGAGAAATTGCAGAATCTGGTTAGACAAGTAGAAAAATAGTGAGTAGGGAAAGGTTTAAGAGAAGAACACTGCAGCTACAGTCACCGAAGATATTGTGATTCTTTCATTTGGGGAAGAAGAATGCTTGCATGCTGATGATCAGAAAGTTGATTGGGTGGTTGATACTGGTGCCTCGTATCATGCTATACCTAAGAGAGAATTTTTTACAACTTAAAAAGCTGGAGACTTTGGGTACGTGAGAATGGGAAATACTGATCAGTCTAAGATTATTGGAGTTGGCGATGTTTGCATTTAGACAGGTGTTGGTTGCACTGTTACCTTGAGGGATGTTAGACACGTTCCTGATTTACGTCTCAACTTGATTTCTGGCATGACCTTGGACAGAGAAGGCTATAAAAATCACTTCGGCAGTGGAAAGTGAAGGCTTACCAAGGGCTCTATGGTAATTGCAAGAGGTGCTGCTTGTTGTTCGTTGTATAAAACTCATGTGAAGGTGTGTTCTAATGAGTTGAATGCAGTTGAGGATGACTCTTCACCAAACTTATGGCATAAGAGGCTTGGACACATGAGTGAGAAAGGATTGCAGTTATTAGCAAAAAGGTCACTCATTCCTATTGCTAAAGGTATTGTTTTAAGCCATTGTGATTATTGTTTGTTTGGAAAACAACATAGAGTTTCTTTTAGTAGTTCAGCTAAAAGAAAATCAGAGCTACTAGAGAGAGTATATTCTGATGTATGTGGACCCGTTGAGGTTGAGTCTTTCGGTGGAAATAGGTACTTTGTTACCTTGATTGATGATGCTTCGCGGAAGGTGTGGGTATTTTTGTTGAGAACAAAAGACCAGGTATTCCAGCTTTTTTAGAGTTTTCATGCTATGGTTGAAAGGGAGACTGGAAAATCGTTGAAGTGTCTTCGTAGTGACAACGGAGGGAAATACACTTCAAAGGAGTTTGCTGAATATTATAGTAAACATGGCATTCGGAATAAGCAGACTATTCCTGGTACCCCACAACATAATGGTGTGGCTGAGAGAATGAACCACACTATTATTGAGAGAGTGCGATGCATATTGAGAATGGCTAAACTGCTTAAGTCATTATGGGATGACGCTGTTCGTACTGCTTGTTACCTAATTAATAGATCTCCATCAACACCATTGGATTTTTAGATTCCAAAAAAGATTTGGAATGGTAAGGATTTGTCTTATTCTTATTTGAGGGTATTTGGGTGCAAGGCTTTTGCACATATCCCCAAGGAACAAAGATCGAAACTTGATGACAAGTCTACTCCATGTGTATTTGTTGGCTATGGAGATGCAGAGTTTAGATACCAGTTATGGGATTCAGTGCAGAGAAAATTATTCAGGAGTAGAGATGTGGTGTTTCATAAGCACCAGAATTATGAGCATTCTCATTTACAGAATGCCACAGTTGGAGAAGGAGGTCAGAATGAAGATATGACTGATACAGATTTGCACGATAATGATGGGTCAGACGCAAAGAGTGTTGATCAGGGGAGCAACTTGATATTGAAGAACCTCAGCTAAAAAGATCCACTAGAGAATGTGTGCCATAAGTCAGATATCCTTCATCTGAATATCTTTTAGTTGCTGAGGAGGGGGATCCAGGGGATTTTCAAGAAGTCAAGACTCATAAAAATAAAAGCAATTGGCTGAGAGCTATGCAGGATGAGATGGATTCTTTGCACAAGAATCACACTTATGAGTTGAATACACTTCTGAAGGGCAGGAAAGCATTGAAGAACAAATGGGTGTTTAAGCTTAAGAAGGATGGTGAAAAATTAGTGAAGTACAAGGCTCGATTAGTCGTCAAGGATTTTGCTAAAAAGTAAGGTATTAACTTTCGATGAGATTTTTTCTCCAGTTGTGAAGATGACTTCTATTCGAGTAGTGCTGGGGTTAGTAGCTAGTATAAATCTTGAGCTTGAGCAGTTGGATATAAAGACTGCTTTTCTTCATGGTGATTTGAAGGAAGAAATCTATATAGAACAACCAGAGGGATTTGAAGTTAAAGGGAAAGAACACTTGGTTTGCAAGTTGAAGAAAAGTTTGTACGGCCTGAAACAAGCCCCAAGGCTGTCGTACATGAAATTTGATTCATTTATGGTGGATTATGGTTACAATAAAACAGTTGCAGATCATTGTGTGTATGTTAAAAGGTTCCCGGATGGTAACTTCGTTTTTCTGTTGCTATATGTAGATGATATATTGATAGTTGGGCAGGATGCTGATATGATTCGCAGACTCAAGGGTGAGTTGTTCAAGTCCTTTGATATGAAGGACATAGGTACAGCTAAACAGATTTTGGGTATGAAGATTGTTCGTGACAGGAAAACCAAGAAGTTGTGGTTGTCACAAAAGAAGTATGTTGAACGGGTGCTTGCAAGGTTCAACATGAGTGATGCTAAACCAGTTAGCACACTACTGGCTAGTCATATTAAGTTGACAAAGTGCATGTATCCTTCTACCAAGGAAGAAAGAGATGATATGGCAGCAGTTCCCTACTCCTCTGTTGTAGGAAGTTTTATGTATCCAATGGTTTGTACGCGGCCATATATTGCTCATGCACTTGGCGCTGTGAGCAAGTATTTGTCAAATCCTGGCAGAGAATATTGGGAAGCAGTTAAGTGAATTCTCAGATACTTGAAAGCTACTTCCAATTTGTGTTTGGGTTTTGGTAGTACGAGTCCAGTCTTGGAGGGTTTTACAAATACAGACATGGCAGGTTCTGAAGAGAAGAAGTCTACTTCGGGAAATTTGTTTACTTTTGCAGGGGGAGAAAGATCATGGCAATCCAAGTTTCAAAAGTGTGTTTCTTTGTCTACAACTGAGTTAGAATACATCGCTGCTACTGAAGTAGGAAAGGAGATGTTGTGGTTAAAACAGTTTCTCCAAGAGTTAGGTTTGAAACAAGATGAGTACGTGGTTTATTGTGACAGCCAGAGTGCAATTAACTTGACCAAGAACGCCACGTATCACAATCGAACCAAGCACGTTGATGTTCATTATCACTGGCTTTGAGAAGTGTTGGAAAAGGAATTGATGAAAGTGAAAGTTCATACCGACGTGAATCCCTCAGACATGTTGACAAAAGTTGTCACTTGTGACAAGCAGGAATTTTGCAAGGAATTGGCCGGGATGGACTCAAAGTGACGGGGTCATAGAGATTACCTTCTCTAATGGGTTTGGAGGGGGAGATTGTTGGTCAACAAGTCCTCACCTATTTAATGCTCCCCGCCCATTAAATTTTCCCATGTCCCTACCCTTTGAATTCCGCCTGCTCTTTCTCTTTGCTCCGTCTCTTCCGTTTTTGGCTATAAAAAGGCAGCAAATGAGGAGGGATAAGACACACCAAAAATCATATACTCCCATCCGAGAGAGGAAAAGAGAAAGAGGGAGAAAGAAGCTTTAGAAAAATAGCGAGAAAGATAGTTCAAATAAAAGAGTGTTTTATTTGGGTTCCATCACATAGTTATTGTGGTGAAGTAATTTCACTACAAGAAAAAGGCCTATCTGTGACCAATGATATCAGTGATTGCCCTATCTGGTCTCTGATAATAGTAATAGCGACCGCTTTCTGAGACCGATAAGGATTCTAGTCGCTAGTTTATATCAGCGACCGTATGCGGTCGCTGATCGGTCACTGGAACGAATTTCCCTCTCAAAAATTGGTACGACGACCACTCTTTATCAGCAACCGCTAGCGGTCGCTGATATGTCCACACCATTAAAAATTAGCGACCGCATGCGGTCGCTCCTAGCGGTCACTGATTCTCATAAACGTAATCAGATTCAGGCGTGTTGGTCGATCAGTACAGAAGAAAAAAAAGAGAGGGAGAAACATACGAAGGAGAAGAGGGAGTAGGGGGAGAAGAGAAGAGGGAGGGATAAGAAAGAGAGGGTGCCGCCTTCACCATGAGCTAAGGACATTTTTTTTCTACTTCTTTATTACAAGTCCGAGTTGCACAATTACAACCTCAAACGAAAGGTAAAAAGGTTCCAAATCTTAAGTTTTGTCATGTCCCCTCTATATATCTTGTTCGATTTAGGGTTTCTCCTTTAGGGTTTTGTTCAACTATTGATTTTATAATTGTTTATTGATTCTGATTTGGTTTTGTGAATGGAGATTTGGATTTTTGTTAATTTATTGATTAATATAAAATTAATCAATAAGTGAATACTGTATTTGTGAACGTTTGATGTTTTCATAGTTGAGTTATCTGCAAATTGTCCTAAAGTAGAAAGCACATTGTTCAAAGGTTGCTACAATAGCTGATTCTGTGTATGGTGTTTTAGCTAAACACACAATTTGCTAAAATGACACTGATTAGTGCTTAATGGTATACTAGTATAAGTTTTTTGGTAACTGAAATTTTCAAAAGCAGCATTCTTCTTTTTGAGCCTTTTTTTAAATTCATATTTTAAAACTTTATTTGCTGTCTTTCTTTGATTGTCATAAAAAAAGTAGCCACATTCATTTTTGCATATACTCTTATTAGATTTCTCATTCCATTTTCTTACTTATCTAATTTTTGGAACATATTAATTAGTACAACTATGCTGTGCACTCAAGGTTTTTTTGGGTCATTGATTTTAGTTCTAACATTTAGAATTATAACTACATCCTTCATACACAATCCATTACTCTTTTTGAGCTAAAAACTCTGTTCCGTTCATTCCAATTAAAGAGTGAGCTTGTAAGACCCCAACTTTTATGAATAAAGATGAATTTTCTATAAATATCATTTTTGAATATTAAGGAGTGAATTTGTTATAATGTTATAATTATGGGTAATATTTATAAATTTTGTAAAGTACGCAAGTCGTTATATTATATTCGATTGGTCGAAGAATATTCGTTTTAACAGGGAATATTCGTACGACGGCACAATCATTGGTGGAACCCACAATGGAATTATTGTCGGAATAAGAAAACGACAGAAATATCTTTTTATAAAAATAACGGTGGAAGTTTTACCGTTAACTGTTGAAATACCCGGTGATAAAAGTACAGTAATACGCGTGGTTGCATAGTAGCACACGGTATTGATTATTGATACTTACATGAGAAGTCACTTAGTTTTGTTCAATTATTGCTACAGTAATTGCTGCATAGTATCTCATGTTATTTGATTCAATTATTGTCGATATTTTATATATTATTAAATCATTAATTGAGACGATACAGTTATTCATATTATTATTTATAATATTGACGATGTCTAGAAAGTTCTGTCGAGGAGAGGTTTGGTCACCTAATTACGCGCCAATAGGGAGAAATCCTTATTGGAAAGCCCCCTCTTTCTTGGGAACGATCTGGTTGTTAATATTGCGAGTTATAATAATAATGAATAAATGTTGTTAAAAATATTGAGGGAAATTTTGTATGAAGTATTTGATGTAAATTTTGCTTATTATTGGACCCCCATTTACTCATTTTTCAAAATAATCGGTAAAAAATTATTTATTATAATAAAGGTGGGGCCACATGTGGGGACTACTGTGACGCCCCCAGAATAGGTATACAACACCCATTCTGAGTCGCCAAATACATGGTACAGAAAGCAAACTACAACTTCAATAATACAATTGTCGTGCAAAATACGACAACACATACTGTGAGTTTAAATACAAATATTGTCTTCTAGACAATATCCACACTCAAATAAATCCTCATTACAATTATTCAAACACTATTTTACAGAAATAGTGAGGACTGCTAATACATCTTTCTAGAACCATCACTCCATACCCCGACTAGATCCTGCTATGTTCTCACCTCCTGAGAAGAAAAATGGAACAAAAAGGAAAAGGGTGAGCTCAACTAGCCCAGTAAAGAATATTATGACTAAGATAATATACAACAAATTATCGTTAGTCTTCAACAGGGAAAAATCTGATAGAATATAATCGACAACAAGTTTTAGATCAACAACTGCAGCGAAAACAGCAAACCATTAGAAGAGTCAAGTAGAGAAAGAATTCTACTATCTTCTAAGATTTAAAAGTCCATCATCAATATTTTATCCCTGTAACATCAATTAATAATCATCTTTAACCAAATATTCATCTTTGCACTACAGGCCAAAGATATTCATTTGTATCATCAGTCGGTCATGTTCATCTCAACACCTGTTCATCTTTGCACTACAGGCCAAAGATATTAATCAAGTAATTATACATCTTTGCACTACAGGCCAAAGATATTCAGTAATATCATCATTTAGGACTGAGGATGATGAAAAATATCTTAAAGAGAACGAATCCAATGAGACAGAAGGACAAATAGTAGGGATTCGTATAACAGTTTATCCAAGATCAATAATACTTCATAATAATCAATTGTGAAGCAGAATTCAAAAATAAAGATCAAAACATGGATACAATCAAAGATAGTAACCATAATAGACATCTTGGACAAAAAGGAAAAAATTTATTTTTCGGTGAATAGTGTCGTATTCGTGAATAGTGCCGTATACGTGAATAGTGCCGTATACGTGAATAGTAACCCCCGACACAAAAAGTTCCAAATTTGATAAAAACTCATATCAATATTTCAGCATAATGATATTGAAGAAAATAATATCGTTAAGAAGAAAATAATATCCCTTACCTCAAAATATCAGTACTTCTGGTCGGAATACCGGTATAAGGCTGAAAGAAACTTGCTCTGATGAATAGAAACTCTCAAAGTATCTAAATACTCACAAAATACACTCAATAATCTAGAGAGAGAAAGAGAGAAAACTTGTTTCTGGTGTAATTTTCAATTCTAACTTAGCCCTCTATTTATAGGAAAATTTTGGTAGGTTTGACCTGCAACCTGATGGCTTTACCTGCTACTATTCCCACCCACCACATTTAAAATATAATTCAGCACATTTCTTCACCAACCACAAGTGGGGCCCACCAATTCTAGAATTTTCCACCAAAATGATAAACTCCGAAAATTCAACAATTTCTGAACCAGTCATCTTGTAAAATTCGTAATAAATCATACGTTCATTTTTAACGGTTCAAAATTTGTGGACATATACTCAACTTATATATGTATAACATATCCAAAAATTACCACGATCCAACGGTCGGATTAAAAATTATAACCCCCGTAAACTATCTCAAAAACCCTGATTTTTAATACCTCCATTCCGACAAAAATACTGACAAAAACCTCAACATTAACTCCTTCATTTTTAACCATAAAAATATATCCCTCATTTATATCCACATAAAATAAATATTTCCTTATCATATGAATCAATAATTAATTATTTACAAATAATATTACAGAATCACATTTATGACAACCAGGCCGTTCCCAGGAAAGAGGGGGCTTTCCAATAAGGATTTCTCCTTACTGGCGCGCAATTAGATGACCAAACCTCTCCTTAGACAGAACTTTCTAGACATTGCCAATAATGTTATCTAATAATATTATTCAAATAATATGAATTATTGATCTGATAAATGAAAATACTGTGCAGCAACAATTATTGAAACAACAATAATATAAAATATCAACGCAGCAATTATTGAATCAATAAAATAAAATATTGAATAATAACTACTGTAACAATTATTGAGTAGTGCATTCTTACGTACGAATCAATAATTCAACTATACTGTGCAATCCGTGTGCTACTATGCAACCACGCGTTATTACTGTATTTTAATCACCGGGTATTCCAATAGTATTAACGGTAACAACTACGCCGTTATTTATAAACAACTTATACTTGTCGTTTTCTTCATCCAATCGCTTTCCGTTATGGGGCCCACACAAGGCTGCGTCGTCGTACGAATATTCTCCGACAGCAAGAATATTCCACGACCAACCGAATATTCACCGACCAAAAATAAATATTTTATAACCACTTGCTTATTTTGCAAAATTTGCACATTTCACCCATAACCAAAGTATTATATCAAATTAACCCCTTATTATTCACAATAATATTTAGAGAAAATTTGATTTTATTCATTAATAAGTTGGGGTCTTACAACCTCCCCTCCTTATGAAATTTCGTCCTCGAAATTGACGTACGTACCTGATGTTTCAAAAAGGTGAGGATACCTCGCTTTCATTTCTGATTCCAACTCCCAGGTCATTTCTTCAATAGCATGGTTTCTCCACAAAACCTTAACTTGTGGTATAACCTTCGTGCGTAGGACATGCTCTTTCCTATCCAAGATCTTAACAGGTACCTCCTCGTACGTTAAATCTTCAGCTATCTCGTCTGGTTCTAACTCAATAATGTGGTTCGGGTCTTTAACATATTTACGAAGCATAGATATGTGAAAAACATTATGAACACGAGACATGCTTGGAGGTAATGCGAGTCTATATGCCACATTTCCTATTCGCTCAAGAATCTCAAATGGACCAACAAATCTTGGATTGAGCTTTTCTCTCTTCCCAAATCTTGTAACTCCCTTCCATGGTGCAACACGTAACAATACATGATCCCCAATATTAAATTCCACGTCCTTCCGATGAAGATCCGCATAACTCTTTTGTCGATCCTGTGCCGTTTGTATACGTTGTCGAATCGTTTGGATCTTCTCTGTAGTAATGCGTACCAATTCTGGTCCCAACAATGTTGCTTCACCCACCTCGTCCCAGCATACTGGAGAACGACATTTTCTTCCATACAACGCCTCAAATGGAGCCATACCTATGCTCGCCTGATAACTGTTGTTGTAGGAGAATTCCACCAATGGTAGGTACTTATCCCAACTCCCTTTGAGATCTAGGACACAAAGTCTTAATAGATCTTCAAGAGTTTGAATAGTCCTCTCTGATTGTCCGTCCGTTTGAGGATGGTATGCTGAACTGAATCGTAAATCCGTGCCCATAGCTTTCTGCAAGCTAACCCAAAATCGTGAAGTGAATCTTGGGTCACGATCCGAAACTATGGATACTGGCATGCCATGCAATCTCACAATCTCGTTCACGTACATACTAGCAAGACGTTCAAGGGAATAAGTCTCACGTATCGGCAAGAAATGAGCGGACTTGGTTAATCTATCAACAATAACCCAAATCGCATCTATGCCTTGAGAAACCTTGGGAAGACCTGTAACAAAATCCATAGTAATGTGTTCCCACTTCCATTTCGGGATCTCAAGTGGTTGCAATGGACCCTTTGGCACTTGATGCTCCGCCTTTACACGTTGACAAGTTAAACACCTCGAGATAAACTCCGCGATCTCTCTTTTCATATTGCTCCACCAAAATGTATGTCGAAGATCGTGATACATTTTGGTACTCCCAGGATGGATTGCAAACGGTGTGTTGTGTGCCTCCATCATTATTCTATGCTTCAAGTCAAAATCGTTAGGAACACAAAGTCTGGAGTTGACTCGAAGTATTCCTTCTTCATCGATTCTTGCTTCTGGAATAGCACCTTCTTGCACTTTCTTCTTCATACGCATCAGCTCTATATCCGTAGCTTGAGCAGCTTTAACTTTATCGATTAAAGTCGGTTCTACTCGTATATTTGATATCATCATGTGGGTACTTGGAGCCTTCATCTCTATCTCCATCCTTTGCAAGTCATACAAAATGGGCCTTTGTGTTAAAAATATTGCACTCGTACCCGCATATGATCTTCTACTCAATGCGTCAGCTACTACGTTTGCTTTTCCAGGATGGTATTGGATGGTATGATCGTAATCTTTCAACAGCTCAAGCCAACGTCGTTGCCGCATGTTGAGTTCCTTTTGGGTGAAGAAATATTTGAGGCTTTTATGATCTGTATAGATCTCCACTTTCTCCCCATACAGGTAGTGTCTCCAGATCTTCAACGCAAAAACGACTGCTGCCAACTCCAAATCATGAGTAGGATAATTCCTCTCATATTCTTTGAGTTGTCGTGAGGCATAGGCTATGACTTTCCCATGTTGCATGAGAACACATCCTAACCCTTTGCCTGAAGCATCGCTGTAGATAACAAATCCATCCGAACCAGATGGTATTGTCAAAACAGGTGCCGAAATGAGTCTCCTCTTGAGTTCTTGGAAACTCTTCTCGCATTCCTCACTCCATACGAATTTTGTATCTTTCCGAGTCAGCTGAGTTAACGGAGTAGCGATTCGAGAAAATCCTTCCACAAATCTCCGATAATAACCAGCTAAGCCCAGAAAGCTACGTACTTCGGTTACCGACTTCGGTTGCTCCCAACTTTGTATGGCTTCAATCTTCGCCGGGTCGACAGATACTCCATGTTTTGACACCACGTGCCCAAGGAATGCTACTTCCTCAAGCCAGAACTCGCATTTCTTCAGTTTGGCATATAGCTTGTTTTCACGAAGCCTTTGCAGTACCAGCTTCAAATGGCGCTCATGATCTTCACGGCTTTTGGAATAGATGAGGATGTCATCAATAAAGACAACAACGAACTGATCCAAATATTCTTTGAATACACGGTTCATCATATCCATGAAGGCAGCAGGAGCATTAGTCAATCCAAAAGACATTACTAAGAATTCATAATGCCCGTACCGAGTTCTGAAGGCAGTCTTTGGAATATCCTCAGTTTTAATCTTCAGCTGATGATATCCAGAACGAAGATCGATCTTTGAAAAGAATTGTGCTCCTTGCAACTGGTCAAACAGGTCATCAATGCGAGGTAGCGGATACCTATTCTTGATGGTGACATGGTTCAATTCTCGATAGTCAATACAAAGTCGCATACTCCCGTCTTTCTTCTTTACGAATAAAACAGGAGCACCCCAAGGAGACGTACTAGGACGAATAAAACCGATGTCCAACAACTCCTGTAGTTGGACTTTTAACTCCTGAAGTTCAATAGGAGCCATTCGATATGGGGTTTTAGAAATGGGCTTTGTACCGGGTTCAAGGTCAATAAAGAATTCAATTTCTCGTTCCGGGGGTAGACCGGGAAGTTCTTCAGGAAATACATCGGAAAATTCTCTAACAATAGAAATATTATTCAAATCTGACTTGTCTTTGTTCAAATCCATAACATGGGCTAAGAAAGCTTGACATCCGTTTTTCAATAAACGAATAGCTTTGTGGCTTGATATGACAGTGACTGATTTTAGTGGTTTAGTAGTTTGAATTCGTATGACAGGTTGGTTAGGAATATGAAAACTAACAACCTTACGAAAACAATCAATTTTAGCATGATGAGTGGTTAACCAATCAATTCCTAAAATCACATCAAAAGCAAGTATCTTTAAAGAGATAAGATCAACAGGTAATGTGATAGTGCCAACTTGGATCATGCAAGATTTATAAACTGTAGATGTAACGAAGGTTTCACCCAACGGAGTTTCAACAGATAAGTTAAAGTCCAATTTCTCCGGAGTCAAGTTTAAACGTTGAGCACAAGCAGGAGAGATAAAAGAATGGGTAGAACCGGTATCTAGTAAAGTATAAACTTCGCAAGAATTCAAGATTAGCTTACCCGTGATCACCTCGTTCGGGTTTCTCGCGTTTTGGCCAGTAACGACAAACGCCCTTTCAGGAACCGCTGATTTTGACTTATCCGGGATAACTTTTGGAGTCACCATCCCCGCTGAACTTGGTTTTGCCACAGAACACTCTCGAGCTATATGACCTTCCTTTCCACAGTTATAACATACCTTGGATTGTTGTGGGCAGTTTGGGCTGATATGTCCCTCTTTCCCACATTTGTAACATACGACCGGTGGTCGTTCTCCTCCCCTAGAAACAGTTGATGTTTGTGCTGACGTCTTCACGTTATCATACCTTCTCTTCTTGAAATCTCCTCCCGACTTGCTCCTTCTATTATCACGACCACGATTACCACCAGAGTGGTTACCGCTTTTGTCCAAATGTTTTCCTCCCTGCTGGTTTTCATTGCTTCGATGACTGCCGCCACCGGTATGACCCTGGTTGTGGTCCCTCGGTTGCACATACTCATTATCTCGCTCTAATAATTGAGCCCTGTTTACAACATCTGAATATAAAGAAAATTTATGAGAGATAAGATATTGCCGAATCTCGGGTTTTAGACCTCTCAGAAACATCCTTGTCATTCGTTCCTCATTTTCGACCAAATGAGGTGCAAACCTGGATAACTCTGCAAACTTCGCCTCGTACTGGGACACCGTCATGTTGTTTTGTTCCAGTCTAATAAACTCAACCTCCTTCATATGACGAATACTTTCAGGAAAGTACTTGTCATTGAACAGTTTTTGAAATGTTTCCCAGGACATGTTGAGTGCGTCAGGCTGGGTACGCTTCACAGACTCCCACCAGTAGTCTGCCTCACCGCGGAACATAAATGTGGCGAATGGAACCTTCTGTTCCTCCGTGCATCCCAAGACATCAAATATCTTGGTAATTTGCTTGACCCACGTTTCCGCCATGATCGGATCCGGCTTTCCCTTAAATTCTGGTGGTCCCAATTCTTTGAACTGCTTAGCTGTGACAAACCGCGCGTTGTTATCATTTCCACCCGTATTCTGCACACGAGTCTCCCTCGTCTGATTTTGCATGAACTGCAAAAAGCTCCTAAACATTCCATCATTCATCGTTTGCTCGGTAACGTTGTTTACAGGAGGAATATTGCCTTCCTGTTGCACGTTCCCCTGGGTAGTGATCAAAGGTGTCTCCACGGTCTGATTTACTCCATTATTAACGTTCTCAGCTGCCATTCTTAAATACTGCCATAAAACAAGGGTTAATAGTCATGTCATATATTATCCCTATACTCTGACCGACCAAATAAACACCAAATAAACTTAGTCAGGTCATACTAGCGAAGGAATTCCCCGTCTCTCCCCTCCTAGTTCTTGTCTCACATCTCAGCCAGGGATCATATCCCTAAGCTTTGATACCAACTGTGACGCCCCCAGAATAGGTATACAACACCCATTCTGAGTCGCCAAATACATGGTACAGAAAGCAAACTACAACTTCAATAATACAATTGTCGTGCAAAATACGACAACACATACTGTGAGTTTAAATACAAATATTGTCTTCTAGACAATATCCACACTCAAATAAATCCTCATTACAATTATTCAAACACTATTTTACAGAAATAGTGAGGACTGCTAATACATCTTTCTAGAACCATCACTCCATACCCCGACTAGATCCTGCTATGTTCTCACCTCCTGAGAAGAAAAATGGAACAAAAAGGAAAAGGGTGAGCTCAACTAGCCCAGTAAAGAATATTATGACTAAGATAATATACAACAAATTATCGTTAGTCTTCAACAGGGAAAAATCTGATAGAATATAATCGACAACAAGTTTTAGATCAACAACTGCAGCGGAAACAGCAAACCATTAGAAGAGTCAAGTAGAGAAAGAATTCTACTATCTTCTAAGATTTAAAAGTCCATCATCAATATTTTATCCCTGTAACATCAATTAATAATCATCTTTAACCAAATATTCATCTTTGCACTACAGGCCAAAGATATTCATTTGTATCATCAGTCGGTCATGTTCATCTCAACACCTGTTCATCTTTGCACTACAGGCCAAAGATATTCATCAAGTAATTATACATCTTTGCACTACAGGCCAAAGATATTCAGTAATATCATCATTTAGGACTGAGGATGATGAAAAATATCTTAAAGAGAACGAATCCAATGAGACAGAAGGACAAATAGTAGGGATTCGTATAACAGTTTATCCAAGATCAATAATACTTCATAATAATCAATTGTGAAGCAGAATTCAAAAATAAAGATCAAAACATGGATACAATCAAAGATAGTAACCATAATAGACATCTTGGACAAAAAGGAAAAAATTTATTTTTCGGTGAATAGTGCCGTATTCGTGAATAGTGCCGTATACGTGAATAGTGCCGTATACGTGAATAGTAACCCCCGACACAAAAAGTTCCAAATTTGATAAAAACTCATATCAATATTTCAGCATAATGATATTGAAGAAAATAATATCGTTAAGAAGAAAATAATATCCCTTACCTCAAAATATCAGTACTTCTGGTCGGAATACCGGTATAAGGCTGAAAGAAACTTGCTCTGATGAATAGAAACTCTCAAAGTATCTAAATACTCACAAAATACACTCAATAATCTAGAGAGAGAAAGAGAGAAAACTTGTTTCTGGTGTAATTTTCAATTCTAACTTAGCCCTCTATTTATAGGAAAATTTTGGTAGGTTTGACCTGCAACCTGATGGCTTTACCTGCTACTATTCCCACCCACCACATTTGAAATATAATTCAGCACATTTCTTCACCAACCACAAGTGGGGCCCACCAATTCTAGAATTTTCCACCAAAATGATAAACTCCGAAAATTCAACAATTTCTGAACCAGTCATCTTGTAAAATTCGTAATAAATCATACGTTCATTTTTAACGGTTCAAAATTTGTGGACATATACTCAACTTATATATGTATAACATATCCAAACATTACCACGATCCAACGGTCGGATTAAAAATTATAACCCCCGTAAACTATCTCAAAAACCCTGATTTTTAATACCTCCATTCCGACAAAAATACTGACAAAAACCTCAACATTAACTCCTTCATTTTTAACCATAAAAATATATCCCTCATTTATATCCACATAAAATAAATATTTCCTTATCATATGAATCAATAATTAATTATTTACAAATAATATTACAGAATCACATTTATGACAACCAGGCCGTTCCCAGGAAAGAGGGGGCTTTCCAATAAGGATTTCTCCTTACTGGCGCGCAATTAGATGACCAAACCTCTCCTTAGACAGAACTTTCTAGACATTGCCAATAATGTTATCTAATAATATTATTCAAATAATATGAATTATTGATCTGATAAATGAAAATACTGTGCAGCAACAATTATTGAAACAACAATAATATAAAATATCAACGCAGCAATTATTGAATCAATAAAATAAAATATTGAATAATAACTACTGTAACAATTATTGAGTAGTGCCTTCTTACGTACGAATCAATAATTCAACTATACTGTGCAATCCGTGTGCTACTATGCAACCACGCGTTATTACTGTATTTTAATCACCGGGTATTCCAATAGTATTAACGGTAACAACTACGCCGTTATTTATAAACAACTTATACTTGTCGTTTTCTTCATCCAATCGCTTTCCGTTATGGGGCCCACACAAGGCTGCGTCGTCGTACGAATATTCTCCGACAGCAAGAATATTCCACGACCAACCGAATATTCACCGACCAAAAATAAATATTTTATAACCACTTGTTTATTTTACAAAATTTGCACATTTCACCCATAACCAAAGTATTATATCAAATTAACCCCTTATTATTCACAATAATATTTAGAGAAAATTTGATTTTATTCATTAATAAGTTGGGGTCTTACAACCACGAGTGGAATAAGTGGGATGGTTCACGGGTTTTGGTTGCATGAAAGGCAGGGAAGTTATATATATATATATATATATATATATATATATATATATATATATATATATATATATAAAGGTTTGGAAAAATGTCAGAAGAAAGAAAATGGGGGATGGGGGATGGAGGATGGGGGGTGGGGAATGGTTACCCGGGAATGGAGGGAGTTACTTTATTTTTATTATTTATTATATATATATATATATATATTACAATACGTTTTGTTTTTTACGAAAAAATAGAATAAATTATATTTTATATAAAGTTATTTGTTTTACTTGAATATTAAAATATTATATTTTTTAAAACGGACGTCTGAAATTTACAAAGTTTTGCTCGTGAGTTGTTAATGTTTCGTCCGTGAAAAATTTCTTAAATAGTACCCCTTCCATTCTCCTATAAATAGGATGCTTAATTAGAATTGAAAATCATACCAGAATCAGATAATTCTTCTTCTATAATCTTGAGCGTATTTCTTTAGAGTTTAAGGAAGCTTTGAGCGTGGAAAACAGTTCAAGTTTTCTTCAAGAATATCCCCGTTATACCAGTTAGAATACTCTTCTTTTCAAGGTAAAGGATATTATTTTTGTTCAGTATTCATATGAAATAATATTTTCTTCTGTACTCTGTAGTATGTAAGTAATATTATTTCGTTTCAGATTTCGAATTCTACACTCATTTTGTTAAAGTTTTGGCTTCTAAACTACATGAAATTAGTAGAATATCCTTGATATTTGCACTTCATCCAATATCTTTTCATGGAAATATTATTCTGAGCATTCTTGATAAGTTTTAACTTTTTCATACTGGAGTACTATTCACAGAATTACTATTCTCGAAATACTATTTACGGGATACTATTCACTCGGTTACTATTCACCTGGGGTACTATTCATAATAAAAATTAATTTCTTTTTGGTCCAAATCATTTTTGATACAATATTATTCTTAAATTTTACTCCACAAAGCAGTATCATGTTGATAATTTGGACATTATTGAATTCTGGATAAATTAAATTATAAATATTTAAAAATTTATCATTTGCTTTCATTTAATTGAATTCTTATATCATTGTCATCATCCTCATGCTTATATTATTATGAAAGTCATCTGTGGCCCGTAGAGCATAGATGGACTTGGTATGATTATGACCAGGAATTATTCGGTATAATCATGACCGTAATGTTACAAATGATGTGGTGAAAGTCCTCATTGGCCCGTAGTGCATTGATGGACAGTTGTTGGTATGATCATGACCATTGATGAAAACACGAAGATCCTTGGCCCGTAGTGCATGGATAATTTATGGTCATGATATTAATGAATATCTTTGGCCGTAATGCAGGGATGATTCGATGATGTAGATTATTTATTAAGCTGAGTCTCAGCGATAAAACTTTTGATAAACTTTTTAAATCATAGAAGATAGTAGATATCATGCTCTACATGACTCTTCTAATGGATTGCTTGTTCCGCTGTAGTTAAACTTGATGTCTATTGTATTTTATCAGTTTAACACTGTTGAAGGCTAACGATAATTTATTCTGCATTATCTTAGTCATAATATTTCTTACTGAGCTAGTTGAGCTCACCCCTTTTCTTTCATTGTTCTCTTCAGGAAATGAGAATATAGCTGGGACTAGTCGGGGAACGGAGTGACGATCCAGATGTTGCATTAGTAGTCCTCACTATTCTGTGAAATAGTGTGATAATAAATGTATTGAAGACTTATTTTGAGTTTGAATACTGTCTAGAAGACAATATTTGTATTAAAACTCACAGCTCATGTTGTATATTTAAGTTTATATTTGTATTATGTACCATGTATTTGACGATTCAGAATGGGTGATGTATACCTATTTTGGGGGCGTCACAGAGCTGGGTTGGGGTCTTTTTTGGATAAAAAGAACAACAAAAGGGTGGATTATAGCTGAACCGTAAGAATTAAATTCAGTCCATTGAGCCGTTATTATAAGGTAAGTTCTAATTTTGATTTTAGTGTCAACAAT
The DNA here is from genome assembly GCA_016801055.1 of Panax notoginseng. Lineage (NCBI taxonomy): Eukaryota > Viridiplantae > Streptophyta > Magnoliopsida > Apiales > Araliaceae > Panax > Panax notoginseng. Next base: position 19,958,645 of record CM029018.1, read on the forward strand.
TGAAAGATTTATATTAAATTGTTATGATTAAGCTTAGTTGTTGTTGTGCGAAGTAATAAGGAAGGTGAATGTGGTTTAAAGCATGTACAAATGTTAGTGAAACATGTCCATATAAATAATGCCCATATCATGTTTGATAAATTGCTCCTTAAAGAGTTTTAAGCTCAAAAATAGCAATTTAGGTGAGGTAATGAATAAGAACTCTTATACTTGTTTTATGAAGTAATTCAAGTGAATTGGGTAAGAGATTAATTGAGTCTAAAAACTGTTTTGAAGCAAATTGGGTAATGAACAAGAACTCTTTATACTTGTTTTATGAAGTAATTCAAGTGAATTGAGTAAGATTAGTTGAGTCTAAAACCTGTTTTGAAGCAAATTGAACTCTTTAGCAAATTGAACTCTTTAAGTGTACACTATATGTGGCGATTCTGTCATAATGGAATTCATGGGCAATCATGGTTTACCTTATATGCTGTCCACACTTCAATATTTGCTTGAAATTGCTTACAACATGTTGTTAGACTGCATGTATTCTACTTAGTAAGCCAAATAAATTTAGTGTCCACACATTTTTGGTATGGAATGTGTGAGAGAGAAATATAGACAATTGTGTGGGTAAGAGAGTATTAGGAAATAGTTTCAAGTCGTTGGACTATTTTTTGTCATTTCTAAGACAATTTATGAGGGATTATATAATATCATTAGTCCTCCATAATTTAAACTATCAAATGACTTTATAGCTAGGATTAATAGTCCCTAAGTCATCCACATACGTCAACACATGTAACATGTTATATTCTTTTGCTAATTACAGGGTCCTACTAATTTGGATGATGATACATGAAAAGCTACACTTATTTTTTAGATATTTGGGTAGTTGCTTTGTACTTTTATATTCATTCTTTGGACAATTGTATTGATTGATATTTTGTTGGTTTATTTGTCTGCAATGGATGGATGTTTATATATACTATTGTACGTGGATGTGTTAGGATATATATATAAATCGTGGATGGATGTTTAGATGGATGCTTATATATATTGCTGTATTGGGATTGAAAGCAGGTACAAAGCAGAATATATTTTTTTTGGAAAATCCATAAAACAGGAAAAAAATATTAAAAAAATAATATCAACATCAGCGACCGCATTCGATCGCTACTACTAAGAGCGGTTGCTGATAACCTTTGGATATTTAGCGACCAATGCGGTCGTTGTTTACGGTCGCTGACACGTGTGCCACGTAATCCCTGACAACTGACTCAGCATGAGTCAGATTAGCGACGGATTCAGTCGCTAATGTCGGTCGCTGCGAAGTCGGTCGCTCATAATGGTCATTGGTGTCCAACTAGCGACCAGATTATCTACGATTCGTATCAGCGACCGCATGCGGTTGCTACTAATCATCTGCGACCGTATGCGGTCGCTGATATGCGGTCGCTGATATGCCTTTTTGTTGTAGTGTTTGAGTTTGTACTCAAATTAAGATATCTTTGTATTCTCTTATATTATTCTGATGAATTCTTCGGAGTTTGTCCCGTGATTTTTACCTCTTAGTTTTAGAGGGTTTTCTACGTAAAAATCTTAGTGTCTCGTGGTTGGATATTTTCTTCTCATTATTTTTTGCAGTGGTTATTATTTTGGTGGAACTACAAATTTAATCTGTTTGATATATACTAATATTTTATGTCTAATTTATCAAAGACAATAATATTTGAAAAGTGATTTTTTCCCTACATATACATACTACACGTCCGTCCTCATGTACCATGTATACATGTGTGTATGCTATTAACATTCTTTTAAAAAACGTATATACATACTAGCTACACGTCCTCATCTACCATGTATACGTGGGTGTATGATAAGTAACATTAATCCTTGTGTTCATATCTAACCATTACTTTTTTAGAAAATTCACACTTTTGCTCCCAAAAGAAGATGATTGTTATTGAGATAACAATGACTAAAGTCGTACCATCGTTACATGTCAACCACAAATTAATTGTACAAATTTCTTTAGAAATAATGAAACGAAAAAAATTCAACTTCTAACAAAATTAATTTTCACCTTAGTCCATTAATTGTCACCATCATAAACTTGACCAGTTTTTCGTTTTTGAATAAATCTCCCTTTTCTTTTTTTTTTTTTCTTTATATATATATATATATATATATATATATATATATATATATATATAGACACTACAACAAAAAGGTTATCTCCGACGGAATAGAATCCGTCGATATTATGTTATTCTCGACAAAATATTCAGTCGGCATTTATCCCGTTGGAAGTAATGTATCAGCGACGAAATTTTGTCAAAAATAAATACCCCCTATGGCGCCAAAGTTTTCTGTCTGCGCCAAAGATAAACTCGACGGAATGTATGTAAGGTCGACGAAATGTTGCGTCGGACATAACTTATAATCAATAGACTTAAGGTTGACGAAATTCCGTCGAAAATAAATAAATCATATTTTATTTACGAGCCGCCCCAGGTGACATTTCCTTTCTAATTCATTCTCTCTCTCTCTACTGTTGCTCTCTCTCTATCTTTCCGATCTTGTAGTGAGATTTTGACCTAATCAGTCTCATAGTTTGAAAATGACCTATTTCTGTTAAATAAGTTTACTTAGTGCTGGACATCACAGAAATTTATATCAATTATGGTTCTCACGTCTTCTAGTTTGTCACTGTTATATCTGCTTTTTGTTTTGTAAATTTCAAACTTTTCCATGTTGTAACTCAGGATAAGTATGATATTCTCAATATTTAGATAAGTTTTAACACAAATAAGCAGTGCCATATATAAAATAGGGTTTACTAGGTTTTATCCATTTGTTCAATACTTGCATGTACAAGGTAATGGGTTGTGATGGTCTTTAATGACTGTTTACAAGAAACTCTTTCAATTATTTTTTCAACATTTTTATCATGACTTGACCTTTAGTTTGGATTTTCTGATTTAATTTAGAATTCCGTTGCTTCCTCATTGGAATGAAATTTGTTTCCCTATAACGATGGCCACATCTTTTGTTCGAGGAGAAAGCACATGGTTCTTCTGAAAGTTTATCTTTTGTCCACTTCAGAGCTGATCCTGAGTTTTTTATAGTTCATGACAAATTTTTTCAAGTGTGCCACTTTATATAAATTAAATAAATTATCAACTAATTATTTTTATTAAAATTATAAGAATTTACAAAAGATAAGGAAGAACACTTTAAAATGTCATCGAAGCAAATAATCATCACATGTACCTACAAAATAAAAATATCAATGTCTTACCATCAATATTCTATTCATCGAAGCAGTGATTCTTCGCTACCCCGATGAACTGCCGTATTCCCACACTGGATAATTCTCGGGAGTACTCTTAAGGATTCTCCCCTACTTTATTTTAATTTGCATATTTTTAATTATGTATGATTATTTTTGTAATTTTTATGACTTTAAATCATTAAAGTTATATTGTTTGTTTGAATTTTTTTTTGTTTTTCTTTTGTACTATCTATTTTGTTAAATTTTTAGCGCGCGCGCACACACACACATATATATATAGGGATCTCAATTAAACTTATCATAGTTGTTTCTTCGCCACTGTTAACGCCAAGATCTTTGATGACGTCCCAATCACGTAAGACGCCCTAATCCTGCACAGAAAACACGATCAACACCAAAAGCTTGACGGCTGGACCGTCGGGGGATAGCTCCGGCGTGAGAGTCAATACAGGTGTTCAAGGTTTAACAATGGAGGGTGTAAAAAATCTCTAGTGTGTTCAGCTAGATAGAAAGTGTATGCGTACCTTTTGTTAGGAGACCCCCTTGCTAGGTTATACTCTCATACTCGGTTTTTTGTGCCACCAACCATGATCTGACACAGCCCCCTGCTTCTCTATGGTCTCCGCCGTGTGCATGCAGGTTGTCACCTTTTTTGTACTATACCTGCCGCCGGCTGGATAAAATCCCATCCACATTAATGATATGCAGCCTTTTTGTCAACTGCTCTTCCTTTTCATCATTACAAGTCAAGGGTCTAGATATTAAAAGATTTAAGGGACCGGCCGCTTGACCCAACCCATTATTAAGGAGATACAATAAAGGTAATATAAATGTTAAGCCCAATGACTATAAGACTTAATAATAAAGGTCCACTAGGCTAATTAAATGGGGAGGCCCAATCCGCCCGGCTCAGTAGAGAAAATATCGTGACCCAACATTGCCCCCCAGTCTTTTATTAAACAGGATGTTTAATGAAAGAGTATAAATAGCATCGGGAAAGAGTATAAATGGCATCGGTCCAAGGCAAAAGGATTTATAATAAAGTCAATAAAGGCCCAAAATATAGTTTACCGAAGCCCATCTGATGAACATCAAATAACAACATAAATTAAGATTGGAAGTCCATTTAAAGAGCCTACTCCAGCCGAACATACAACAACAAATATTTCACCGCCTCTCGAACAATTCAGACCTTCGCCACAAAAACCATCCTAATCTGGATCCAGGCTCGAAGCTGTGGCGACATCGATGATCATCGGTTCGGCAATAATTCCATCATGGAACTGATGGGTGAAGGAGTGAAATATCAGACTAAAGGAAGTTGGTATTTGACCATCAGTTTGAACTGATTGATTAATATTGACCATCTGCAAGCAAACGCTATCTTCGGATACCTCCGTCTCAAATACAAAGAAGCCGAAGAGGATACCGAATAGAATATCGCCCGAAGGGAGAAAGACATTCCGAAGTCTATGTTGGCAAAAGAAAGAAGCAACCTTGACATTGCTCTTCTCAACAATGAAGGACTTCGGAAGGATCTCGACAAGGTCAAAAAAGAGTTGGAGACGATCAAGGCCACACATCGGGTCATCACAGATATAAATGTCGACCTGTTTCCGAAGAATGAAATTTTGACGAAGAAGAATGAAGATCTAGCCGAGTCCAATCAGAGACTGGCGAAGCAAAATAACAATATCCACGCTAAAGAGGCAGGATATATAGCACTTCGTCAAAAGCTTTGAAGAGGGACTCCGATAACTTCGGGCCCTTGGGAACTTGGATCTGCCACTGACCGAAGATATTTGTAAGGAGATCCAAACAGAATACAGAAAACCCGCCAAGCTAAACGATGAGATCGTCCATATATATGCCAAATGATATGAAATCTGCCAAAGTAAAGGCAAGAAAAAGCTCGGGCCAATGTAGATCCATCTCTTCTAGACTCTTCAGATGGTGACGATGACAAGGACGAAGCCTGAAGATGACCTCTCCTCATCTTTAGCTATAGAACTTTCTGTAAAAATTCTAACTGGTTGTGAACAGTTAATATTAAAATATCAACTTCATGCCTTATTACTTCTGAGTGAACATTTCTTGTTAATAATTGACCATCAATCAACTTGAAAACTGTTCAAGTGCCTCTTACCTTAAACCGTTAGTCAATAATCAAGCAAATTATATAACAGTTAAGAAAAATGACAATATAATCCGAACTCAACACTTGAACAAAATAAAGTAATGCATACTTATCGTTACCGAAGTGTGAGACAGATCAGTCAATAAGGTGAATTCGGCTGATCCTCCTTGCACCATTAAGATCTTGTTTACCACTCGGGGTAGAACAAGTATATAAGGATCTAGGATTTCGGTGACCATTGCTTTACCACCCTTGGTAAATACAATATAGGATCCCGGATTTGACTACCGCGCGGGGTATCAAATAAATTGGCTACCATCGAATGGCCAGCGAGTCCTACCATACCTCCTTACTTCGGTGACCATTGATTTACCACCCGTGGTAAAAACAATATAGGATCCAGGATTTGACTACCACGCGGGGTATCAAATAAATTGGCTACCATCGAATGGCCAGCGAGTCCTACCATACCTCCTTACTTCATTGTGACCTTAGGGCAAAGACGAAGAGGACCAGTTGTGAAAAAGTAAATTTTTTGTGCTGAATCTGAACTTGACAGCCTGCCGCATTGATTGTCCGAAGTAGAATATTTGTCTACACCCAACATCCATGAGCTCTGCTTCTGCTAATTGGGACATAAACCTCCTCAAAGCTTCTTCTGAACGGCCCGGTCTTTTGCAGCTTTAGATGAATTTCTCCGAAGATAAGTACCCCCAGGGCGGTGTGCCCTCAGTGGATTCCCGTGAGTGTGATTTCTGGATCTATTTCGGTGGAGATTTTTGTCACTGTGGTGAGAATACTCGAGGCAGAATGCCTTATTTGTATTATAAGGTACTCTCTGGATCAACTTATTCGTCTGCTGCAACCATAATCCCGAGAACCGATATAGTGAGGTACCCTCTTCGGATGCTCAGGAGTATGGTTCCTTGGTCTTCTTCGATCATGAGGATCATCTTGAGACATGCCTTCAAAGTGTATAGACTGCTTTACTACGTCTTTCAGACTGGACATAATTGGACGCCTCGTCCTTCAGCTCTGCCATCCGAAGCATCTGCTCCAGCTCTGGCATCCAAAGGATCTGCACCAACTCTGCCAACCGAAGGATCTGCACCATCTTTGCCATCCGAGGGATCTGCACCGAGTTTTCCATCCGAAGGACCTGCTCCAGCTCTGCCAACCGAAGGATCTGCACCAACTTTGCTATCCGAAGGACCTGCTTCGGCTCTGCCATCCGAAGCATCTGCACCAACTTTGCTATCCGAAGGATCTGCACCAACTCTGCCATCCGAAGGACCTGCTTCGGCTCTGCCATCCGAAGGACCTGCTTCGGCTCTGCCAACCGAAGGATCTGCACCAACTTTGCCATCCGAGGGATCTGCACCGAGTTTTCCATCCGAAGGACCTGCTCCGGCTCTGCCATCCGAAGGACCTGCTTCAGCTCTGCCATCCGAAGCATCTGCATCAACTTTGTCATCCGAAGGACCTGCTCCAGTTCTGCCATCCGAAGGATCTTCTTCGTCCGCCATCTTCGCCAGCTTGGTAGCCTTGTCGTCCTGATCACTTCGGTGCCGAGTTCTAGGTGGGGTGCCTTCTACTCGCCTTCGGCCATGATCACGTTCCTTGTCAGCCGCAAAGACCAACCTCCTTCGGGCTTCACTACGGGCTCTCGAACGAGAACCCCCTGAATCACGCTTGAAAGCCATACTCTCAAGAGTATTTTTGAAAGGACCCAAATGATCCTTAACTGGAACACGAGGCAAGGGTGAACTTACAGCCATCGGTTGTCCCTCCGGTGTACTAGTTCTACTCCTCACCATTCTTTTCGACGTAGAACAAATGAAACTTTGTGATTGAAAGCTCTGAAACACTAGAACTCAGCCCTCCTTCTAGCGTCAATGTTAACGCCAAGATCTTTGATGACGTCCCAATCACGTAAGACGCCCTAATCCTACACAGAAAACACGATCAACACCAAAAGCTTGACGGCTGGACCGTCGGGGGATAGCTCCGGCGTGAGAGTCAATACAGGTGTTCAAGGTTTAACAATGGAGGGTGTAAAAAATCTCTAGTGTGTTCAGCTAGATAGAAAGTGTATGCGTACCTTTTGTTAGGAGACCCCCTTGCTAGGTTATACTCTCATACTCGGTTTTTTGTGCCACCAACCATGATCTGACACAGCCCCCTGCTTCTCTATGGTCTCCGCCGTGTGCATGCAGGTTGTCACCTTTTTTGTACTATACCTGCCGCCGGCTGGATAAAATCCCATCCACATTAATGATATGCAGCCTTTTTGTCAACTGCTCTTCCTTTTCATCATTACAAGTCAAGGGTCTAGATATTAAAAGATTTAAGGGACCGGCCGCTTGACCCAGCCCATTATTAAGGAGATACAATAAAGGTAATATAAATGTTAAGCCCAATGACTATAAGACTTAATAATAAAGGTCCACTAGGCTAATTAAATGGGGAGGCCCAATCCGCCCGGCTCAGTAGAGAAAATATCGTGACCCAACAGCCACCAACTTGTTAATTGTTATGAACACAATTTGTTAATTTATTCTTCATAAAAATTTTCAGGATTTGAAACTTGGGCATCCTGAATTAATGATCTAAATACCTTATGTTGACTTGTACTCTGCTTACATGTAATTTTAATTACCTTAATTTATTGCTAGTAGGAAAGCTACTTTAGATCCTCCCAAAATCACAGCCATTCCTTTGAAGGCTTCCAAATTGTATATATTTCCCCTTTACTTCTTATGGCTGAACTATTTTGTAGTTGATATTTTTGGAGGTTATTTATATGCTTGATTTGACAGTACTCTATTGTTTTTGTTCGTATTCTTATACGGTTGAAGTTGATTAAAATTAGGATTTGGGTTCTATCTTTTGAAACCTTGTTGTCCTTATCTGTAAAACTGATACCCTCTTCTTATGGTCTAAACAATATTGGAGTAACTGCTTTTATGGAGCGACTCATATTATTTGAAAGTTTACAAAAATATTAAACTATTTTGGCTTCTAACATATGCTACTATTTGTCAAGAATAGTAGTAACACTTCATTTGTTTTCTGAGTTTTTAGCTTTTATCTTTTTACTGCCTAAAGGTGATAGACCAGTCTTCCATGTATCAGTTTTTAACCGATATTTAAAAATTAGTAATTATCCATGCCTAAAGGTACGGCGATCTCTCTCCGTTTCAGCAATCCCACTTACTTTCATTTACTCTCTCTCTCTCTTTCTTTCTCTCCCACCAGTCTTTTCCGTCCAAATCAATTAGAATGAATCTGAACCGTCCTTGTACTTTCTTGTCCAAAATGAATCTGAACCGTTCTTGTACTTTCTTGTCCAAATCAATTAGAATGAATCTGATCCGTACTTGTGTTTTTCCGCCCAAATTTAAAATGAGTTCTATCTTATTATTATTATAGATAGCTAAACTATTTAGATCTGATGTTTCTTGGTCTTTTCCCTCCCTTTTTTATTGGTTGCTTAGGGATTTACGTTAAAATACCTAAACTTGGTGATGCTATTTCTTAATTGGTCACTCCCTTAGAAGTTAGATCTCTAAAACATTTATCCACACAAAAAGGAAAAAGAGAAGATTTACTTGGAATATTTTCAACAGTGCAGCCTTCTTTTAATGAATGTCCTACCAAAAAACTATCTGTGAGATGTCTTAGTTAGCATGCTAGACTGACAAAGACATTGTTGTTGTCGTATTTGTTTTGTTAACTACGTATCTGGATTCTTTCTCAAATATTTATCTACATCTTCAAAGATAGTTGATTATGAAAAAAAAAATTCTTTCTTTTGGTTGCATTTCTAGGACCCATTATGATCAACTTGCTGCTTCTTATAGTACTAGATTATTGAACAATTTACATATTAGCTAGCTATATTTGTGTTTAATATGGTAGAGATTTTTGTACTGTTTTATATGGTAGTAGGATACAAGAATATTCCTAGAAACTTGTAGTGGGATTTATCTCGAGGAACCGCTAGGATTTGACATCTGAAATCCTGTACTAGTTGAAATATTCAATTGATTTTGATAGTATAATGGAAGTGCCATTATAGCTGCTATTTTGTCTCGTGACAAATGGCAGCCCCTTGAGGAGGCGGTATACGTGATTTCAGTTGAACGGTGTTGGTTGATTTGCTGCATTTGCACAGCTGATAGTTTTATTTGAGATATTTAAAGACTTCTCACCTTATTTTAGATCAAAAGCTGCCTTAGTTGAGTGAGATATTTAGTTGTTGGCTGAGACTTTAATTGTCTTGATGATTTTTGTGCCTGCTTGTGGAATCTTTAGATTTTACCAGCAACGAGGAGTTTGAATCATACATTTATACATTGCAATCAATTTTTTTTTACCTCCTATGATATTTATTAATCATGATCGAGGTCATTGTCTGATTAAATCGTTCTTTGTAAATTTGGCTAATAACGCATCAAGATCTTGATGATCTTTCCATCCACTTGTGGTGATTTCTAAATTTTAGTTCGCATGAGTGTGATTTTAGTTCACTTGTCTTCATGATCAAGTATTTTCTTTATGGAGGCAAAATTACATAATTTCATTGTGTGAAATGATCACTTTGTTATAATATTTGATAGCATACCCACATGGTGCATGGGGCCAATTTTGGGAACTACTACTTCTCCATAATCATGGAAGCAATTCTTTCAAAGTTTTATATATCCTACATCTCCCAGAAATGTTGCTTTAAATGGTAGGGAGATTTAACAGAATCATGATCTTCCTTTTCGATTGAAATTGCATTTATTTCTGGACATGACAGAGTAATGGTTTTCATGTCTTCTTCCTTCCAGTTTGCGAGTGACATATCTGCTTATTGCTTCTTACATACATTTCACACACTACTTTCTTCCCATGTTTTAACTCAGGATCAGTGGTGATCTATCTATCTTTTTTAAATACTTGATTAGTTTTACCAGAATTAAGCAGAGCCATGACATAGGGCTTACTAGGTTACTTCTTCCATTTCTCCTAAATATTCTATTATGTTATAGCATGTACAAGGTAATGGGTTGTCATGATCTTTAATTATGGCTGTCTATTTTATGAACATATATAGTTTGGATTTCTGATTCAGAATTTCATGTCTAGCTGCTCACTGGAATGACAAAAAGATCTCTTGGGGGTGAAAAAGATGGGCTCCTCTTAATTTATAAAAAAAATGTATGTTCATTAAATACATACTACACGTCCTCAACTACGTACCATGTATTCATGGGAGTATATATGCGGCTATTAGCAATATTCTTGTGTTCATATCTATATATATATAACTCATTACTTTTTGAGGAAGTTCACACTTTTGGTGTTGTTCTGCCTAAAAGATGGTGATTGTTATTGAGATAACAATCACTAAAGTTGTAGTAGCATCGTTACATGTTAATCACAAATTTCTTTAGAAATAATGGAACCAAAAAAATTCAACTTCAAAAACTAAATTAATTTTCATCTTAGTGATCCATTGTCACTATCATTCTTTAATGAAAACCATTGCTTTCATATATATATATATATATATATATATATATATATATATATATATATATATATATATATATATATATACGGTCCGGATCTTAAGCTCACCCCTTATTTAACTCACCCGAGCTCACCCCATTTTTAGCGACGGACCCGGCGACGGTTCAGTCATACAACCGTCATCTATACTTTTAGCGACGCTATATAAACGACGGTTGTATGACCGAACCGTCGTCGGGTCCGTCGCTAAAAGTGGGTGAGCTCGGGTGAGTTGGATAAGGGGTGAACTTAAGATCCGAACTATATATATATATATATGGAAAGTCATGCATTTAAACCTATCAAAACTACTGTACTTGACAAATTATCCACTAATATCACTAATACTTCATCTTTAGGTCATACAGATTTTTACCTAACCAGTCTCATAGTTTGAAAATGAACTATTTCTGTTGAATAAGTTTACTAAGTGATGGACATTACAGAAATTTTATATCAAACTTTTCCATGTAACTCAGGATAAGTATGATATTCTAAATATTTAGATAAGTTTTAACACAAGTAAGCAGTGCCATATATATAATAGGGTTTACTAGGTTTTATCCATTTGTTCAATACTTGCATGTACAAGGTAATGGGTTGTGATGGTCTTTAATGACTGTTTACAAGAAACTCTTTCAATTATTTTTTCAACATTTTTAATTGTCATGACCTTTAGTTTGGAATATTTTATGATTTAGAATTCCATTGCTTGCTCATTGGAACCTATAATTGTTGGAAAATTTGAAAGAGAATATAGTTTATTGAGGAAGTGAAATATAAATTTGGAGAATATTCAATAACACTTTTATTTCACTTGCATAAAATGACTCATACAAGACTATTTATAGGGTTCATAGGACACTTCTAAAGTTATTTTAATAATTAATACATGACCAAATACATGTATGTGGATCTAGACATACTCATATCTTAATACTCTTCTAGATACATTCACGCGTCATGTACTATTATACACTGACTCATTCATATACTAAAATAAATACTCGTTAAAACAATTCATGAACGTTCTAGAAGACATTTATTAATTTAATTTAGTTTGCTAACAATAATGTTGGCCACATCCTTTGTTCGAGGAGAAAGCATGGTTGTTTTGGAAGCTCATCTTTTCAAACTCGATCAATAATGACAACTTTTGGAAGTGAGTCAATTCAAAGTGTTGGTTGCAAATTTTTGCATTATGTATGGACAGTACCATTTTGTTTGTATTCTTATACGGTTTAAAGTTGATTAAAATTTAGGATTTGCTTCTATCTTTTGAAACCTTGTTGTCCTCATCTGTAAACTGATACTCTCCCTTACAAGTTATTCAATGATATATGATGCTATTTCTATCTTTTTATTGGTTGCTTAGGGATTTGCGTTTAAATAGCTAAACTTGGTAATGCTATTTCTTAATTGGTCACTCCCTTAGAAGTTAGATCTCGTCAAGTTAAAGAAAATTGATATTTTTAAATGTATTTTTAATATTTTTATATAATTTTATCTCATATTAACATATAGTGAGTCTCATTTTTATGTGAAAAAAATCTCATATAAATATATCAAAAATATACTGCGCGAAAATAACGCTCCTTTAAGTTAAAACATTTATCCACACAAAAAAGAAGATTTACTTGGGAATATTTTTAACCTACCAAAAAACTATCTGCAGTGAGATGTCTTAGTTATAGCATGCTGGACTGACAAAGACAGTGTTGTCGTATTCGTTTTTGTTACCTACCTATCTGGAGATATTTATCTACAACTTCAAGAGATTTGATTAAGAAAAAGAAAGAAAAAAGAATGAGAATCAATATCAATTTGCTAGTTGCTACTCCTTTTGTTTTTTCTTTCTTTCGGTTGCCTTTCTACAACCCATTATCAACTTGATGCGTTTAGATTAAACGAATGGTACCGGGGGAGCGAATTAAATGATTTTAATATATTTGAAGTATATATTTAGTTGTTAGTGGTGGAGGTAGGCATGCAAACGAATTGAATTGGTCGGAACTCGAGCCCGAACTCAAACACTGTTAGTCGAACTTAAACATGTTCTAGTAACATAATCGAACCAACACCTATGTGTGAGTTCGATCAGTAGTTATTCGCGAACTTCGCAAACATAATTGAACATGATCGAGTTCGCGAACATAATTGATCACGATCGAGTTCACATGCTTGTTCGCGAATATGATCAAGTTCGCAAACAGTTTGACGAACCACGTCGGCATATTATATTTCTAACTTTCAAGTCGATTAATAAATTTCGCATGTAAGATATCGAACCACTCTAATCCATGTTAGAAATCGAACTACTCAAAACAAACTCAAACTTCTCGAACCGAACCGAACAGTGTTTGCGAATATAGACGAACCGAACCACATGGCTCGCGAACATGTTCGATCGAGCAATCGAACGTGAAACAATAAGGCATCAAACTCAAACCGAATAATAACGAAATTATTCGGGGAACATATTCCACTTTCTTCATATGAAATAAAAAATAAAGAGAGAAAATGATTTATCCATCATCAAATACATTATTTTTATTTCATTCATTTATCTATTTCATTCTCTCGTTACAAACGTAACACTATAATATTAGTACTAGTTTATTGAACAATTAACATATTAGCAAGCTAGCTAGCTAGTTATATTTGTGTTTAATATGGTAGAGATTGTTGTACTGTTTTATGTGGTAGTAGAATAGAAGAATATTCCTTAATTGAAAGAAACATGTAGTGGGATTTATCTCGAGGAACCGCTAGGATTTGAATTCAATTGATTTTGATATAATGGAAGTGCCCATTATAGCTGCTATTTTGTCTTGTGACAAATGGCATCCCCTTGAGGAGGCGGTAGACGTGATTACAGTTGAACGGTGTTCGTCGTTTTGCACAGCTGCTAGTTTTATTTGAATACGAAGAGGTGGGGATTGGCTTGAATTTTGTTCAGATAACGTTAGTGGTACTCAAAAGACTTGAAATTCATGAAACTTTGTTTTCGCAGGTAAAAGGAATTATTATTATTATTGTTTGCTAGTTAGGTAAAAAGAATTATTATTGGCTTCAAACTAGTATTCAAAGTACCTGGTACAAAAATACAAAAGAGCTATCTACTTCCGTAACTTTAGGGTAATCTCCTCTTGAACAGTAATCAGTTTGTCAATGGCTGAACATCAATGTCAAAAATGTAATAGGAGTATTGAAAGTTTCACATAAATAAATTATATTGAAACACTACACTGAATAAAATCAATTAAATTAATTATTATATTTAGTATTTACATGAATTGAGTAAAGATATGTTGTATGTATCACGCTTCTCCTGCGCTTAAAAGGTGAAAGTTTTCAATCTCGATGAATTTCAGTACCTATGACATAATATGCTTCACCGAGATCCTTCATATCAAATTTTAAAAAAAAAAAATGCTTGGTCTCATACAATATTTTTATTACTTGCAAGTAGTATATCAACATACAAAATAAGAATAACAAATTTACTCTCATTGACCTTCAAGTATATGCATTGATCCACTATATTATTTTTAAAATCAAAATTACTAATCACCTCATGAAACTTAAGAAACCATTGTCGAGAAGTCTGTTTTAACCCATAGATGGATTTCTTTAGTCTACATAACTTATGTTCCTTGACTTTAATCAGATCGAAAACCTTTTGGTTGTGTCATATAGATATTCTCATGCAAGTTATCATTAAGGAATACAGTTTTAATATCCATCTGATGTAACTCATTAAATCCAAAGCATAAAGAGTTACTAGAGCCATGACTATTCTAAATAAATCTTTCCTGAATACTGAAGAGAAAATTTCATTATAATCCATACATTCCTTCTGAGTGAAACCCTTAGCAACCAATCGCGTTTTATACATTTCAACGTTCCCTTTAGGATCCAATTTGGTCTTATAAAATCACTTGCAATCAACAGGTTTAACACATTTCAGTAACTCTTCAAGATCCCAAACTTTATTAAATTTCATTGATTTCAACTCATCATTCATAGCTTCAAAGTATTGAATTAATTAAGCACTCGTAATGGTCTTTTTATAGAAGATACAATCATTAATCTTATTTGAATCATAGTCAGTCTCATTAAAATAGACTATAAAATAATCAAAAATAATAGGTTTTCTAGGTATTTTGGACCTACGTAAAGGCAACACAATTTCAGAAATATGATTGTCAATAATTTAAGCTTCAATATTACGTGGATGCCCAACTATCTTAGGGGCATCATTCGCCTCAATAAGAGTTTGTTGTGCCTCACCCTCTTGAATTATAGGATTAGGAACATAAATCCTGTTTTCTTGATCAAATCTGTCTCTAATGAAATGACAACGAATGTTTTTAGTAAGTTTCTTTATTTATGAATTGAAAATTTAAACCTTGATTAGACAGCTGATGATTGGGTAATATACCCATGAATTAGATACACTCGAGTTTAGATTTGTGTATTTTTGAGTCGTTTAGTATCATGTTTATTGTATTTTTGTGTTGTTTTGAAGTTGTGGGGCGTTTGGAAGTATTTTGGGCTGAAAAGGGCAATAGTAAACCCTAGCGCCGGGGCGCTGCTCCAAGAGTTAAAGCTAGCGCCGGGGCGCTGGTCTTCGGTTGACCCGGACAGGGGCACACGTGTAAGACCCCAAATTTTATGAAATAAAAGTATTCAATTTTCCTATTTAGTAAATAGTTAAATTGATAAAAGTTAAAGTTATGGGTGAAATGTGAAAATTTTTCAAAATAAACAAATGGTTATAAAATATTCATTGTTGTCGGGGAATATTCGTTTGGTCGTGGAATATTCTTTCTGTCGGGAAATATTCGTACGACGGCGCAGCTATTTGTGGGCCCCATAACAAAATAACTGTCGGATGAAAAAAACGATAAAATTGAGTTTTTATAAATAACGGCGTAATTGTTACCGTTAACACTGTTAGAATATTCGGTGGTTAAAATACAGTAATACGCGTAGTTGCACAGTAGTACACGGTATTGCACAGTATTTTTTTAATTATTGATTCTTACATGGGAAGACACTACTCAATAATTGTTACAGTAATTACTGTTCAATATTTTATTTTATTGATTCAATAATTGCTGCGTTGATATTTTATATTATTGTTGTTTCAATAATTATCACTGCACAGTATTTTCCATTATCAGATCAATAATTTATATTATTTGAATAATATTATTAGATAACATTATTGACAATGTCTAGAAAGTTCTGTCTAAGGAGAGGTTTGGTCACCTAATTGCGCGTCAGTAAGAATAAATTCTTATTGGAAAGCCCCCTCTTTCCTGGGAACGGCCTGGTTGTCATAAATGTGATTCTGTAATATTATTTATGAATAATTAATTGTTGATTAATATGATAAGAAAATATTTATTTTATGTGGATATAAATGAGGGATATATTTATTGTGGTTAAAAATGAAGGAGTTAATGTTGAGGTATTTTATCTGTATTTTTGTCGGAACGGAGGTATTGAAAATCAAATTAGGGTTTTTGAGATATTTTGCGAGGGTTATAATTTTTAATCCAACCGTTGAATCGTGGTAATTTTTGGATACGTTATACATATATAAGTTGAGTATATGTCCACAAATTTTGAACCGTTAAAAATGAACGTATGATTTGTTATGAATTTTACGTGATGACTGGTTCAGAAATTGTTGAATTTTCAGAGTTAATCATTTTGGTGGAAAATTCTAGAATTGGTGGACCCCACTCTTGGTTGGTGAAGAAATATGCTGAGATTTTTATTCAAATGTGGTGGGTGGAAATAGTAGCAGGTAAAGCCATCAGGTTACAGGTTAAGTCTGCTTCGGCGTGCTAACATTTTCCTATAAATAGAGGGCTAAGTTAGAATTGAAAATCACACCAGAAACATAAGCTTTCTCTCTTTCTCTCTCT
Organism: Panax notoginseng; assembly: GCA_016801055.1. Classification (NCBI taxonomy): domain Eukaryota; kingdom Viridiplantae; phylum Streptophyta; class Magnoliopsida; order Apiales; family Araliaceae; genus Panax; species Panax notoginseng. Next base: position 19,975,569 of record CM029018.1, read on the forward strand.
ATATTATGAAGCATATTTTGTGAGTATCTAGATACTTTGAGTTGCTATTCAGTGCAAGTTTCCTTCGGCTTTGCATTCCAGTCAGAAATACTGCACTTTTGAGGTAAGGGATAGTAAGAGATTTTAAGGGTTGTTATAATTTTCAGTTTCGTAATTTTTTTGAACTTCAGAAAATTTTGGAAAAATTTAAAATGATATTTTGATGAGTTTTATTGATTGTGTCCAAAAATAGTGATTTTTAGATGTATAGATTAAGAGTTATGAATTTTATGAGAAAAGACTATTTTAAAAGTAACCGCTTATAACTCCTTGTGGTTAACTCCAAAATTGATGAAATTTTTATTGGGAGTACATCTATATAATATTAGTGTACTCTGTGAATTTTGGAATTTTTAGATAAAAGTACAATTTATGATAAATGTCTAAATATTCGGCGATTTTGGCCATATGAAAAATAGTAAATGAGTTTTAAAAATTCTGAGAAAAATATATGTTCAATATGAGACTATATTCTGATAAATCCCAGAAAAGAAATATTTTTGGAATTGATTTGGTATTTTTCATAAAAATAGACTAGTTATGAGTAAATAAATTAAATATGTTATGTGAAGTAAAAAAATTAGAAAATAGGATTTTATGGCTTGAGAATCCTATATGAGGTATATGCAGATTTTTGATGAGGGTTTTGGTTATTGGTAATGAAATCTTATGAGTTTGGCATTTTAGGATGATTAAATGCATTATTTAGTAAAGTGTAAACAATTAAAATAAATTATTTATAAATTTAAGAAATGTTATTCTTTCAATATCATTATACCGAAATATTGATATAAATTTTATTGTAAAATTTCTACCTTTTTGTGTCGGGTTTACTATTCACGAATTACTATTCACGAGTTACTATTCACGAGTTACTATTCATGGGTTACTATTCACGAGTTACTATTCATGACAAAATTGGTTTCTTTTTTTGACCAAATTATAGTTGAGTTATGAATATTACTCTTGAGATTAAATCTATATGTTGATTGTATTGATTTTATTATTATATATAACATTTTTATAACCCTAATGATGATATTTCTCTTTGACTTGAGTGTAAAGATGGGTGGATTTTTGGTATGATCATGACTATGGGTTCCCTTTGGCCAGTAGTGCAAAGTTGAATTATTGACTGGTATGATCATGACCATTGAATTTATAAATGAATATCTTTAGCTTAAGTGCAAAGGTGAAATGATCAACAAGGTTATAATTATTGTTTATATAAATTGTGAAATGATTATATATTTCTTTGAGATATTAATATATTTGGCCTGTAGTACAAATATGAACTATTGATGAATATATTTGGCCTGTAGTGCAAATATGAACTGTTGATGAATATATTTGGCCTGTAGTGCAAATATGAACTGTTGAGGAATATCTTTGGCCTGTAGTGCAAAGATGAATTGTTGATGAATATCTTTGGCCCGTAGTGCAAAGATGACCTGTTGTTGAATATCTTTGGCCTGTAGTGCAAAGATGGTCTGTTGATGAATATCTTTGGCCGTAGTTCAAAGATGAATTTATTAGTATGATTATGAACAGGAACTGTGATTTGGTATAACCATGATCTTTGATGTTTCAGGTAAAGACATGTGATGAAAATTATCTTCGTCCTGGATGCGAAGAGGAATGTAGAATCACAATTATGATTATGAGTTATTTATATGATTGTGGACCAGAACTGTTGATTGATGTTACAGGGATAAAATATTATTGATGGATTTTTAACATGAAGAAGATAATAGACTTTATGGTCTATTTAACTCTTATAATGGATTGCTCGTTCCGCTGCAACTATGGTTGAAATTTTTATCATCTACCATATGTTCTAAATCTCTGATTTTATTACTAATGAATACTATTGATAATTTATTTATCTTTAGTCATGATATTCTTTACTGGGCTAGTTGTGCTCACCCTTTTGTTTCACAATTCCTTGCAGGTAATACGAGTGTAGCTGGGTCGAGCGGGGGTAACAAGGGAATATAACGGTGGTCATCATTTAGTAGTTATATTTGATGAATCCAATAGGGTGAGGCGAACCCAATGTTGGAAGGGTGTTTTGCCACTATCATACAAGATGTCTAATGTCATACAACCTCATGTCATCATAAGACAGGATTGTGCTCATCCACTTGCTGAGTATATTTATGAGCACTACCTATATAATCTTGGTGTTTGTTTGAAGTATAATTTTCAATTAGAGACAGTGGAGATAATGATATGTCAAGAGAAGACTCACCATTGGGAAGAATATGATAGTAAACTTCTCGTTTTTCTTTGGGGTCTATTGGGTCAGCCAAGGATAATTCTGTGGCCATATGATATCTATCATAACCTAGAAGCATGACCTCCCATATACGAAGGTTTCCTTGAGCACTTCCCAAATATTCTAATTTCTAAAACAGTTTTTGACTATACCTTTATGTAAGGTGTCATTGTGAGGTGTTGTCCACGGTTGGGACATGAGTCACATTTGGTATATATTTGTATCCAAACTCACAGCATATGTGTTGTTATATTTTGCACGACAATTGTTGTAATAAAGTTGTAGTTATTTTCTGTACCATGTATTTGGCGACTCAGAATAGGTTGGATGGAATGGACCTGTTTTGGTGTTGGCACAACACGCGCGTGGATCCGATATGGGCTGGTCTGACTTGCTGTTTGCCTTTGTTATGGAGTGTATTGGAAGCATATTTGGACTAGGATTTGTGGAATTGGGCAAGAAAATATAAATGGATTCTTTACATTGAATGGGGAGGCGAATTCTACGCAATTGGAGGATTGAACAAGGAGCAAGGGCAGATCTGGAGGCTGACAACTTAGAGTTCTTCTTCTTCTTTATTCTTTTAAAATTGTGTAACTCATTAAGGATGATTTATCAATTATTTGTGGTTTTTATTTTTGTCATGAACTAATTTCTTTTATTAAGATTCCAATGGAACCTTTTATGGTTATGGATTGATTATTTAATTTATTCCAATTATTTATGTTAAAATGAATTGTTCATCATGCTTTGTATTTATTGATTAATTATCTGACCAATAATTACTGTGTTACTGCAGAAGGAATTGAGAGAGGAATTCTAGAGTTAGAACTGGGCAGGATGACATGTGACTTAGTTATTTGCACAGTGAATAATTAGGTTTGTGAATAGAATGAGAATATCTATTTGCCGCATGTTACACATAAGGAATTGGATTTGTAACGAGTTTAATTCAATTATTTTGCATAGAGATATAGCAAAATTAATCTGGGTTAAATAGAAGGCAATTGATCACTCGAGAGAGGGCTTTTGGCATTTGAGAATACCTGTTAACAATTCAGTAGACATAATAATTGGAATAGTTGAATAATTGATTTATAATGCATAATTGGGGATATTAGAGTCTTAATTCTTATTTATCTGAATTCCATCAATTCTTAGTTGTTTATTTGCTTTCTTTTAGAATAATCTTTTTGTTTTGTTTAATTTAGTTTTCTTAAACTTAAAAATCACAATTTTTGGTTGTTTAAATAAAATTGAATTGATACAGTACTAGTAGTTGGAGTTTATTAATTAGAATTCTCTGAGGGATCAATACTTTAATTTATCACTATATTACTTGTTGATCGTGTATACTTGCACGTTTGCTTTGATTGTGAAATCAACCAACAAGTTTTTGGCGTCGCTGCCGGGGAATTTTTATTAATATTTATTTCATATTAGTTATAATGAATTCGGTCTTACTTTAAACGTTACTTATTTTTCTTCTTGGATTGGCAGGAATTCTTGTGAGTGTATGCACACTAGATCGAAAGCTAAAAAAGAACTTTTTTCGTATACAGACGATATCGAAAGGAAGTTCCGAAAATTGCGGTTGAATAGTGAGGTTATAAATTTTGGAGAAGAACTGGCAGACCAAGAAATACCCGTGAACATGGCAGGGAACGAATATAAATCACTTAGGGACTACGCCATGCCGAATGTCACGGATTTGCAGTCGAGTATCAAGAGGCCGACAATCAACGCGAACAGTTTCGAGATAAAACCGGGAACAATTCAGATGCTACAGAATACATGTTAGTTTGGGGGTAATTCGATAAATGATCCTAATGAGCATATCTAGAGTTTCTTGGAAGTTTGCGACACCTTCAAATTTAACAATGTATCAGAAGATGCTACAAGGTTAAGGATGTTCCCGTTTACATTGAAAGATAAAGCACGAAGTTGGTTACACTCTTTGCCTCCTGGCTCAATCACCACTTGGGATGACTTAGCTCAAAAAATTTTAGCTAAGTTCTTCCCACCAGCGAAGTCGGCAAAACTACGGAACGATATTCATACTTTCGCACAATTTGATTCAGAATCGTTATATGAGGCGTGGGAAAGGTTTAAGGATATGCTTCGTAAGTGTCCTCATCATGGAATTCCGGAGTGGATGCAATTGGAAATATTTTGTGATGGTTTGCACGCATCCACAAGAGCTAGTATTGATGTAGCAGCAGGGGGAGCGATCATGTCTAAGAGCTTTGATGAGGCATATCAGTTGTTAGAGACTATGGCTACCAACAATTATCAGTGGCCCATGACTAGGTCTAATTCTCCGAAACCATCGGGAAAGCATGAAGTGGATGCGGTGACAACACTGACAGCACAAGTAGCCGCAATGGCTAAGAACATGGAAATGTGGCGTCCACAAACCACACAGCAAGTAGCAATGGTTTGTGAATTATGTGCTAGGGGTCATACTACGGATCAATGTGCCATAAATTCTGAATCAGCTCAGTTCGTAGGGAGCTATAATCGCTCAACTCAACCGTATCCAACTCAAAATGCATATAATCCAGGTTAGAGAAATCATCTGGGGTTTTCATGGAGTAACAACTAAGCTGCAGAACAAGCGCTGAGATAACAAAATAATTTCAGGTTTCAAAAACAGACACAACAACCTGTGCGAAAAGCAAGTTGGGAAGAAGCCTTGGAAAGATTTGTTAAAGCAACTGAGAAAAGGAGTGAGGAGAGTGATAAGAGATTTAATCAAATGGAGCTAAGTATACAAAGTCAGAATGCATCAATCAAAAATTTGGAAAATCAAATGGGACAAATGGCACATGCATTGAATAACCGACCACTTGGAACACTTCCGAGCAACACCGAGAAAAACCCGGGCAGAGATGAGCATTGTAAGGCAGTAACTCTACGAAGTGGAAAAGAACTACAAGAGTCAGTCATGGATAGGGAAAAGGAGGACAAGGCATCAATTGAAACAGAGGAAGTGGTGGAGACCGAAAAGCGTCAAGATGAGACCTTACAGCAGAAAAATTCGGAACCAACCAGTACAATGCCTCCCATACCATATCCGCAGAGATTTCAGAAAGCCAAGTTGGATAACCAGTTCTCACAATTTTTGGATATCTTCAAGAAGTTGCATATCAACATCCCCTTCGCCGAAGCCTTGGAACAGATGCTGAGTTATGCGAAGTTTGTGAAGGAGGTTTTGTCGCAGAAGAGGAAATTGGGTGAATTTGAAATAGTAGCATTGACCGAAGAATGCAGTGCCATCATTCAGAATAAGTTACCGCCGAAGCTCAAGGATCCAGGTAGCTTTAATATACCGTGTGAGATTGGAAATCAGTTTTCGAGATGGGCATTATGTGATTTGGGGGCCAGTATAATTCTAATGCTATTATCCGTCTACAGCCAGTTCGGACTTCAGGCTCTACGCCCAACAAATTTTAGTTTACAATTAGTGGATAGATCGGTTACATATCCACGAGGTATTGTTGAAGATGTGCTAGTAAAAGTGGATAAATTTATCTTTCCCGCGGATTTCTTTATTCTGGATTGTGAAGTGGACAGTGAAATCCCGATCATTCTTGGGCGACCATTTTTGTAAGACCCCAACTTTTATAAATAAAGATGAATTTTCTATAAATATCATTTTTAAATATTATGGAGTTAATTTGATATAATGTTATAGTTGTGGGTAATATTTATAAATTTTGCAAAGTAAGCAAGTTGTTTTAAAATATTCGTTTAGTCGGGGAATATTCTTTTTGTCAGAGAATATTCGTACGACGGCACAATCATTGGTGGACCCCACAACGAAATTATTGTCAGATTGAGAAAATGACAAAAATAGTTTATTAAAAATAACGACAGAAGTTTTACCATTGTTACTGTTGAACTACTCGGTAGTAAAAGTACAGTAATACGTGTGGTTGCATAGTAGCACACGGTATTGATTATTAATGCTTATGTGAGAAGTCACTCAGTTTGATTCAATTATTGTCAGTTAATAATATGAATTATTTAGCGATAATGACGTTTTGTTTTATTCGTATTATTAACGTAATAAAACAGAAACATCTTTTTATATAAAACAGAATACTTTATTAAAGTTATTCTATAAATAGAATATATTATATTTTATTTAAAAGATTTTTCTTTAAATATGGACCGTCAGATTAAAGTAATCAATCTGGACCGTTCATGGATTAGTTACTATGCATTCTATTTTTCTATAAATAGCAGCTCATTCCTTCATTATTTCTTACGAATTCAATGAACTCTAGAGAGAGAAACTATAGAGAAAGAGAGAAGAAGAGTATTCTATTACTTAACTACTTCCTTATTTCAGCTCTTCTTTAAAACGGTAAGGGGTGTTATTCTTTCTTATTCATGAAGAGAACTGTTGTTATTCCATTTATTATTATTCTGTTGGAATAACCTGTATACGCGGTCTACCCTATACTTGGTGACATTCTTCTATTATTCTGTTGGAACATCCTGTCTATGTGTTTTACACCGGACCTGGTTCCATTTTTATTATTATTCTGTTGGAACATCCTGTCTGTGTGTTTTACACCGGACCTGGTTCCGTTTTTATTATTATTTTGTTGGAACATCCTGTCTGTGTGTTTTACACCGGACCTGGTTCCGTTTTTATTATTATTCTGTTGGAACATCCTGTCTGTGTGTTTTACACCGGACCTGGTTCCTTTTTTATTATTATTCTGTTGGAACATCCTGTCTGTGCGTTTACGCCGGACCTGGTTCCATTATTTATTATTCTATTGGAATAACCTGTCTGTGCGGTCTATCGCATGCATGGTGATTTCTTTTGTTATTCCATTCTTTATTATACTCAGTTGGTTAAGTTTTGACTTCTATACTCCATGAAATTTGTGGAATATCCTTGACATTTACGCTTCATCTAGTATCTATTCATGAAAATATTCTCCTGATCATTCTTGAATTTTACTCCACAAAGTAGTATCATGTTGACAATTTGGACGTTGTTAATTCTTGGATAAATGAATTCTTGAACTTGTTTTATTGAATTCTTATATCATTGTCATCATCCTCATGTTTATATTATGTTGAAAGTCATCTGTGGCCTGTAGTGCATAGATGGACTTGGTATGATTATGACCAAGGATTATTCGGTGTAATCATGACCGTAATGTTACAAATGATGTGGTAAAAGTCTTTATTGGCCTGTAGTGCATTGATGGACAGTTGTTGGCATGATCATGACCATTAATGAATATACGAATATCCTTGGCCGTAGTGCAGGGGTGATTCGATGATGTGGATTATTTTATTAAGCTGAGTCCCAGCGATCACAGTGTTGGAAAATCTTTTAAATCATAAAAGATAGTAGAGTTTATTTTCTACTTGACTCTCTTAATGGATTGCTTGTTCCGCTACAGTTAAACTTGATGTCTATTATATTTTATCAGTTTAACATTGTTGAATGCTAATGATAATTTATTCTGCATTATCTTAGTCATAATATTTCTTACTGGGCTAGTTGAGCTCACCCTTTCTTTCACTGTTCTCTTCAGGAAATGAGAACGTAGCTGGGGCAAGTCGGGGAACGGAGTGATGGTCCGAATGATAGTATTAGTTAGTAGTCCTCACTATTCTATGTAATGGTGTGTTAATAAATGTAACGAGGACTCCTTTTGAGTATGAATACTCTCTAGAAGATAATATTTGTATTCAAACTCACAGTTTATGTTTTGTCATATTGTACACGATAGTTGTGTTAGTAAGTTATATTTGTATTCTGTACTATGTATCTGACGACCCAAGATGGGTGATGTATACCTAATTTTGGGGACGTCACAATTTTTGGCAACAGGTAGAACATTGATTGATGTTCAAAAAGGTGAATTGACAATGCGAGTTGAAGATCAACATGTCACCTTTAACGTTTTCAAGTCAATGTCTTACCCAAAAGAAAAAGGTAAATGTATGCGGGATGATGTCATGGAGGAATTGGTGAATCATAAATTCAGCACAACTTATTCGGAGGACCCACTTGAATCTATTTGGCTCGGGATAGACGAATATGGTATTGAAGAGGATATCTAATATGTCAAATGGCTAGACACACCATCAGTCTTTCGGAAGAGCACTCAATCTTTCGACACCATAGAGAGGCCCGAAGCGGAAGGTAAAAAGTTTAAACCCTTAATAGAAGAGCCACCGGCGCTGGACTTGAAGCCATTACCATCCCATCTGTAGTATGCTTATTTGGGAAAAGATGATACCCTACCAGTGATTGTTTCGACAAATTTGACTGATACGCAAAAGGAGAAACTGCTACGGGTCTTGCGAGAATTCAAAATAGCAATTGGGTGGACTATAGCGGACATTCGAGGTATTAGCCCGTCATTCTGTATGCATAAAATCTTAATGGAAGAGGGGGTGAAACCAACCATCGAGATGCAAAGAAGGCTAAACCCCATCATGAAGAAGGTGGTGAAAAACGAAATTATAAAGTGGTTGGATGCTGGCATTATTTACCCGATCTCAGATAGTTCATGGGTAAGTCATGTACAATGCGTACCAAAGAAAGGGGGTATGACAGTGGTGAAGAATGAGGCGAATGAGCTCATCCCTACTCGAACAGTTACAGGATGGAGAGTATGCATGGACTACCGCAAGCTAAATAAAGTCACATGCAAGGATCACTTCCCCTTGCCATTCATTCATCAGATGTTGGATAGGTTAGCGGGACATCAGTTCTATTGTCTCTTGGATGGTTATTCTAGATATAATCAAATTGCTATAGCACCGGAGGATCAAGAGAAAACGACATTCACATGCCCATACGGTACATTTGCATTTCGGTGAATGTCTTTTGGTTTATGCAATGCACCAGCAACCTTTCAGCGGTGCATGATGGCGATCTTCTTCGACATGGTCGAGAAAAATTTGGAGGTATTTATGGACGATTTTTCTATGTTTGGTGATAGCTTTGACCTTTGCTTACAAAATCTGATGTTAGTATTGAAACGGTCCGTGGAGACTAATATGGTTCTTAACTGGGAAAAATGCCACTTTATGGTGAAGGAAGGGATTATTCTCGGGCAAAGGATTTCTGCAGCAGGATTAGAGGTGGATAAAGCAAAGATTGAGACTATTGGGAAATTACCACCTCCTTCATCTGTGAAAGGAATACGGAGCTTCTTGGGACATGCGGGTTTCTATAGACGTTTCATCAAAGATTTTTCAAAAATTTCAAAACCCTTATGTTCCCTGTTAAAGAAAGATGTGCCGTTCAAAATAGATCAGTCATGTATCGAGGCATTCGAGATTTTAAAGAAGAAGTTAGTATCTGCTCCAATCATTGTGGCGCCCGATTGGTCTTTACCATTCGAATTGATGTGCGACGTCAGCGACTATGCAGTGGGAGCAATTTTGGGTCAACGTCACGACAAAATTTTCCATACAATCTATTACTCAAGCAAGACGTTGACAGCTGCTCAGTTGAACTACAAAACCACTGAAAAAGAACTACTTGCAGTTGTGTTCGCCTTCGACAAATTCAGAGCATACCTCATTGGAACCAAGTTCATTGTCTACACGGATCATTCTGCAATCAAATATTTGATCGAGAAGAAGGATGCCAAACCGAGGTTAATACGATCGGTGTTATTGCTGCAAGAATTTGATTTTGAGATTCGGGATAGAAAGGGTACAGAAAATCAAGTAGCGGATCATCTTTCACGGTTGGAAAATGATGAGGTGCAGAGGAAGGATAATGCATTGATTAACGAAAAATTTCCAGATGAACAACTTCTACGAGTGACCACAACACTGCCTTGGTATGCTGATTATGTGAACTATGCGGTTGCTAAAGTACTACCACCAAATTTGAACTCGCAACAACGAAAGAAATTCCTCCATGATGTGAAGCAGTACTATTGGGATGAACCGTTCTTGTTTAAAGCCTACGCAGATCAAATGATTAGACGTTGTGTGCCACATGAAGACATGGACAGTATATTGGGTCATTGCCACTCATCGGATTATGGAGGTCATTATTTCGGTGATCGAACTGCGGCCAATGTGTTACAATCAGGAGTTTACTGGCCTTCGTTATTCAAGGATGCGTATCTCTATGTGCTAAAGTGTGATCGATGCCAACGCGTAGGTAATATCTCCAAGCAAAATGAAATGCCACTCAACTCTATATTGGAGGTAGAACTGTTAGACGTTTGGGGAATCGATTTCATGGGACCGTTCCCCTCATTTTTTAATAATCAGTATATTTTGTTGGCAGTGGATTATGTGTCCAAATGGGTAGAAGCCGCAGCTTTACCCACAAATGATGCCAAAGTTGTTCTTCGATTCTTAAAGAAGAACATCTTCACACGATTTGGGACTCCCCGGGCAATAATAAGTGATGAGGAAACGCATTTCTGTAATAAGCAGTTCACAAAATTATTGGTGAAGTATGGGGTTCGTCATAAGATCGCAGCTGCGTATCCTCCCCAAACCAATGGCCAAGTTGAGGTCTCGAATAGGGAGGTTAAGAGAATTCTGGAAAAGGTGGTCAATCCGTCACGAAAAGATTGGTCTTTACGTCTTGACGATGCTCTATGGGCATATCGTACAGCATAAAAGAATCCGATCGGTATGTCACCTTATCGAATAGTTTACAAAAAGGCGTGCCACCTCCCAATCGAGCTAGAACATAGTGCACACAGGGCCATTCGAAAGCTCAATTTTGATGAACAAGCAGCATGTGAGAAAAGGTTACTACAGTTGAACGAGATGGATGAATTCCGTTTCAACGCTTATGAAAACGCAAAACTCTACAAGGAGAAAGTCAAAGCATGGCATGATAAGAAAATTCTCGATAAAACGTTTGAACTGGGCCAACAAGTCTTGCTTTTCAACTCAAGATTGCGGTTATTTCCTGGGAAACTGAAATCACGTTGGCCAGGTCCTTTTACAGTCGTGTCTGTTGCACCACACGGTAACATTGAGATCAAAAAACCAAATTCAAATTGCACGTTCAAGGTTAACGGTCAAAGACTCAAACATTTTGGAGTGGACCTATTGAACATCAAACAACGGTCATGAACCTCTCCGACCCAATGGATAATTGAGCATACCAGCAAAGTCGGGCCGACGACAGTAAACCAAGCGCTTATTGGGAGGCAACCCAATCATTTTATATTTCATTCTTAGATTATTTTATTTTATTCTTTTTATCTAGTGCATATCATTTCTCTATTTTAGTATTAGGTAGTAGAGTTAGTCAACATTGTGGGTGATTGAGTCTTGAGTGAATCCTGGTGGCATAGGTTTATTAATAAAGTCTCATGTTGCAGGTTCAAAGAAGTGTGAGTGAGACTTGGAGTTCTTGCACCTACGGACCCCCAACGCCCCGGCGCTCAACTTGTACTACAACACAGCGCCCCGGCGCTATGCAATTCATGAACCTGCTGACCTACAGCGCCCCGGCGCTGCACAATGCTTGTGTAATAGCGCCCCGACGCTAGTCCCGTACCCAAGCCTCTGACCTCTAGCGCCCCGACGCTGTCTGCCTATGATATTGATGTGCCCCGGCGCTGAGGATGCATTCTAGACTCCTGTTTGAACTCAAATACCGGACGGTTACACTTCTCTTCTATTTCAACCACTTTTCTCTTTTAATTCCATGCCACACGCCTCCATTACCTTCACAGGCGTGGTAAAGGTTTAAGGACCGCCTCGACTCCACCTCCGAGATTTGACAGCCGCCGTTTTGTCAGTCTTGCGGCTCAGGAACGCTATAACCGCATGGCTACCCGCTCCCTAGTCCCCGAACGTGGGCTAATTCCCGATAAAATTAAGGATGGAGGAATAGCAGTCATGATAACTGAAAGAAACTGGTTCTCCCTCACCGAACAACCTGACCCAGCAGTGATTGCAGTCGTGAAAGAATTCTATGCCAACGCTCCAGAACACGATCACTATGAAGTGTTTGTCAGGGGAAAAACCGTGGAAATCGGAGACGAGGACATAAATGGGAGCTATCAAATTGATTTAGAGGACCTTAACGACGAATATGCTGGGCTTCTGAGCCAAGGTCCAGATTATGAGAAAATAATCCGATAGCTGTGTCAACCGGGTACCACATGGACAGCGCATGAATGTGGTAGCATGACCTTCCCCCACTCTTATCTCAGTCTGTATGGGAAGGCGTGGTATGGCTTCATCTGTGCCAAACTCATGCCATGCACGCATGTGAGCCATGTCACTAAGGAAAGAGCGGTGCTGCTATATTCAATTATTCGAGGCTTGCAAATAGATGTCGGTCACGTGATCCAGCAGTCCATTCTCCGAGCATCTCGAGGTTGAACCACATGAGGTTTACCCCACCCTTAGTTGATATGTGTTCTATGTGCCAAGTTTGGGGTGAAATGGAAATCGGATGAGATGATTCAAACGCCTATGCCAGTTTTGGACCACAAGCTGATCAGCCGATATAAAGTGTGGACGGGGGGGGGGGGGAAATCACCCTAGGGGATTGGGTTTTATAATTCCCCAAGTTGCACCTACACAAGCACCACCACCTCAGGCTCCACCTACTTATGGCCCATCTACAGCAGCTCATCGTGGTGTGGTCCCCGAAGCTGTCCAGCGGGAAATAGACGGCTGGTTTTACAACATGGAATCCCAGAATGTGCGCTTGTCTGAGCGTCAAGATGTAATTTTAAAATTTTTAGTTGACCAATTTGCTGCACAGAATGCACTGACCGTCCAATCACATCCGGGCGTTCAACTTAGCCATTTCCCAACTGCTCCTGTTCTGCCAGTGTTTCCCCCTTCCAATCAAGAGATGAGCGAGGACGATGATGCTCCACTCGAGGAATAAGCTCGTCAGGGAAGTCCTTTGTTTTGTTTTGCCGTATTTTTCGCATGAGGACATTGCTCTAGATTAGTTTGGGGGTATTTTTAGTTATAGTTTGTTAGTAGTTTATGGATGATTGTTAGTTAAACATTGCATTTAGGACTGCATAATGAATTCCAGCGTTTGATAGTGCGTTTATTTGGGGGCCAATGATGAAATTAGAATTGCATGAACGAGTCTAATAAGGATTGTTGAGTCAGTGATATGATTTTCTTGACATGATTTGAATTTTTATCCATTTGACACTGATATTATAGGATAGCACTTTGAAAACGACCATGTTGGCTATGATAGTTTAAATGGTTAGATAATAGAGTTCTAAAGGATGATTGCTAGTGAAATGAAGGGACAATTTGAATGGCAAGTGAAGACTGAATTTATACATAAACTCGAGTTTGGGGGAAAAATATTTGGAATATAAAAAAAAATGGTATACATGGTGACTAGTCTTGTTTCGGGGCCTTTGTTACTTGAGCAAGTACGCCCGAGGAGATTGTCTTTACACCTAGCGCCCTAAGGTCTTTTATGGTCTAGGAGTCGTTGATCGAAAGCTCGCTAAGGGGTAACACTGTAAGCCTAATGGGATGAGACATTGCACAGTCATTTATGTATATATGAAAAAAATGTGAAAATAAAAATAAAGCGGGAAAAGTGCAAAATGCCCTCGTTATAAAAAAAACAGAAAAGAAAAGCATAAGTATTCCATTTTGACTCTTGAATTCGAGTAATTGTTGGATTTCAGTTGAAAGAAGTATTTTCGATGAGTTCTCAAGTTACACTGAATGAAGCTTACTAAGAAATTTATCTTTCATATTTTTGCTTTACATGGGTTAGCATGGTTGTTGAACACACACTGACAATATCAGTAATAACAAATTTGGATTGATTGATTGTTGGGATATTGTTGATCTGTTTTAACATGAGGTATTAGCATGTTTTTGTGATTTTTCTGAGGCCTATGGATATTCGTCAAATATTGAATTGCTGAAATTAAGGTCATTTAGTTAGTTTGCATTTGCATGATGTTTAGTTTTTCGTGTTGGTTGTGTTTTGTTGCTTGAGGACACGCAACGATTTAAGTTTGTGGGTATTTGATGATTGGGTAATATACCCATGAATTAGATACACTCGAGTTTAGATTTGTGTATTTTTGAGTCGTTTAGTATCGTGTTTATTGTGTTTTTGTGTTGTTTTTCAGTTGTAGGGCGTTTGGAAGTATTTTGGGCTGAAAAGGGGAAGAGTTAACCCTAGCGCCGGGGCGCTGCTCCAAGAGTTAAAGCTAGCGCCGGGGCGCTGGTCTTCAGTTGACCCGGTATGGGCTGGTCTGACTTGCTGTTTGACTTTGTTATGGAGTGTATTAGAAGCATATTTGGACTAGGATTTGTGGAATTGGGCAAGAAAATATAAATGGATTCTTTACATTGAATGGGGAGGCGAATTCTATGCAATTGGAGGATTGAACAAGGAGCAAGGGCAGATCTGGAGGCTGACAACTTGGAGTTCTTCTTCTTCTTTATTCTTTTAAAATTGTGTAACTCATTAAGGATGATTTATCAATTATTTGTGGTTTTTATTTTTGTCATGAACTAATTTCTTTTATTAAGATTCCAATGGAACCTTTTATGGTTATGGATTGATTATTTAATTTATTCCAATTATTTATGTTAAAATGAATTGTTCATCATGCTTTGTATTTATTGATTAATTATCTGACCAATAATTACTGTGTTACTGCAGAAGGAATTGAGAGAGGAATTCTAGAGTTAGAACTGGGCAGGATGACATGTGACTTAGTTATTTGCACAGTGAATAATTAGGTTTGTGAATAGAATGAGAATATCTATTTGCCGCATGTTACACATAAGTAATTGGATTTGTAACGAGTTTAATTCAATTATTTTGCATAGAGATATAGCAAAATTAATCTGGGTTAAATAGAAGGCAATTGATCACTCGAGAGAGGGCTTTTGGCATTTGAGAATACCTGTTAACAATTCAGTAGACATAATAATTGGAATAGTTGAATAATTGATTTATAATGCATAATTGGGGATATTGGAGTCTTAATTCTTATTTATCTGAATTCCATCAATTCTTAGTTGTTTATTTGCTTTCTTTTAGAATAATCTTTTTGTTTTGTTTAATTTAGTTTTCTTAAATTTAAAAATCACAATTTTTGGTTGTTTAAATAAAATTGAATTGATACAGTACTAGTAGTTGGAGTTTATTAATTGGAATTCTCTGAGGGATCGACACTTTAATTTATCACTATATTACTTGTTGATCGTATATACTTGCACGTTTATTTTGATTGTGAAATCAACCAACAACAGCCACACACCTATAAGTATTTTAAACTAGGTTTTTTACCTGCTCAAATTTTATAAGGAGTGTTAGAGACAGATTTGCTAGGAACCTAATTTAAATTATGAACAACTGTCTTTAATGCCTCAGTACCCAAAAATATAGACAAACTGAAATTACATAACATACTACATACCATATCCATAAGAGTATTGATGTGTTAAAATTATGTGCTACAATGCACATCGTCTTTTGTAGATTAGGCAAGTTCAAGTTAAACCACAGAGACTAAATCAATTATTTAATATATCCTTAATTAATATTTTAGGCAAATTAAAAATAATATATTGGAGATGATTAACTAACTAAATTATGCAAACTAAAAATTTAATGATGAAAACTAATAATGGAAAAAACCACATAGGAATTCGAATCCACCAAATATTAACATAATAAAAATTTCTAATTTTCCAAATTAATTCCCAAATTCTTTTCCCTTACCTTTAAAAATAATGATTCATATAATTAATATGGGCCATCAAAGTTATGAAAAATTCACAGATTAAGTATAACTTATCAAAACCTCGCAATCAATATAAAAACCATATGCAATTTGTGCGAATAAAAATATATAGTTAGACACTAATTTTAGAACGAAAAAAAATATTATTATGAGGTACCTAGTTTCATCTTCATCCTAGGTATTACAAATTTAGATAGTTATGGAATTAAAAATTAATACTATTAATTACATGAAATAAGAACAATAATTAAAAAGAGAATTTCTATTAAATCAATGAAAGAAAGTTATAAATACTTCGTGACACTAATACCACACATGATTCGAAGAAAAGACAAAAGCTCCCAATTGTTGAATATCTCACTCACTTCTACACCAGCGAAAAACAAAGGAAAAGAAACTAAGAAGTGATACGCACTCTTTCTAAAATAAGAGACATATTTATAAGAAAAATAATTGTGTGCCATAATTTATATTTATTGAACTTGGTCTCTTTTGTTCCATGTTATCCCCTTCTTTCTTTCTTGGCTTCAATCTTTGTATGGTAATATCCCAAGAGTCCCTTTCCATATAGGTTTCAACTTCCTAGTGACAATCAACTTTTTAAATATATATTTTAGATAGATTTTCCTTTCACTAGCTGAATTTGACTTGCACACCAAGATTGTTCAACCTATTTCATTCCCGTTGTAGGATTCTTCTTAATTATTTTCTTACATGAAAAAGAGAATTAAATATCGCTTGTGTAAGACCCCAACTTTTTATGAATAAAAATTTAATTTTCTCTAAATATTATTTTGAATAATAAGGTGTTAATTTGATATAATGTTATAGTTATGGGTGATATGTGCAAATTTTGTAAAGTAAGCAAGTTGTCATAAAATATTCTTTTGGTCGGAAAATATTCTTTTTGTCGGGGAATATTCGTATGACGGCGCAATCATTGGTGGACCACATAAAGGAATAACTGTCGGATATAGAAAGCGACAGAAATAACCTTTTTATAAAAAATAACGACAAAGTTTTTACCGTTAACTGTTGAAATACCCTGTAATAAAAGTACAGTAATACGCGTTGTTGCACAGTAGCACACGGTATTGAACAATATTTTGATTATTGATTCTTACGTAAGAAGTCACTCAATTTTATTCAATAATTATCACAGTAATTGTTGCATAGAATAGTATCTCATATTATTGTCACAGTATCATCTGCACAATATTTTATTTTATTAAATTAATAATTGACACGACATAATTATTCATATTATTAGTTAGCATTATTGGCAATATCTAGAAAATTTTGTTGAGGAAAGGGGTTAGGTTATATTATTGCGCGCCAATAAGAATAAATACTTATTGAAAAGCCCCATCTTTCCTGAGAATGATCTGATTGCTAATATTGTGAGCTTATAATATTAATTATTATGTGGTGGATATTAGTTCAATTTTGATATAAATGAAGTAATTTAGCATGAAAAATTTATTAAAAGTTTGACATATTATCTTCTCCGATAAAATATTCAGTTATATATAATATTATAATATTACATTATAATAGTATAATGTGATAATATAATAGTATAATTTATAATTTATAACTTCTGAAATAGTAGTATTATTATAATATAAAATTTGCAAGCATGTGAATATGTTAAAGGTAAGTGGAGGTGAGAAGCTGACTTTGCACTCCTTTATTTTTCAAAATCGGGTACTGTACTTCCTTTTTCAAAATCATATGCTGGTATTTTCACCTGCAAAGGCAATGCAAACTATGTTTTCTAAAGTATGGGCCCTCAATCTTGGAAATGAGATGTGACGCCCCCAAAATAGGTATACATCACCCATCTTGAGTCGCCAAATATATGGTACAAAATTCAAATACAACTTAATAATATAACTGTCGTGTAAAATACGACAAAACATAAACTGAGAGTTTAAAAATGAATATTATTTTTTAGACAGTATTCAGCTCAAATGGTGTCCTCAATACAATTATTATCACACTATTTCATAGAATAGTGAGGACTACTAATGCTATCATCTGGACCGTCACTCCGTTCCCCGACTAGTCCCGGCTACGTTCTCATTTCCTGAAGAGGACAATGAAAATAAAAGAGTGAGCTCAAGTAGCCCAGTAAGAAATATTATGACTAAGATAATGCAGAATAATTTATCGTTAGCCTTCAGCAGTGTTAAACTGATAAAATATAACAAACATCAGGTTTAGCTGCAGTGGAACAAGTAATCCATTAGAAGAGTCAAGTAGAGAATAAAATCTACTATCTTCTATGATTTAAAAGGTTTTTCATCACTTTTATCGCTGAGACTCATCTTAATAAATAATTCACATCATCCCTGCACTATGGGCAAGGATATTCATTAGTATCACGACCACAAATTATCCATGCACTACGGGCCAAGTATATTCGTGTATTCATCATTGGTAATGATTATGCCAACAACTGTCCACCAATGCACTACGGGCCAATGAGAACTTTTACCACATCATTTGTAACATTACGGTCATGATTATACCGAATAATCCCTGGTCATAATTATACCAAGTCCATCTATGCACTACAGGCCACAGATGACTTTTAACAGAATATAAACATGAGGATGATGACAATGTTATAAGAATTCAATAAAACAAGTTTAAGAATAAATTTTTAAAGATTTATAATTTAATTTATCCAGAAATCAATAACGTCCAAATTGTTAACATGATACTGCTTTGTGGAATAAAATTCAAGAGTAATATTGTACCAAAAATAATTTGGACCGAAAACGAATCAATTTTTATCATGAATAGTATCCCGGGTGAATAGTACTCGAGTGAATAGTACCCCGTGAATAGTACTTCGGGAATAGTAACCCCTTGAATAGTACTCTGGCTTGAAAAAGTTAAAAACTTATCAAGAATGCTCATAATAATATTTTCATAAAAAGATACTGGATGAAGCGCAAATATCAAGGATATTCTACTAATTTAATGGAGTATAGAAGCCAAAATTTTAACAAAACGAGTATAGAATTCGAAATCTGAAACGAAATAATATTACTTACATACTACAGAGTATGAAAGAAAATATTATTTCAAGCGAATATTGAACAAAAATAACATCTCTTACCTTGAAAAGAAGAGTAATCCAACTTGTATAGCGGGGATATTCTTGAAGAAAACTTTCACTGTTTTCTACGCTCAAAGCTTTCTAAAACTCTAAAGAAATACGCTCAAGATTATAGAAGAATAATTCTCTGATTCTGGTGTGATTTTTAATTCTAACTTAAGCGCCTATTTATAGGAAAATACTAGAACGTCATAGGAGACTAAAATAATAAAATAATATTATTATTTTTTTCAATCTTTACGTCCACCCACCAAATGAGCAGCCAACTTGGAACAAAAATTTCAGCCCACAAGTTTGAAAAATAAAAGTGGGTCCCACCCAATTTTAATAAAAATTATTTTATTTTCTGAAACTTCAGAAATTCATAATAAATAACTCTTTTATCAGAAAAATACCAATTTTATGTCTATTCCACACGAAATCGAATTCTCTACAACTTTGTAGCTTTATGTTTTTCTAAATTCTTGACAAAAAATATCCGAAATCCACAAACGGATGATTTTTAACACCTTTTAAAATTCATAACAAATCATGCGTTAAGTTTTAACGGTTCAAAATTTATGGACATATACTCAACTTATATATGCATAACATATCCAAAAATCACAACGATCCAATGGTCGGATTAAAATTATAACTCACGCAATAGAGCTTTAAAAATATCGATTTGATTTTTTAATACTTCCAATCCGACAAAATACTGATAAAGCACCTCAACATTAATTCTTTTATTTATAACCACATAAAATAAATATTTTTCTATTCATCATTTATGTCCACATAAAATAAATATTTTCTTATCATATAAATTAATAATTAATTATTCACAAATAATATTACAGAATCACAATAATGACAATCAGGCCGTTCCCAAGAAAGATGGGGCTTTCCGATAAGGATTTCTCCTTACTGGCGCACAATTAGGTGACCAAATCTCTCCTTGACAGAACTTTCTAGACATTATCAATAATGGTATCTAATAATATTATTCAAATAATATTAATTATTGATTTGATAATGGAAAATACTGTGTAGTGATAATTATTGAAACAACAATAATATAAAATATCAATGCAGGAATTATTGAATCAATAAAATAAAATATTGAACAGTAATTACTATAACAATTATTAAGTAGTGTCTTCTTACGTAAGAATAAATAATTCAAAAAAACTGTGCAATACCGTGTGCTACTGTGTAACCCCGCGTATTACTATATTTTAACCACCGGGTATTCTAACAGTTAACAGTAAAACTTTCGCCGTTATTTTATAAAAAGATATTTTTGTCATTTTCTCAATCCAATAATAATTTCGTTGTGGGGTCCACCAATGATTGTGCCGTCGTATGAATATTCTCTGTTAAAACGAATATTCCCCGACCAATTGAATATTATATAACAACTTGTATACTTTGTAAAATTTATAAATATTACCCATAACTATAATATTATATCAAATTCACTCCATAATATTCAACAATGATATTTATAGAAAATTCATCTTTATTCATAAAAGTAGGGGCCTTACATGAGAAGTTAGGCAGAGAAAATGAGAGGTTAGGCAGAGAAAGGAGAGTTAGGCGGATAAAGAAAGAAAAAGTTAGGCAGGGAATTTTATTTTTCCCTCCGTGTTGTGCTATAAAAGGGGGGTAACCCTCCTTCCTAAACACACCAAAAATCTCAAGCATTCCTACTGCAATATTGTGAGTATTTCTTATGAGTATAAGAATACTTTTAGTGTAGCTTTTAGTACAAGATTTTCTAAGGATAATATTCTATATTTCAGTCAAATCTAGTTTTTTACTAAGGTAAAGGATATTATTTTATTTCAATACTCATAAGAAATATCATTTTCTTTTATACTCCATATTATGTAAGTGATATTATTTCATTTCATATTTCTAAATTTAAACTTACTATGGTAAGTATTGCTTCTATAATTTCTGAAATGATTAGAAATTCTTTTAGAATTGCGCTTCATCTAATATCATTTCAATGGAATATTGGTCTGAACTTTCTTATTAAATTTTAATCTTTTCATTTTGGGGTACTATTCATGGTTACTATTCATACGGTACTATTCATACATATTATTTATACGAAACTATTCATAAGTACTGTTCACAACAGAATTTAATTTTCTTTTATGTCCAAATTATTTTTGATACATGAATATCATTCTTGAATTTTACTCCACAATAGTTATCATATTGACAATTTGGACATTTTTGAACTCGGGATAAATTGAATTATATTATAAATCTCTAATATTTATCCTTGATCTCACTTGATTGATTCTTTATATCATTGTCATCATCCTCATGCTTATATTGTGTTGAAAGTCATCTTTGGCCCGTAGTGCAAAAATGGATTGTTGATTGGTATGATTATGACCATGAATTATGAATTGGTATAATCAAAACCTTTAATGTTACAGATAAGGTTTGTAGTGAAAGTCCTGTTTGGCCCGTAGTGCATAGATGGACAGGTGTTTAGCACGATCATGACCACTGGTGATATAAACGATTATCTTTGGCCCGTAGCGCATAGATAATTCATTGATTAGAAATAATTATTGATTAGCGTTATAGGAATAAAATATTGATGATAGACTTTTAAATCATAGAAGATAGTAGATATCATGCTCTACTTGACTCTTCTAATGGATGGTTGTTTTCACTACAGTTGTTGATCTAAAATTTGTTGTCTATTATATTCTATCAGATTTTTTCCTGTTGAAGACTAAGGATAATTTGTTCTACATTATCTTAGTCATAATATTCTTTACTAGGCTAGTTGAGCTCACCCTTTTCGTTTTTGTTCCATTGTTCTTCTCAGGAGACGAAAATGTAACTGGGACTAGTCGGGGAGTGGAGTAATGGTCCAAGATGGTTATTTTAGTAATCCTCACTATTTTATAAAATAATGTGACAATAATTGTGATGAGGATTTTATTTGAGTTACGATATTGTCTACGAGACAATATTTTTATTAAAACTCACAGCGTATGTTTTATCGTATTTTACACGATAATTAATAGTTGTATAAATGAAGTTGTATTTGAATTCTGTACCATATATTTGGCGACTCAGAATAGGTTGTGTGGACCTATTTTGGGGGCGTCATAACTTGATCACCTAGATTTTGAATTTATTGTAACAAAATATTAAATCCTATAAAATAAAATAAAACATATTAATTAAATAAACTAATATAATTAAAACGACAAAATTAGGGATAATAAAATGTATAAATTATGTATCTATCAGGTACGATTTTGCCTCTTAGTTACACCATTCTGTTGCGGTGTACTAGACATTGTTTACTAAGTGACTCATTTTCTTGACAAAATAAGGCAAATGGACCAGGACTATGATCTGTATCGGAGTATTACCATAATACCCTCCGTCTTTATCTGATCTCACTACTTTAATATTTAGATTAAGTTAATTTTCAATTTCAGCCTTGAAAATATCAAACATATTTAGTGGTTCACATTTTTCATTAATCAGGTTGACATAAGTATAGCGAGAATAGTTATTAATGAACGTAATGAAAGATTTGTGTTCACCAATTACAGGAGAAAATAATCCACATATAAGTGTGAATCATCTCAAGAAGTGTACCACTTCTAATGACTCTTTTCTTAATTTTTTTTTACAAATTTTCCTTTTATACATGCAATACAATGGCCATGATCATAGAAATCTAGTGAATGAAGAATTTTATCATTTATAAGATGTTGCATTTTGTGTTTTGAAATATGGCCTAAACGTTGATGCCATAATTTTGAAGAATTATCATTATCTAGTTTTCTCTTATTTCTACTTTTAGATGTACTTTCTGTCACATTCATTTTTAACAACGGTCCAACAAAGACTGTGGCACCCCCAAAATAGGTCCACATAACCCATTATGAGTCGTCAAATACATGATACAGAAAATAACTACAACTTCATTATTACAATTATCGTGCAAAATACGACAACACATATGCTGTGAGTTTAAATACAAATATTGTCTTCTAGATAAAATCCAAACTCAAATAAATCCTCATTACAATTTTTGATACACTATTTTACAAAATAGTGAGGACTACTAAAATAACTGTCCTGAAACATCACTCCACACCCCGACTAGTTCCCGCTACATTCTCGCCTCCTGAGAAGAAAAATGGAACTAAAAGAAAAGGGTGAGCTCAACTAGCTCAGTAAAAAATATTATGACTAAGATAATATAAAATAAATTATCATTAGCATTTAATAAATCAGATAAAATATAATGGACAACAAGTTTTAGATCAATATTCGTAGCGAAAATAGCAATTCATTAGAAGAGTTAAGTAGAGAACAAAGTCTACTATCTTCTATGATTTAAAAGTCAATCATCAATATTTTATCCCTGTAACATCAATAAATATACATCCTAAATCAAATATTCATCTTTGCACTATGGGCCAAAGATATTCATTTGTATCACTAGTTGGTCATGTTCATCTCAACACCTGGCCATCTTTGCACTACGGGTCAAAGATATTCATCAAGTAATCATTCATCTTTGCATTACAGGCCAAAGATATTCAGTTATATTACCATTTAGGACTGAGAATGATAAAAATATTTTAAAGAAAATGAATTCAGTGAGATAAAAGGACAAAGATTAGGGATTCGTACTTCAGTTTATCCAAGTTCAAAAATACTCCATAATAATCAATTATGGAGCAAAATTCAAGAATGAATATCAAAATATGGATACAATCAAAGATAGTAACCATAATAGACAACTTGGACCATGAAAAAATTTAATTATTATGTGAATAGTGTCGTATTCATGAATAGTGTCGTATACGTGAATAGTAACCCTGACACAAAAATGTAAAAATTTTATAAGAAAAATCATACTTCGTGAATAGTACTCGTGAATAGTACCGTATTCGTAAATAGTGTCGTATACATGAATAGTGCTGTATACGCGAATAGTAACCTCGACATGAAAAAGTAAAAATTTCATAATAAAATTCATACTAATATTTCGGTATAATGATATTAAAAGAAATAACATCATTTACGAAGAAAATAACATCCCTTACCTCAAAAGACAAGTACTTCTGACTGAAATATCGGATATACTTATGAAGAAAACTTGCACTGCTTATCAACTATCAAAGTATCTAAATACTCACAAAAATACGCTCGATATATAGAGAAAGAAACTTCTGATTCTGGTGTGATTTTCATTTTTAACTAAGCACCCTATTTATAGAAAATGCCAGAACACCAATGTAGACTAACCTACTGCCGGTGGCATCCACCCTTTGCTATTCACGCACACTACACTTTGAAATTTCAACAATTTTCCATAAAAACAAAAGTGGGGCCCACCCATGTTTTTAATAAAAATATTTATTTTTTAAACTTCAATAATTCATAATAAATAGGTCTTTTATCAGAAAAATATGAACCTTATGTCTATTTCATATAAAATTTAATTTTTTATAACTTTGTAGAGGAAAATTTTTCCAAATTCCAAACAGAAAATGACCGAAATACACATACGCATGATTTTTAATACCTCCATTCCCACAAAATACTGATAAAATACCTCATCATTAATTCATTCATTTATATCCACATAAAATAAATATTTTCTTATCATATAAATCAATAATTAATTATTAACAAATAATATTACAGAATCACAATAATGACAACCAGGTCGTTTCCAAGAAAGAGGGGACTTTCCGATAAAGATTTCTCCTTACTGGCGTGCAATTAGGTGACAAAACTACTTTTCTAGACAGAACTTCCTTAGACATTGTCAATAATACTATCTAATAATATTATTCAAATAATATGAATTATTGATCTAATAATGGGAAATAATGTGTCGTGACAATTATTGAAACAACAATAATATAAAATATCAACGTAGTAATTATTGAATCAATAAAATAAAATATTGAACAATAATTACTGTAACAATTATTGAGTAGTTTCTTCTTACGTAAGAATCAATAATCTAACAATACTGTGTAATACCGTGCGTTACTGTGCAACCACGCGTATTACAGTATTTTAACCACCGGGTATTCCAACAATATTAACGGTAACAACTACGCCGTTATTTATAAAAAAAACACATATTTGTCATTTTCTTCATCCGAAATTTTTTCGTTATGGGGCCCATAAATGGTTGCGCCGTCGTACGAATATTCCCCGACAGCAAGAATATTTCACGGCCAAACGAATATTCCACGACAACAATGGGTATTTTGTAACCACTTGCTTACTTAAAATATTTGTGTATTTTACCCATAACTACCCACATTAATTAAATCAACCCCTTACTATATCAAAATAATAAATAGAGAAAATTCAATTTTATTCATAAAAAGTTGGGGTCTTACAAAGACATTATCCAAATTTAACTTATAGAGGTTTCCCTTTAAAGGGCCAAAATCAATAATATGAGAATAATGATAAATGATAATTTTATTATTCCCAAACTTAAACGAAAAAAACATCAACGTCAAATTTAGATACATAAATTAAATTTCATATTATATTGGGAGCATAAAGAGTATCATATAAATACAAGGTGAAACTACTCTCTAAAACTAAAAGGGGAGTTCCTACAGCTTCAACTTGTATAGACTCTCTATTGATAACTTTAATGGTTTTTTCTCCTTTTTGGAGTGTCTTCTTTGAAAGGAATCCATGCAATAAATTTGTAATGTGAACCATAACATCAATGTCAAGCCACTATGTATTAGAAGGAACATCAATCAGAAAGGATTCATAAGTCATAAAATTGAAGGGCATACCTTTCTTTTCAAGCCATTCTCTGAACTTAGGACAGTCTTTCTTAATATGTCCTTGTTGCTTACAAAAGTGGCATTTAAGACATGCCTCAGAGTTGTTACCTGAATAATTTGTCTTTCTTGTTTAGGTAAAAATAGACTTATCCTTATTCTTAAAACCTGTTATATCCAGAGGCACTTAAAAATTTTGATTATTTAAAAGATATTATCAAATAATTTGTTAATCAGATTGATTAAGCACAACAGAATACAATTTGTGAAAATCCCCTTAAAGAATAAAAAGAAATCTCAGTTATGAATTTAGTTAGGTAAATAACCTTAAAACGAAAAATAATCAGATAGAAAGTAAGAACTAGAAAAGTAAAGACATAACAAGGTTTAAGTGGTTCGGAGACTAAATAACTCTTAATCCACAATTCTACTCCTCGAGTAGGAAATTCACTAAAGATCAAGATCGCCAAGATCTATTACACCTAAACCATTTAGGTTCCTTCAAGTCACTAAGTCTCGGAATCGCCACTGAACCACTTAGGTTCTTTCGAGTCACTAAGTTTAGGAATCTGGGTCACCAAGTCCCATGACGAATAGTTTTTAAAATGTTGTTGAGATGTGTTGTTGAGATAATGTTTAGCTCTTATTCTCAAGTACTTAGCAGCTTAAACTGGATGTTCAAAATTGTAGAGTAAGTTCTTTAGACTTTGGCAGAGCTTAGGCTTTTTTATCAAAGTTCGCCACTTTATAAGTTTGAATCTATGTTGCCTTTTATAGTTTGCAGAAAATCTTCTCGCTTCTAGGTGCCCGTTTGTGCATTTAATGCTCAGATATTCTGGGATTCTTGATGTGGTCATTTTAAGCTTGTGTGATAGCTTCTTTTTTGCTTTCCGTCACATCAGTCTGCTTTCTCATCTAACACCACTGACGTGTCGCTTTCAACAACCTAGATGGTAGACACATCTTCTGATCTTCGATTTCAACCAAGGATATTTGGTGAACGTATCGAGACCTCCAATTAGCAACGTTCTAATGCCAACCATATTGTCAAACTTGACTTACTCTAAGAAGAACATGTTTACTCTACGTCCTGTTCTTCTGCGAATGTTGCTCTACGATTTTGAGGCTGACTTTGAAATCATGTTTCACTAAACAATCCTTGGGATACATTACGATTTACTTTTTTCTCAGTGATGGCGCTTAGAGTACTCTACGTTCAGTTTTTACTCAACAAGCTTTTCTTGACTTTGCGATTCTTTGTTCACTTTACGAATTGGTGTTTACTTTACAGTTTAAAATGAACTTTACGATAAATGTAAATGCTCTACGATCCATCTGATGTACTACGATCATGCATTTACTCTGCAATCCATCTTTACAGTGCGAACTAGCAGATTAACTAATGAAATCCTATCAGTTATACATCAGATCAATTCAATAAGATCAACTTAATATTATTTGATCTTTCTAATCTAGGTCCTTGTACATCGAATCAAAATATTATTAAGGATTTTACAAAACTTATTGGTACAAATATAAATTAATCACATTAATCATCAAATTTAAATATGCAAACTCTAACTAAACATTTGCCATTTTTATGAGCCTTCTTCTTATGGGATCTAATGGTAATCAAATGAGCAACATTAGGTTTTTCAACCTTAATTCTTTGTTCATCTTGGATGCACATGGAGATCAGCTCACTCATCTTTTACTTTTCTTTTTGCGTGTTATAATTTATCTTAAATGGATAAAACTGCAGATGAAGAAAAGTCGTAAAGAAGTGAACAACAAAACCCTCAGAAATCTCCATGTCTAACCTTTTAATTTAAAGGCAATATCATTTATCATCCTAATGTACTCACGCATTCCACTAACCCTATCATAACTTATAGTGAGAATTTTTTAAATAAGGGTACTTGCATAAGTTTTAGAAGAATCCTTAAATTGTTACTCGACTGATGTTAAGTACTCTTTGACATTCTCAGAGTTAGGACTAGCTCCTCGAATGACTGTCATGATAGAATTTTTCATAATCATAAGGGACAAGCGGTTGGATCACTCACACTTTTCATAAATAACTTTTTACTCAATTGAGCTTGTAGTTGTAAGTGGAGCAAAAGAATTAATCCACTCATAATGCATAGTCTAAATCCATAACACCGAGAATAATTTTTGCTTGCTCTTTCCAAGTAGTAAAATTAGTCTCATTCAAAACTTCAATTCTAGAAAGATACCCATAAATAGTAGTAAGAGTCAATGTTGAAACATAATCAAGCTCATAAGCATACTGACAAAAAAGTAGAAGAAGTTGTTACACTCCCAAATTCGGTACTTCAATTTCCACATGATTTAGTGTTCACTATTCAATATCATATGTCTATCTACCCATAATAATTAAAACATAATTAAATAGATAGAAATAAATCATCTCCTTAAGGAGTTACATCATTAGAAATAAATACATCAATCCCAGGTCATACTAACCTTAAATCTTAACTGCGGAAACATAAACAATTTATAGTCTTACACAACATCAACATAAGTCTTAACACATAAGTTCAACATCACATAAAACAACAAGTCTTCATCACTTGTTAATCTTTCCCTTGCCCTTGCTAGTAGAAGGCTCGTCGGATTTTTCGTTCTTAACTGCAATGTTATTATTACGCAAGAGTGAGCACGATTGCCCACAAGTATAACAATGAAATAACAATATAATAACATGCGAGTGAATCAAAGATTTCTGAAATAAAACTCAACTTTTGAATCAAGAATGAATAACAAGAATTAAAAGAATTACGAGGGTCATAAGACCTTGAACTGTGTCCTAGGTATCAAGGGTTATACTTGAAACCTTTAACAGTCATAAGACTATGGACTCTTCTTCTCGTACTTAGGGGGATCAACCCTTAGTACCATACTGTGCACAATATCTTAACACTAACGCATAAGTAATCCCTATATAGGGTTGTTCATCTCAGTTTGACATTAGAGTCCGCACCAAAGGAAGTTTGGTTTGAATAAATCAATAAGAGTTCTGAAATTTAGAACGTTTATCAACTATGGACTAATCGAATCAAATAAGGTTCACTAGTCTAATATGGTTCAACAATAAATGATATTTAAATTGGATAACAATCTCAAGAGGTATACAATAGAACAAGTATTGTATAACAGAATCATACTTTGAAAATATAAATAATCTGCAATACAACAATTTGAACTTGATTTAATAATAACGAGAATTTACTCGACGAAATTTATAAATTTGAATAATGATACAAGTAAGGTTAGCAAACTTGCCTCGTGCGTAGATTACACGTTAATTATACACGTTCCTTGAATTAATCCTACGTATCATTTCTATTCACAACTCCAGTTAATTATAATGTAACTAGTCATCATAAATTCATTCTTTTGTCTAACTCGAATTATGACTATACTTAGTCAATTATCACATTTATTGTCACATAATATTACACTACACGAACAATAAGCTAACTATGCGTTCAATCATTCAATACACACTTAAATGCGTTATTGACATGCTAAGAAACTATTTTAACATCTCATTATACTTCTAACATATTTTTATGTTCATTAGATTAGGTTACTAACACATTCATATAATTGAACACTTTAAAATTTTTGTTTCTGAACATTCTGGAGAGTGGCGCTGCGGCGCCACTGTTGTGCTTTCTTTCGGCGCTGCGGCGCAGCCCGCGCTGCGACCAGGTTACTGGTGCTGCAGCGTGGCTCGCGCTGCAATGCGGTTCTTATGCATGCAGCCGGCGCTGCGGCGCGGTGAATTAGAACCTTCAGTTCGTGAAAATTGCAGAGCATGCCAATTTCTACTAATTTCTTAAATCAATACATGAAATTAAGCATAACCAGACATTGTAATACACATATACTTACTACTCAACCCTTCTAGCATGATTTTAGCATGTTAAAACACATATTTTACAGAATTAACACATGTAATTTACTGTTCTTGGTGTTTTTGATAGCTTTGAATACAAAACATGAAAATCAACACTACGGGTTCGTTATAACACTGAATCCTTTCATTTAAAGTTTGGTCTCTTCGTTTTAATATACATAATCCTTTACAAGCATAAATTTATGATATAACCTATGATAGACGTATCAAATTTGGTACGTAAGGCCATATGGCCATATTTTATACTCTGTAATTTTGTAGCAACAATATACGACGTATTTTCATGAAACTGATGATATGGTTTATACAATATATATAATAAAACACGATTTGATGACATCTTAACACATACATAAACCCATAATCCCTACCCTTTTCAATTACAGAAGTTTTAACAAAACTTTAAGCTATTTTCATGAAAAACTTAAACAACGTAAATAAAAATTAGGTTGGAGAAATTACCCAAAGCGTACAGTGTAGATTAGTATGAATGATTCTTTCTCCTTTCTCAGACACTTCTAAAATCAAACAACTCTCAAGTTTCTCTCTGACAATTCTCAATCTCTCTCTGATTGTTTTTCTAGACTTAGCAAAGAATGAAAATAAAGAAGACGTATTAATTTTATAAAAGAAATTGAGCGCAGAGTGGTGGTCAGTTACCCAGTAATGGTTAACTGCTCTCAACCTCCACTAAGGCCTCGTTTGGCAAGCCTTAAATGGCTCAAAACCATTTAATTTAATAAATCATTTATAACATAGTTTAATAATGTCACACCCATTTAGAAATAACTCAAATATATTATTTAATTTAATTTGAATAAAATATAATAATTTCTCATTAATTCACATAGTCATATAATTAATTTTCTCATTAATTATAAAATAATATTAGGCTTATTAAATATTTCTTTTAATTCAATAAACTCACATAATTACATACTTTGAATAATAAAAATTCTCCACATTAATTTAATAAATATAACACATATAATTAAATTAATCTATCACAGCTGCACCAATTAATTATTTAATCTAATAATTAAATCATCAAAAATATTTATTTAATTCAATAAATATTAAAATTAAATTACAAAATTTCATTTGTCACAGAAATCCACAATGCAAAAAATAATTAATAATTAATCATAATAACAACCGATTGTAGGGCAAACAATTAGTTAAATAAAATCTATTTACTGAAAGTAGTATGCCCTCAAGCCAATCACATTGGATGTGATAAGAATTTTCTTTTTAATCTTGTTCATATATTAATAAAAAAAATTATTTAATTAAAGACATTTTTTATACATGTTTAATTGGTTGAATTAAATAAATGTGATAAACCTATAGTTTTGGAGCAACGCTTTTAGAATCGTGATGTTGATCATGCTAATGAGATCTAAATTCTAGATAGCTCAAAAAACTAAAATGTTCATAATAGTTGGATCACTAATGTGGAGTTACTGATTACTGATAGATTAGTACATAATATGCTTGCTCTGTTGAATAGGATGATTGATCTCATAAATATTTGTATGGAGACACTAAAGCAAGTATGTAGGTGCTTATTGGAGAATAAGAAGGAACACCTAATGGAATTTTACTTACCTGAAAATAGGAGTTCCTATAGTGATAGTAGATCACTACAAGTGATCCTTGGACTTTTGATCATCATAATATCTTGTGTATAATGAGTTATACTTTGTCATATTTTTTAATACTTTGTCATATTATTTATTTATATTTCAATTAAAAGAGTTTAATTCATTATAAATAATATTAGAATGGTTCTAATTTATTTATTCTACTATCGACTTATTATTGAACTTAAGTAATAACACCGCAAAAAGAGAAATATAATTTTAGAAGTAATTAGCTTAATAATAATAAATTAAGTATATTTAATTTATTGGTGGAATAAATTAAATAGATTAATATAATTAAGTATTTGGAGAAATTATAAATTAATAAGAGTAGGTTTATTATTATTATTATTATAAATAAATTGGCTAAATAATAACAATTTAGTATTTGGAGAAATACTAATATTTATACTAAATTATAAATAAATAAGAGGAGTCTTATTATTATTATTATTATTATTATTATTATTATTATTATTATTATTATTATTATTATTATTATTATTATTATTATTATTAATTTAATTCCTAATTAGATTGAGAATTAAATTAAAATCCAAAATCTAAAGAAGTTAGGATAGAGGGTTAGTCTATAAATAAGAGGAGTCTTATTGTCGAAAAGACTAATGCTTGAGCCACAATAGTCAGTATAGATATACTACGTACGTAATAATTTTCTGCAACCTACGGAGTTAGGAGGGAGAGAGAGAGAGAATTAGGGTAAGCCATCCAAGGTTTGGCGAAACCTAAATTCACCTTTTCAATAAATATTCTCTTGGTGGATAACGTTTAGATCGCTGCACACACTTAGTAGTTTGCGTTTCATCCGAGGAATTGGAGAAGCACAAAGGAGAAAAGGATTAGCGCTTGAAGATCACATCAAGGAGTTGATCAACTTCATAAGGTATATCCTATATCCATCCTCAATTAATAATATTGCATAAAGTTATTCCTGGAATTGCAGAAAAATTTTAAATTCGATTTATACAATGCTTCCGCTATTTTACAATATGATTGTATGTTGATCTTGTTTTTGCAGACTTAAATTGGTGCCAGCGCCTTCTTTTCGCGAATTATTAATTTTTTTTATTCAATATATACACTGATTTGTGTTTATGAACAATTTAAGTGGACGTGATTGTTAGTATATATAGAACCATGTTTTTGGAACAATTATAAAAAATCTTATTTGTGACAGAAAATTCGCGATTTAGAAAAATCCAAAAACAGATCTGACAGTAGAGACCCGCGATGCTGCCCATCAAAGTCGCGACACTAGGGCTTGAGCGCCACAGCGCTCTCGCCCTATGCGCCGCGGCCCTGAGGCTACTGCCTGTTAGCTCATTTTTCCTATTTCATTAATTTAAAGAATTGGATTAAAATAAAGAAGTTTATTTTAATTTGAAATTGGATTAAAATAAAAGTGTTTATTTTGACTTTGAATTGAATTCCATGTTAACTAAAATAAAGGAGTTTATTTTGATTTGGAATTGGATTTCATATTTTGTTTTCAAACAATTTTAAAGTTAAAATAAAGAAGTTTATTTTGAAATTGAAATTGGATTTTATGCTAACTAGAATTACCCATTAAATAATATCAAAATATATATATATATATATATATATATATATATATATATATATATATATATATATATATATATATATATTGAATATTTATTTTTATGAGATAAATATTTTATTGATATATATGATGATATGTATGGGATGCTTATGGACTATTGACCAATGCGATTGGATTTAATTTTGATGGATGCTTGAATGAATGAGGTTTCATAAATGGGGTCTGCATACCTCGCCTTTCTAATTTGCTGATATAAATTATATATCCCTACTATATATTTCCCCTTGACTGCTGATCAAACTTTTTGTTTTATGAAAAATAGTTTGTAATAGGATTTTGTAGAATTACTTAAGAAATTGGAGTTGAAGAGCAGGAGTATAGAAGACCCATTTGTAATGAAGCATGTGTTGAATGTAATAGTTATATTCAAATATTATTCTCGCACCCTATGTTTGACTTTTTGGTTCATGTTGGCTCCAGTGAAACTAGAATAAAGTCCGCAATCATCTCAAGTATAATATAGTATTCTATATGTGCATGGTAATTATATATTAATATATATTATTATACATGATGATGTATGTTTAATATGACACACACACACACACACACACACACACACACACACACACACACACACACACACACATATATATATATATATATATATATATATATATATATATATTCATGCACGCTAAACAATATGAGACCATTAATAATAAAAGCCCTTTAAGATAATATATTAATTTGATTACGTTCAAGTACATTGGAGAATGTCAAACGTAGCCTTCTAGCATGATAAAGCGATAAAGTATTGAGTATTTAATATGAGTTTGTTGTGCACACATAAGGCTTGTATTAAATATTTAAGATTTTGCTTTATTACATTGGATGCTTATAAAGAATTGAACAATACCATTTTGTTATGCACATACAAACATTGTATTTAATTTTTCTCTTCAGTTATATGGAAATACTGGGTCTAACATAACTTAGATAATTTTAGTTTGGATGTGCTCACACATGATAATTATTATCCAAGAGGTAAAATGAGAAAGGAGTTACATGGAGATGTAATTGACAAAAGGTGTATACCCTATTGAATAAATCTATAGTTTATTGTGCACACACAATACTATATATTTATAGCAATAGGATCCTTTGTCACTAACAAATTTTACACAAATTTTTAATTAAAATTTGCCCAAACTATATATAGAGAAGGTTATATAGTTTGAAGAAATAGTGGGAGACATCATTTTAATAAAGACCTAATTAATTTAATGATTAATAAAATGAATACATGTTAATGATTATAGACCATTGACCAATGCGATTGGATTTAATTTTAATGGATAATTTGAATGAATGTGGTTTTTATAAATGGGGTATGTGAACCTCGCCTATCTAATTTTCTAATATAAATTCTATATCCCTCCTATGTACTTCCCCTTGACTGTTGATCAAAGTTTCTATTTTATGAAAAATAGTTTGTAATAGGATTTTGTAGAATTACTCAAGAAATTAGAGCCGAAGAGCATGAGCTTTGAAGACCCGTTAGTTATGAAGTTCGGGTTGAATGTAATAGTTATATTCAAATTTTATTCTTGCACCCTAGGTTTGACCTTTTGGTTCATTGTGGCCCTAGTGAACCAAATTAGAATTAAGTTCATAATCATCATAGGTAGAATATAGTATTTTATATGTGCATACTAATTATATAGTAAATGTATTATTATACATGGTGATGTATGTTTAATTTGACGTATATTTCAGTATATATATTTTCATGCACGCTAAAAAATATGAGACAATTAATAACAAAACCCTCAAAGATAATATATTAAGTTGATTGCGTTCAAGGACATTGGATAATGTCGAACGTAACCTTCTAACATGGTAAAGCGATAGAGTATTGAGTATTTAATATAAGTTTGTTGTGCACACAGAAGGCTTGTATTAAATATTTAAGATGTTGATTTATTACATTGGATATTTATAAGGAATTGAACAATACATGTTTTGTTATGCACACATAAGGATTGTATTTTTCTCTTCACTTGTATGAAATTGTTGGGACTAGCTTAACTTAGATTATTTTAGTTTGGATGTGCACACACTTGACCATTATAATCTAAGAGGCAAAAAATAAAAGGAATTACATGGAGATGTAATTGACAAAAGTTGTCTACCTATTGAATGAAGAAAATACTGGGAGACACCATTTTAATAAAGACCTAAATTAATCTGGTGGTTAATAAAATGAATGCATGCTAAGTTGTTAAATTACAAATTCATTTACAAAATTTTATAATGCCTAATTTACTATTATTGTGGAGCTTATTAAATGCTAATAAGTTAACATGACCAAATTATATGGATTGGTTAAGGAATCTGAGAATAGTTCCCACGACTGAAAAGCTTTCTTACGTCCTAAATTCGTCAGTCCTTGCAACGGTTATAGACAATGCCTCCAAGGAAGAGATTGCTACTTTTAGAAAGTGTCAAGATGATGCACAGTGGGATCATTGCATAATGTTGGCATCCAAGGGTAACGAATTACAAAGTTAACACGAGAAAATGGATACGACAACTATGTTGTTGCACCTTTAAGAGTTTTTTGGTGACCACAGTAGGTCTGCCAGATATCAGATATCTAAGAAACTCTTCCGATCTAGAATAACTGATGACACTAGAGTACATACACATGCTCTTAATATGATCAATCTGATTGAACAACTGTGTTTTATCATGAATGGTGAGTTGAGCCAAGATTTGATCTTGAAGTCACTCCTGGACTCTTTTTCACAATTTATTGTAAATTTTCACATGAAAAACCTAAATGTCAGCTTGCCTGAGTTGCTTAACATATTGAAAATTGTTGAGAGTCAGTTTACAGCCAAGAAAGACCAAGTCTTATTAGTAGA
Source organism: Panax notoginseng (assembly GCA_016801055.1). Lineage (NCBI taxonomy): Eukaryota > Viridiplantae > Streptophyta > Magnoliopsida > Apiales > Araliaceae > Panax > Panax notoginseng. The sequence continues at coordinate 20,011,677 of CM029018.1, forward strand.
CGAACCTTCCAAGAAAAGGAAGCGGGCCAATGGATCTTTTGAAAAGATGAAAAATTTAAAGAATGTAAAAGGAAAGGCAAAAACAAAGAACAATTAGAACAAAACTGATGCAGATAACAAGGAGTTTACTTCCACTACAATAAGTCTGGACACTAGAAAAGAAACTACAAGGAATATCGTGCAGAGGTTAACCACAAAAAGCTTCAGTTACACAGATACAAGTTTGTTAATGATTAAAATAAATATTTCTGTAAGTCAAGGTTCTACTTGGGTATTAGATACCGGCTATGATTTTCACATATGCAATTCTATGCAGGGCCTAAGCAGAAGTAGAAAGCTAAACAAAGGGGAAGTAATTATGCGTGTAGGGAATGAAACAAAAGGTTGGTTCATTAGTAGCTAGAATTTATAGTTTGGCCTTGCCTACGAGCAAGTCTATTAAGTTAATAAGTCGTTATTATATTTCAGTTCTTATTAGAAACATTATTTTTCCGTTGTTGGACAAGGAAGCTTTTGGTATTATATTTAATAAAAATGGTTGTTCTATTTGTAATAATAATGTTTTGTTTGGAACTGGAAGATTACTTGATGGACTTCATATATTTGACTTGCATGAAAAATATTTTTTCAAATTGATCAAACTAGAAAAAGAAAAGGAGATGATCATTCAAAAGTTGAATATGTGTATTTGATAAAATACAAGTCTAAATCATTTAAAATTTTAGAAAATTCAGAAATGAAATAAAATGTTGAAGTATTAGGATTCTTCAATTAGATCGAAAAAAAGATACTTAAGTGTTCGCCTAAAAAATTACTAGCAATTACACGCAAGTATACACAATCATTTATGCAATACAGTGACAAATAGAGTATCATTACCACGAAAAAATAATCTAATAGTTTAAACAACCAATTACCAGTATTTAATTAGTTAACTCAAATCTATTTAAATAAATGAAATTAACAATGCAAAGTAGCCAAAATTAATTAATTGACTAAAATCAACTATGACAATAACTAATAAGTGAAATATCAATATCAGCATTTCCCCAGATGATGTACCCAACTCCTCTACTGCTTATTCCATCGGTCAATTGTTGTAAGTTGCTAACCAAGAATTCATAAGTATTAACTTATTCCAAATTAGATAAGTTGTGACGCCCCCAAATAGGTATACATCACCCATTCTGAGTCGCCAAATACATGGTACAGAAATAAATACAACTTCAGTAATACAATTGTCGTGCAGAATATGACAATACATATACTGTGAGTTTGAATACAAATATTGTCTACTAGAGAGCATACAAACTCAAAAGGAGTCCTCATTACAATTATCACACTATTTCACAGAATAGTGAGGACTACTAATGCAACCATCTGGACCGTCAATCCATTCCCCGACTAGTCCCAACTATATTCTCATTTCCTGAAGAGAATAGTGAAAGAAAGGGTGAGCTCAACTAGCCCAGTAAGAAATATTATGACTAAGATAATGTACAACAAATTATCATTAGTCTTCAATAAGGAAAAATCTGATAAAATATAATAGACAACAAGTTTTAGATCAACAACTGCAGCAGAAAAAGAAATCCATTATAAGAGTCAAGTAGAGCATAAAACCTACTATCTTCTATGATTTAAAAGATATATCATCAATTTTATTGCTGAGATTCAGCTTAATAAATAATCCACATTATCGAATCATCCCTGCACTACGGGACAGAGATAATCGTGTTTTCATCAACGGTCATGATCATGCCATGAAATAATTCATCTTTGCACCCTTGGCCGAAGAGAATCTATGGCCATAATCATACCAAAAATTGTCCATTAATGCACTATGGGCCAATAAGGACTTTTACCACATCATTTGTAACATTACGGTCATGATTATACCGAATAATCCCTGGTCATAATCATACCAAGTCCATCTATGCACTACAGGCCACAGATGACTTTCAACAGAATATAAACATGAGGATGATGACAATGATATAATAATTCAATTAAACAAGTTCAAGGATAAATTTTAAAGATTTATAATTTAATTTATACAGAAATCAATAACGTCCAAATTGTCACCATGATACTACTTTGTGGAGTAAAATTCAAGAATAATACTCAGTTGGTCATGTTCATCTCAACACCTGTTCATCTTTGCACTACGGACCAAAGATATTCATCAAGTAATCATTCATCTTTGCACTACAGGCCAAAGATATTCAGTAATATCATCATTTAGGACTGAGGATGATGAAAAATATCTTAAAGAAAACGAATTCAGTGAGATAAAAGAACAAATATTAGGGATTCGTATTACAGCTTATCCAAGTTAAATAATACTCCGAAATAACAAATTTTGAAGCAGAATTCAAAAATAATGATCAAAACATGAATACAATCAAAGATAGTAACCATAATAGTCATCTTGGATAAAAAGAAAAAAATTTTATTTTTCGGTGAATAGTATTGTATTCGTGAATAGTGTCGTATACGTGAATAGTAACACCGACACAAAAAGTTTTAAATTTGATAAAAAGTTCAAACTAATATTTCGACATAATGATATTGAAAGAAATAATATTATTTACGAAAAAAATAACATACCTTACGAATATTAAACGAAAATAATATTCATTACGAATATTAAACGAATATAATATTTCTCGCGAATATTAAACGAAATAAAATTTCTTATGAATATTGAACGAAAATAATATTCATATGAATACGAAAAATAATATCTCTTCAGAATGTGAAATAAATAATACCCCTTACCTCAAACGAACAGTACTTCTGACTGGAATATCGGTATAAGGCTGGAGAAAACTTGCACTGATAAATAGAAACTCACAAAATATCTAAATACTCACAAAATAAACTCAATAATATAGAGAGAGAAAGAGAGAAAGCTTATGTTTCTGGTGTGATTTTCAATTCTAACTTAGCCCTCTATTTATAGGAAAATATTAGAACGCCAAAGCAGACTTGACGTGCAACCTGATGGCTTTACCTGCTACTATTTCACCCACCAAAATTTCAGCATATTTCTTCACCAACCACAAGTGGAGCCCACTCAATTCTAGAATTTTCCACCAAAATCATTTATAAACCTAATTTTCGAATCAGTCACCTCTTAAAATTCATAACAAATCATACGTTCATTTTTAATGGTTCAAAATTTGTGGACATATACTCAACTTATATATGTATAATATATCCAAAAATCACAACGATCCAACGGTCGGATTAAAAATTATAACTCACGCAATATAACTCAAAAGCACTGGTTTGATCTAATAATACCTCCAATCCGACAAAATACTGATAAAATATCTCAACATTAATTCCTTCAATAATAACCACATAAATATATCCACATCAAATAAATATTTTTTTATCATATAAATCAATAATTAATTATTTACAAATAATATTACAGAATCACAATTATGACAACCAGGCCGTTCCCAAGAAAGAGGGGGCTTTCTAATAAGGATTTCTCCTTACTGGCACGCAATTAGATGACCAAACCTCTCCTTTGACAAAACTTTCTAGACATTGTCAATAATGTTATCTAATAATATTATTCAAATAATATGAATTATTGATCTGATAATGGAAAATACTGTGCAGTGACAATTATTGAAATAACAATAATATAAAATATCAAATTAGCAATTATTGAATCAATAAAATAAAATATTGAACAGTAACTACTATAACAATTATTGAGTAGTGCCTTCTTACGTAAGAATCAATAATTCAAAAATATTGTGCAATACTGTGTGCTACTGTGCAACAACGCGTATTACTTTACTTCACCCACCGGGTATTCCAACAGTGTTAACGGTAACAACTACGTCGTTATTTATAAAAACTCAATTTTGTCAGTTTTTTTCATCCGACAGTTATTCTGTTATCGGACCCACAAATGAATGCACCGTCGTACGAATATTTCTCGACAAAAAGAATATTCCATGACCAAACGAATATTCCTCGACAACAATGAATGTTTTATAACCACTTGTTTATTTTGCAAAATTTGCATATTTCACCCATAACCAAAATATTATATCAAATTAACACCTTATTATTCACAATAATAATTAGAGGAAATTTGATTTTATTCATTAATAAGTTGGGGTCTTACAACCTCCCCTCCTTATGAAATTTCGTCCCCAAAATTTACGTACGTACCTGATATGCCGAACAGATGGGGATATCTTGACTTCATTTCAGATTCTAACTCTTGAGGTATCTCCTTATACGTTAAATCTTCCGCTATCTCGTCCGGTTCTTAATCAATAATGTGGTTCGGATCATCCATATATTTATGTAACATCGATACGAAATAAACGTTATGAACACGCGACATACTTGGCGTTTAAAACCAGTTTATAGGTCACAGTTCCTACTCGATTAAGGATTTCAAATAGACCAACAAAATCGAGGGTTGAGATTTCCTTTCTTCATCGACTCTTGCTCCTAGAATAACGCCCTCTTGAACCTTCTTCTTTACATTCATCAGCTTTGAGTCTGTAGCTTGAGCGGCTTTAACTTTATCGATTTAAAGTCGATTCTAATCGTATATTTGCTATCTTCATGTAGGTTCGTATATTCGCACTCGTAAATGCATACGATCTTCTGCTCAACGCGTCAGCTACCACGTTCGCTTTTTCCACGATGGTATTAAATGGTATAATCGTAATCTTCAACAGCTCTAGCCAACGTCTTCAGCGCATAATACGTTCGTTTTAGGTGAAAAAATATTTTAAGGGTTTTAGAAATGGGTTTTATACTGGGGTCAAATTTAAACGTTGAGCGCAAGTAGGAGAAATAAAAGAATATGTAGAACCAGTATTGAATAAGGTATAAACCTCGCAAGAGGTTATGATTAACTTACCCGTGATAACTTCGTTCGGGTTCCTCGACAAACGCTCTTACTTAAACTACTGACTTTGACTTGTCTGGAACATCCTTTGGCATCATTATCCCCGCTGGACTTGACTTGACTACAGGACAAAATTGAGCTAGGTGACCTTCTCTTCCACAATTAAAATACACTTTGGGTTGCTGCGTACAGTTTGGACGGATATGTCCCTCTTGTCCGCATTTGAAACATACGACCGGTGGTCGTTCTTCTTCTTTTGAAACGGGTGCTGGTGTTGCTATTTTTCCATCATTATTGAACCTCCTCTTCTTGAAATTTCCACTTCTATTATCTTGGCCATGATTACCACCGAAGTGGTTACCATTCATGGCATGATAATTTCCTCCACGATTGTTGTCACCGCTTCGATGACTGCTACCATTGGTATTATCATTTTGTCTGCTGCTTTCTCTTGGTTGGGTTAACTCGTTATCGCGCTCTAATAATTGAGCCCTATTTACAACAACTGAATACAAACACAGTTTGTGAGAAATTAGGTATTGACGTATCTCAGGTTTAAAACCTCTTAGAAACATCCGCGTCATTCTGTCCTCGTTATCAACTAAGTGGGATGCAAACCGGGACAACTAGGCAAACTTAGCTTCGTACTGCGACACGGTCATATTGTTTTGCTCCAGCTTGATGAATTCCACTTCCTTCATGTGACGAATACTTTCGGAAAAGTACTTGTCGTTGAAAAATTCTTGGAACTTCTCCCAAGACATCTTGAGTGCGTCAGGCTGAGTACGTTTTACAGATTCCCACCAATGATCTGCTTCTTCACGCAACATAAATGTGGCGAATGGAACCTTTTGCTCCTCTGAGCATTCCAAGACATCAAATATCTTGGTGATCTGCTTTATCCATGTCTCTGCCTTAAGTGGTTCTGGCTTTCCCAAAAATTCTGGTGGTCCTAGCTCCTTGAACTACTTAGCGGTGACCAACCGTGGGTTGCCAGTGTTTCCACCTGCATTATGAACAGGAGTCTCTCTCGTTTGGTGTTGCATGAATTCTAAAAAGCTCCTAAACGTACCGTCGTTCGTCATTTGGTCGGTGTCGTTGTTCACCTGAGGATTGTTGCCTTCCCGATGCACATTATCCTGAGTATTGATCTGTGGTGACTCAACGGTCTCATGTGCTCCATTGCTATTCTCAACATTCTCGGATGTCATTTTCAAATACTGTCACAAAACAAGGGTTAATTGACATGCAAAATATTATCCCTATATTCTGGCCGACCAAACAAATACCAAATAAACTTAGTCAGGTCATATTAGCGAAGGAATTTCCCGTCTCTCCCCTCCTAGTTCTTGTCTCACATCTCAGCCAGGGATCATATCCCTAAGCTTTGATACCAACTGTGACGCCCCCAAAATAGGTATACATCACCCATTCTGAGTCGTAAAATACATGGTACAGAAATTAATACAACTTCAGTAATATAATTGTCGTGCAGAATACGACAACACATATACTTTGAGTTTGAATACAAATATTGTCTACTAGAGAGTATACAAACTCAAAAGTAGTCCTCATTACAATTATCACACTATTTCACAGAATAGTGAGGACTACTAATGCAACCATCTGGACCGTCAATCCATTCCCCGACTAGTTCCAGCTATATTCTCATTTCCTGAAGAGAACAGTGAAAGAAAGGGTGAGCTCAACTAGTCCAGTAAGAAATATTATGACTAAAATAATGTATAACAAATTATCATTAGTCTTCAACAGGGAAAAATCGGATAAAATATAATACACAACAAGTTTTAGATCAACAACTGCAGCGGAAAAAGTAATCCATTAGAAAAGTCAAGTAGAGCATAAAACCTACTATCTTCTATGATTTAAAAGATTTATCATCAATTTTATTGTTGAGATTCAGCTTAATAAATAATCCACATCATCGAATCATCCCTGCACTACGGACCAAAGATAATCGTGTTTTCATCAACAGTCATGATCATGCCATAAAATAATTCATCTTTGCAACCCTTGGCCGAAGAGAATCCATGGCCATAATCATACCAAAAATTGTCCATCAATGCACTACGGGCCAATGAGGACTTTTATCACATCATTTGTAACATTACGGTCATGATTATACCGAATAATCTCTGGTCATAATCATACCAAGTCCATCTATGAACTACAGGCCACAGATGACTTTCAACAGAATATAAACATGAGGATGATGACAATAATATAATAATTCAATTAAACAAGTTCAAGGATAAATTTTAAAGATTTATAATTTAATTTATCCAGAAATCAATAACGTCCAAATTGTCAACATGATACTACTTTGTGGAGTAAAATTCAAGAATAATACTCAGTTGGTCATGTTCATCTCAACATCTATTCATCTTTGCACTACGGGCCAAAGATATTCATCAGGTAATCATTCATCTTTGCACTACAAGCCAAAGATATTCAGTAATATCATCATTTAGGATTGAGGATGATGAAAAATATCTTAAAGAAAACGAATTCAGTGAGATAAAAGAACAAATATTAGGAATTCGTATTACAGCTTATCTAAGTTCAATAATACTCCGAAATAACAAATTTTGAAGCAGAATTCAAAAATAATGATCAAAACATGAATACAATCAAAGATAGTAACCATAATAGTCATCTTGGATAAAAAGAAGACAATTTTATTTTTCAGTGAATAGTGTCGTATTCGTGAATAGTGCCGTATACGTGAATAGTGCCGTATACGTGAATAGTAACCCCGACACAAAAAGTTTTAAATTTGATAAAAAGTTCAAACCAATATTTCGGTATAATGATATTGAAAGAAATAATATCATTTACGAAAAAAATAACATCCCTTACGAATATTAAACGAAAATAATATTCATTACAAATACTAAACGAATATAATATTTCTCGCGAATATTGAACGAAATAAAATTTCTTATGAATATTGAACGAAAATAATATTCATACGAATACGAAAAATAATATCTATTCAGAATGTGAAATAAATAATACCTCTTACCTCAAACGAACAGTACTTCTGACTGCAATATCGGTATAAGGTTGAAGAAAACTTACACTGATAAATAGAAACTCACAAAGTATCTAAATACTCACAAAATACACTCAATAATATAGAGAGAGAAAGCTTATGTTTCTGGTGTGATTTTCAATTCTAACTTAGCCCTCTATTTATAGGAAAATATTAGAATGCCAAAGCATACTTGACCTGCAACCTGATGGCTTTACCTGCTACTATTCCACCCACCAAAATTTTAGCATATTTCTTCACCAACCACAAGTGGGGCCCACTCAATTCTAAAATTTTCCACCAAAATTATTTATAAACCTAATTTTCGAACCTCTTAAAATTCATAACAAATTATACGTTCATTTTTAACGGTTCAAAATTTGTGGACATATACTTAACCTATATATGTATAACATATCCAAAAATCACAACGATCCAACGGTCGGATTAAAAATTATAACTCACGCAATGTAACTCAAAAACACTAGTTTGATCTAATAATACCTCCAATCCGACAAAATACTGATAAAATATCTCAACATTAATTCCCTCAATAATAACCACATAAATAAATCTATCATTTATATTCACATCAAATAAATATTTCCTTATCATATAAATCAATAATTAATTATTCACAAATAATATTACAGAATCACAATTATGACAACCAGGCCGTTCCCAAGAAAGAGGGGGCTTTCCAATAAGGATTTCTCCTTACTGACGCGTAATTAGATGACCAAACCTCTCATTTGACAAAACTTTCTAGACATTGCCAATAATGTTAACTAATAATATTATTCAAATAATATGAATTATTGATCTGATAATGGAAAATACTGTGCAGCGATAATTATTGAAACAATAATAATATAAAATATCAAATTAGCAATTATTGAATCAATAAAATAAAATATTGAACAGTAACTACTATAACAATTATTGAGTAGTGCCTTCTTACGTAAGAATCAATAATTCAAAAATACTGTGCAATACCGTGTACTACTGTGCAACAACGCGTATTACTTTACTTTATCCACCGGATATTCCAACAGTGTTAACGGTAACAACTACGTCGTTATTTATAAAAACTCAATTTTATCGTTTTCTTCATCCGACAGTTATTCTGCTATGGGGTCCACAAATGGCTGTATCGTCGTACGAATATTCCCCGACAGATAGAATATTCCACGAGCAAACGAATATTCTCTAACAACAATGAATGTTTTATAATCACTTGTTTATTTTGCAAAATTTGCATATTTCACCCATAACCAAAATATTATATCAAATTAACACCTTATTATTCACAATAATAATTAGAGGAAATTTAATTTTATTCATTAATAAGTTGGGGTCTTACATAAGTGTCCTCATTCCTAATTAATTCACTACATTCATATGTGCAAAATCAACAATCAAGCAATAGCTACCAATTCTTATTCAAGTTCATACGACAATTAGGTATAATCATATCCCTATTGCAAATTGGATATTCACTCCTAAGGAGAACAAATCCAACACATGTATCATATTCCACACCCAATCTAGAATCAATATCCCTATATCATCTAAATCAATAGATTAATTTCTAGTCACACAACTATTACATGAAATACAAAATATGATAAACAATCTAGCAAATAATTGATCATAATTAAATAAGAAATAAATCAATTAAATCTAATCATCGGGTTCCATTGCAATCTTAAATAGAAAATTAGTTCATGCTAAAAAGATAAAACATATTCATAATCAAATCCATCATCATATTCAAATTATTAAGATAGAAAAATAAGAATCTGAGATCAAGTTCTCTTCCAGTCCTTCAATCCTCAATCTTCTATTCTTTTTCCTTCTAAAAAAATTCTTTGCTGATGATATCTTCCTGATCTCTCCTTCTTGATCATAATAAAAATCTCCTTATTTAACCTTTTATTATGACTTCTTAATATCTCGGGACTTCTCCTATTACGTGTTTTTATGAAACTGAAACTTAACAGCTGAAAAGGTCTCCTCTTCATCACTCATAAGCGCTCCACGAGCTCGGGTATTATGACCAAACCCGCGGCCCAGCCTTCATAGGGCCGCGACTCTTTAGCCAACGCCGCGACTCTTTATGTTCTGTTCAGAGTCTTATTTTTCCTTCCTTGCTTACCCAATTAATCCTTTACTCCACTGCTAAGTCTTCATCCATACTCCAAGCCCTTGTGTAACCTCTTTGACTTCATAATAAAGCTAAATAAATACCACGTATTGATCTTTCTCCATTTCAGATTGCATCTTCAATTCCTACATAAAAAAATCAGTACTTAAGAACTAACAAAATAATTAAGTTAAAAATATATGATTCATAGATATAAAATCCACTCATCATTGAGCAATAAGTTTATAGATTATCTCAAAGAAAAAATGGTATTTTCTCACAATGGACGCCTTCTGACACACAATAATTGATTGGTGTATTTAAAAGAAGAAATTATATTTTGTTGGTCATGATGCGATCCATACTGATTTTTACCGAAATTCCAGTATCCTTTTGGGGTTATGCCCTAGAAATGGTTGTATATCTAATAAATAAGGTACCCTTAAAATTTGTCCCCAAAACTTCATATGAGTTATGGATAGGGAGGAAACCTAGTTTTTAACATGTTAAGACAAGGGGTTTTCCAGTTTATGTCGAAAGGTTTGAGAATGATAAATTTGGGACAAGATCTGACAAGTACAAATTTGTGGGACATCCTAAAATAAGTTTAGGGTATTAATTCTATAAATCCTACTGAGAAAAATGTGTTTATTGTGAAATACGCTACCTTCTTGGATAAATGTGTTTATTATTGAAGGGGCTAGTGGGAGGATAATATATCTTGAAGAAGTTCAAGAACCACAAAATACTATAAGTCATCTAGAGAAAATTTAGATAGACCTATTGTACCACAACAGAATCGTAAATGTGGAAGAGTGTCGAAAATACCTACGAGGTATGAATTCATCATAGATGATGACGATGATCCAGTTACATACAATGAGGCTATGAGTACGTAGTAGAGACTTAGAGAAATGGTAGATGACCATGAAATTCGAAATGGACTCCATGAATGGGTCTTTTAGAGAAAAACTAGAGTAAATGGTAAGGTAGAGAACTATAAGGCCAGACTGGTTACAAAAGTTTTCAAACAAATTCAAGGAGTTGACTGTGATTAAACCTTCAGACCAGTATCAATGCTCAAGTCCATTCAGATTTTACTTGCGATTGTAGCTTATTATTACGAAATCTGGTAAATGGGCGGGAAGATATGTGGCGCCCCCAAAATAGGTATGTAACACCCATTTTGAGTCGTCAAAATACATGGTACAGATACAACTATAACATAAAAACTGTGAGTTTAAATACAAATATTGTCATCTAGACAATATCCACACTCAAATAAATTCTCATTACAATTATTGATACATTATTTCACAAAAATGGTGAGGACTACTAAAATAACTTCTAGAACCATCATTCCATACCCCGACTAGTACTCGCTACATTCTCGCCTCCTGAGAAAAATGGAACAAAAAGGAAAAGGGTGAGCTCAACTAGCCTAGTAAAGAACATTATGACTAAGATAATACAGAACAAATTATCATTAGTCTTCAACAGGAAAAAATCTAATAGAATACAATAGACAACAAGTTTTAAATCAATATTCGCAGCGAAAAATAATAATTCATAGAAGAGTTACGTAAAGAATGAAATCTACGATTATCTATGAATTTAAAAGTCCATCATCAATATTTTATCCCTGTAACATCAATCAATATTCAACTTTGCACTACAAGCCAAAGATATTCATCAGTTGGTCATGTTCATCTAAATACCTATTCATCTTTGCACTACGGGCCAAAGATATTTATCAGAAATCATTCATCTTTGCACTACAGGACAAAGATATTCAGTTATATCATCATTTAGCACTGAGGATGATGAAAAATATTTTAAAGAAAACGAATCCAGTGAAACAAAAGAGTAAATATTAAGGATTCGTATTTCAGCTATTCCATGTCCAAAAATACCTCATAAGTAATCATAGTGAAGTAAAATTTAAGAATGATCAAAATATAGATAAAATCAAAGCTAGTATTCAGAATAGATATTTTGGACGAAAAGAAGAAAATTTTATTTTTCGGTGACTAGTAACTCGTGAATAGTAACTCATGAATAGTAACCCCGACATGAAAAGTTCTAAATTTGATAAAAATTTCTAACCAATATTTCGGCATAATGATATTGAAGAAATAATATCATTTTCGAATAAAATAGCATCACTTACCTCGTAAAGACAGTACTTCTAGTTGAAACACCGGATATAGGCTATGACTTGAACTTGCACCGTATAGCAACACTCAAAGTATTAAAATATTCACAAGAATACGCTCAATATATCGAGAGAGAAAGAGAGAGAAGATTTCAACAGTATTAACGGTAACAACTACGTCGTTATTTATAAACAACTTACACTTGTCGTTTTCTTCATCCAATCGCTTTCCGTTATGGGGCTCACAAAAGACTGCTCCGTCGTACAAATATTTCCCGACAGGAAGAATATTCCACGACCAAACGAATATTTCCCGACAACAATAAATATTTTATAACCACCTGCTTATTTGAAATTTTTACGCATTTTACCCATAACTAACCTCATTAATCAATTTAACCCTTACTATTTCAAAATAATAAATAGAGGAAATTTAAATTTTATTTATTAATAATTTGGGGTCTTACAAGACACCCTTCCTCGATGGTGACTTGAGGATAATGTATATATGATACATCCAGAGGGATTTTTTTTATCAAATGGAGCAAATTGAATATGTGATCTACAACGATCCATTTATGGAATAAAGGAAGCTTCTTAAAAATAAAACATTCTTTTTGATAAGATAATCAAAAGAGTTTGTTGATATATTACTGATAGAGAATGACATACCAATGCTACAATCAGTAAATATAAAGTTATCTAAACATTCATCCATGAATGATTTGGGAGAAGCATCCTATATTATAAGGATGCAGATCTATATAAATAGATTTAAAAGGATGATCGGCTTGACCCAAAAAAATGTATATTCATTCAATGTTAAAGGGGTTTACCATGAAAAACTCTAAGAGAGGTCTCACGATGATGATTCATGGAGTATATCTCTCTAAAAAAATTATCCCTAAAGACACCTGAACAGAGAAATCGCATGAGTAACTATCATGTATGCAATGAAATATACGAGACTTGATGTGAATCAGTCATATTCTAGAGAATATCACTATGAGATAGTGAAAAATATCCTAAAACACTTAACTAGAATTAAGAATGTGTTTATGATTTATGGTGGGTCTGAATAAAAACTAGAGGGCTATAAAGACTCAAGTTTTTTACACCGGCCAAGACAACAATAAATCCATTATAGGGTATGTGTTTACCTTAAACGGTATTAAAATGAGTTAGAAAAGTTCCAAACAGAAAATAATTGATTTTGTGATAAAAGAAAAATTATATAGTTGTAAATGAAGCTGCAAAGTTGATTGCTTGGATGAAGAGTTCATTACAGAACTATAAATGGTTCCTAAGTCTCATCTGAGATCCAAACATATGCTGTTGCACTTTCATTTGATTAGAGAAATCATTGAAAGAGGAGAAGTCACCTTAGAAAGAATGAACTCTTAGAACAACATTGTAGATCCATTTACTAAAGCATTATCCAACAGTAGGACGATTACAATTAGAAAAGATAAGGATACCAAGACGATTGACTTTAGTACAAGTGGGAAATTGAAAGTAATATGACATCAAGCCAATCACTTTGGATGTGATAAACATTTACTTTGTAATCTTGTTCATTTATTAAGGAAAAATTTATTTAATTAAATACATTATTTATCCATGTTTAATTGGTTGAATTAAATAAATGTGATAAACCCATAGTTTTGGAGCAATACATTTAGAATCTTGATGTTGGTCATGCTAATGAGATCTAAATTCTAAATAGCTCAAAAACTAAAATGTTCCTAATTGTTGGATAACTAATGTGGGGTTACTGATTCCAGATAGATTAGTATATAATATGTTTTCTCTGTTAAAGAGGATGATTGATCTCATAATCATTTGTGTGAAGACACTAAATCAAGTATGCAGGTGCTTATGGGATAATAAGTTCACTGAACGTAACTCGCTTAAGGAACACCTAATGGAGTTTTACTTACCTGACAAATGGAGTTCATATAGTATAAGTGATCCTTGGACTTGAGATCATCACAGTATCTTGTGTAGACTAAGTTATAATTTGTCATATTTTTTAATACATAAGAGCATGTTATATGTTATGTTCGGGTATAATAAAGTGTACATGGAGGTAGGTGAATGATCAACAAAGGATCTACCACTACCGATAAAGGGAGATAATGTCCAATGTGATTTGATAAATGAAAACTCAAAATACTACAAGAAAAACGTTTAATCCCAACGAAATTATCTTAGATGGGCAACATTTCGTCAAAATTAACTTATTTTCGACTGAATTTTCCGTCGAGGATAAGTCCCTCAAAAACAAGGAACTTTTCGTCAAAAATAAAATTGGCGCCAAGTTTTCCTCCAGCGCAAAACTTAAGAATGACGGAACATTGGTTATGTCCGACTGTATTTCCATCGAGATTAGTATAATTTTGAGAGAATTAAATCCAATGAAAATTTCGTCAGAATTAACTAATAAAGCCTAATCGTCTTCTTCAGCTGTCTCATTTCATTTTTACTCTCTCTCTCCTCACGTCTAATACTCTCTCATTTTTAATTTATCAAGAGTTTAAAAATATCTAAATTGTCAACATGATAACTGTTTTGTGAAGTAAAATTCAAGAATAATATTCATGTATCAAAAATAATTTGGACAGAAAGGAAATCAATTTTTATCGTGAATAGTATCACGTGAGTAGTACTTCTTGAATAGTACCTCGTGAATAGTACCCCGGCATGAAAAGATCAAAATTTAACAAGAATGTTCAAAAAAATATCCTTGTGAAACGATACTAGATGAAGCGCAAATTTTAAGGATATTCTACTAATTTCAAGGAGTGTAGAAGTAATACTTATCAACATGAGTGTAGAATTAAGAATACGAAACGAAATAATATTACTTACATACTACAGAGTATGAAAGAAAATATTATTTCTTACGAGTATTGAACAAAAATAATATCCCTTATCTTAAAAGGAGAGTACTTCTGACTGGTATAGCGGATATATTCTTGAAAAAAATTTGTATTGTTTTCTACTCTCAAAGCTTCCTTAAATTTTAAAGAAATATGCTCAATATTATAGAAAAAGAATTCTCTAATTCTAGTGTGATTTTCATTTCTAAACTAAGCATCCTATTTATAGAAGAATGGCAGGATACTATTTGAATTTTAGAAAATCACGGATGAACAGTAAGGAAATTCACGGGCGCCGAATTTGTTCGGCTGAAAAATTTCTAATTTACTATGTTACACTATGCAGTACTATGCACAATAAAATATTCTAATAAAATAAAAACTTATAATATATATATATATATATATATATATATATATATATATATATATATATATATATACAAGTAAT
This sequence comes from Panax notoginseng, assembly GCA_016801055.1. Lineage (NCBI taxonomy): Eukaryota > Viridiplantae > Streptophyta > Magnoliopsida > Apiales > Araliaceae > Panax > Panax notoginseng. The sequence continues at coordinate 20,027,263 of CM029018.1, forward strand.
AAAACAAAACTGAGACAACTTTCTTCCGACGATTTTTAAAAAATAAGTAAGTGGTGGTCCATATAATAAGTCAAATTTACAACAAATACTTAATAAAAAAACCCCTCTATTTATCTCAATTCATTTGGCTTCACTAAACACATTTTTAATAATATTTATTCATCATTAATATTATAACTCGCAATATTAACAACCAGATCTTTTCCAGAAAAGAGTGAATTTTTCGATAAGGACTTCTCCTTATTAGCGCGCAATTAGGTGACAAAACCTCTTTTCTCAACAGAACATTCTAGACATCGTCAATAATATAAATAATAATATGAATAACTTTGACGTCTCAATTATTGATTTAATAATATAAAATATTGTGCAGATGATATTGTGACAATAATTGAATCAATAATATGAGATACTATACAACAATTATTGTGGTAATAATTGAATAAAATTGAGTGACTTCTCACGTAAGCATCAATAATCAAAGATACTGTGCAATACCGTGTACTACTATGCAACCACCCATATTATTGTACGTTTACCACCGGGCATTTCAACAGTTAACAGTAAAACTTTTGCCGTTATTTTATAAAAAGTTATTTATATTGTTTTCTAACTCCGACAGTAATTCCGTTGTGGGGTACACCAATTATTGTGTCGTCGTACGAATATTTTCTGATAAAATGAATATTCCCCGACCAAACGAATAATTTATGGCAACTTGCATACTTTGCAAAATTTGTAAATAGTACCCACAACTATAACATTATATCAAATTCGCACCTTATTATTCAAAAATAATATTTAGAGAAAATTAATCTTTATTTATAAAAGTTGGGGTCTTACACATTTTAATATGTAATTTGATTATGTATATTAGGGTTTAGGTTTTTGTATGTGTAAATTAGTTTGAATTTTATAGTTGGTATTAGAAGTACTTAAATGATTTCATTCTGAAATTGGTATGACTTAGGTTTGAAATTTGTGAAATTGATATGATTTTGTCTAGAATTTGTGAAATTGGTTTGAAATTGGAGGCTAAAATAAGGCTAGAATTGGTGAAATTGGTTTGAAATTTGTTAGAAATTGTTTAATTAAGGTTTGAAATTTGAATTGGGATTACATAATTGAAAATGGGATTACATGCATTCCCTGAATTGTTGATATCTGCACTTTGTTTTTGATATAAATTTGAAATTGGGATAATTTTGCAAAAGCTTATAAAATTGAGAATATTCTAATTGTAATATTATCCTCCCTAATGCTTTTATTGGAAAATCTGTGGGCTTTTTCTGTGTTAAAATCTTGGTAACATTGTTATTTCTGACGGAATTTCTGACCAAATTTTTGTTAGAATTATTCCAATGCAAAATTTATGGGCCCTACCTGTATTTATATATTATGAAATAATCCCAATATTAAAATAAACTAAGTACAATTTAATTAGTTTTGTAGTACTAAATAAAAAAATAATTACATAAATTAAATTAAATTAAATTAAATTAAATTAAATTAAAATAATATAAGATAATATATTATAAAATAATAAAATCAAATAACATAAAATAAAGTAAATAAATGCTATTAGATTTACTTTAAGTAAATTAAATTATATAATATAATATAATATAATACAAAATAAAATAAAATAAATTAAAATTCAATATTAACTTAAATTAACTTACACTAAATAATATATTATAATAAGATAAAAATTAAATGGAATAAAAAAAAATAAAATTAATTGCATTATATAATATAATACAAAAGAAAATAAAGAAAATTAATTCAAATAAATTAAATTAAATTAATTAAATAATATAAAATAAAATAAATTTAATTAATTTAATAAAATAAAATAATATAATACATAATATAATTAAATTAAATTAAAAATAATAATAAATTAGAATAAAATAAAAATTAATTTTATAAAATAAAATTAATTTAATAAATAAAATGAATTTTATAAATTATATAATATAATACAAAATAAAATAAAATAAATTTATTTTAATTTAATAAATTTAATTTAATAAAATAAAATAAATTTAAAAAATTATTTAACATAATATATTACAAAATAAAAAAAATATGAGAATAAAGTAAAATAATTATCATAAATTGAGTACATTTACTTAGTTTATCATTGAAAAAATAAACTAAGTAGCATTTTCTTAGTTTTCCATAATTACATTAAAAATATTTCTAAAAAAATAAAATCAAAGCTAATAAAATAAATTAACATAAATTAAAATAACATATCATAATTGAAATAAATTAACATAAAATAAAATAATAATCTGAGTAGCATTTACTTACTTTTCCATTGGTAAAATAAACTAAGTCGCATTTGCTTAGTTTGCCAAAATCTTCAATAAACTCAATAATACTCTATGTTCAATCTTCAATACACTCAATAGATATTTTAGTTTGACATTATCTTCAAAAAATTCAATAGTTATAATTAATTACGACTATACATTTTATTGTATATATATCATTCCATTAACCTATAAATATGTTGACCGCCTTAGTTGAGCTGGCTAGGGGTTGTTCGACAGCAGTTGCAAGGTGCAGGAATAACTTAAGTTGACATGATCAGCATGGTACTATTGTAAGACCCCAACTTATTAATGAATAAAATCAAATTTCCTCTAATTATTATTGTGAATAATAAGGTATTTTTTTGATATAATATTTTGGTTATGGGTGAAATGTGCAAATTTTATAAAATAAATAAGTGGTTATAAAATATTTATTTTTGTCGATGAATATTCGTTTGGTCATGGAATATTCTTGCTGTCGGAGAATATTAGTACGACGGCGCAGCCTTGTGTGGACCCCATAACGGAAAGCGATTGGATGAAGAAAACGACAAGTATAAGTTGTTTATAAATAACGGCGTAGTTGTTACCGTTAATACTGTTGGAATACCAGGTGGTTAAAATACAGTAATACGCGTGGTTGTATAGTAGCACACGGTTTTGCATAGTATTTTTGAATTATTGATCCTTACGTAAGAAGGCACTACTCAATAATTGTTATAGTAGTTACTGTTCAATATTTTATTTTATTGATTCAATAATTGTTGCGTTGATATTTTATATTATTGTTGTTTCAATAATTATTACTGCACAGTATTTTCCATTATCAAATCAATAATTCATATTATTTGAATTATATTATTAGATAACATTATTGGCAATGTCTAAAAAGTTCTGTCTAAGGAGAGGTTTGGTCATCTAATTGCGCGCCAGTTGTAAGACCCCAACTTTTATATATAAAGATGAATTTTCTATAAATATCATTTTTGAATATTATGGAGTTAATTTGATATAATGTTATAGTTATGGGTAATATTTATAAATTTTGCAAAGTACGCAAGTTGTCATATAATATTCGATTGGTCGGGGAATATTCGTTTTAACAGGGAATATTCGTACAACGGCACAATCATTGGTGGACCCCACAACGGAATTATTGTCGGATTGAGAAAACGACAAAAATATTTTATTAAAAATAACGGCGAAAGTTTTACCATTGTTACTGTTGAACTACTCGGTAGTAAAAGTACAGTAATACGCGTGGTTGCATAGTAGCACACGGTATTGATTATTACGTGAGAAGTCACTCAGTTTTATTTAATTATTGCCACAGTATTTGTTGTAGAGTTTGGCATATTATTTGGACCCCCTACTTTCTCATTTTCAAAATAATCGGTAGAAATTTATTCGATGTAAGTGGAGGGGCCCATATGTTTATGACTTTTGGTGGAGATGGGAACTTATGTTTGTTACATGGAATGAAGAAAAAAAAAAGAACGAGGAATGTGGGAGTATTATTGTTATGGGATGTTTATATATAATATATAAAATGTGGGTGCATGTGATTATATATATGATATATATATTTGATAGTGGTTTTTGCTGGAGGGAGTTGTCAGGATGGTGTAGTATAGGTATTATTTATATATATGCAATGCTTGAAAATTGACAGGGAGGAGTACAATTATTATTATTATATATATATTTAGGCTTTCAACATGTGTGGATTATATATATAGATAGGTTTTTATAATCTTCCTTTATTCTGATTGGTTGGGGAATTGACAATTGCTAGCATGATTTTGCCAACCTAGACATTCATTGGCCAACTCTTTGAAAATGTGTACTGATGTGTAGGAAACGTGAAGTATTATTGTTCATCCGTAAATAATTGTTGCGTCCGTTTCTTAACAGTACCCCTTCCATTCTCCTATAAATAGAAGCTCATTGCTTCATTATTTTTTACGAATTCACTGAACTCTAGAGAGAGAAACAATAGAGAGAAACTATAGAGAGAGAGAAGAAGAGTATTCTGCTACTTAACTACTTCCTTACTTCAGCTCTTCTTTAAAAACGGTAAGGGGTGTTATTCTTTCTTATTCATGAAGAGAACTGTTGTTATTCCATTTCTTATTATTCTGTGGGAATAACCTGTATACGCGGATATACCCTATACTTGGTGACATTCTTCTATTATTCTGTTGGAACATCCTGTCTGTGTGTTTTACACCGGACCTGGTTCCGTTTTTATTATTATTCTGTTGGAACATCCTGTCTGTGTGTTTTACACCGGACCTGGTTCCGTCTTGTTATTATTCTGTCGGAATATCCTGTTTGTGCGTTTACGCCGGACCTGGTTCCATTATTTATTATTCTGTCGGAATATCCTGTCTGTGCGTTTACGCCGGACTTGGTTCCATTATTTATTATTCTGTTGGAATAACCTGTCTGTGCGGTCTATCGCATGCATGGTGATTTCTTTTGTTATTCCATTCTTTATTATACTCAGTTGGTTAAGTTTTGACTTCTATACTCCATGAAATTTGTGGAATATCCTTGACATTTGCGCTTCATCTAGTATCTATTCATGAAAATATTCTCCTGATCATTCTTGAATTTTACTCCACAAAGTAGTATCATGTTGACAATTTGGACGTTGTTAATTCTTGGATAAATTAATTCTTGAACTTGTTTTATTGAATTCTTATATCATTGTCATCATCCTCATGTTTATATTCTGTTGAAAGTCATCTGTGGCCTGTAGTGCATAGATGGACTTGGTATGATTATGACCAGGGATTATTCGGTGTAATCATGACCGTAATGTTACGAATGATGTGGTAAAAGTCCTCATTGGCCCGTAGTGCATTGATGGACAGTTGTTGGCATGATCATGACCATTAATGAATATACGAATATCCTTGGCCGTAGTGCAGGGGTGATTCGATGATGTGGATTATTTTATTAAGCTGAGTCTCAGCGATCACAGTGTTGGAAAATCTTTTAAATCATAAAAGATAGTAGAGTTTATCTTCTACTTGACTCTTTTAATGGATTGCTTGTTCCGCTGCAGTTAAACTTGATGTCTATTATATTTTATCAGTTTAATATTGTTGAAGGCTAATGATAATTTATTCTGCATTATCTTAGTCATAATATTTCTTACTGGGCTAGTTGAGCTCACCCTTTCTTTCACTGTTCTCTTCAGGAAATGAGAACGTAGCTGGGGCAAGTCGGGGAACGGAGTGATGGTCCGAATGATAGTATTAGTTAGTAGTCCTCACTATTCTATGTAATGGTGTGTTAATAAATGTAATGAGGACTCCTTTTGAGTATGAATACTCTCTAGAAGATAATATTTGTATTCAAACTCACAGTTTATGTTTTGTCGTATTGTACACGACAGTTGTGTTAGTAAGTTGTATTTGTATTTTGTACTATGTATCTGACGACCCAAGATGGGTGATGTATACCTAATTTTGGGGGCGTCACACCAGTAAGGAGAAATTCTTATTAGAAAGCCCCATCTTTCCTAGGAACGGCCTGGTTGTCATAATTGTGATTCTGTAATATTATTTGTGAATAATTAATTATTGATTTATATGATAAGGAAATATTTATTTGATGTGGATATAAATGATAGATTTATTTATGTGGTTATTATTGAAGGAATTAATGTTGAGGTGTTTTATCAGTATTTTCTGTCGGAATGGAGGTATTAAAAATCAAATCAGTATTTTTTAGATATATTACGTGAGTTATAATTTTTAATCTGACCGTTGGATCGTTGTGATTTTTGGATATGTTATACATATATAAGTTGATTATATGTCCACAAATTTTGAACCGTTAAAAATGAACGTATAATTTGTTATGAATTTTAAAAGGTGACTGATTCGGAAATTAGGTTTATAAATAATTTTGGTGGAAAATTCTAGAATTGAGTGGGCCCTACTTGTGGTTGGTGAAGAAATGTGCTGAAATTTTGGTGGGTAGAATAGTCGCAGGTAAAGCCATCAGGTTGCAGGTCAATTCTACTTCGGCGTGATAACATTTTCCTATAAATAGAGGGCTAAGTTAGAATTGAAAATCACACCAGAATTCATAAGTTTTCTCTCTTTCTCTCTCTATATTCTCAAGCGTATTTTGTGAGTATTTTGATACTTTGAGAGTTGCTATTCAGTGCAAGTTTCTGTCAGCACTATATCCAAAATTCAGTCAGAAGTACAGTTATTCTGAGGTAAGGGATGTTATTTTCTTCGTAAATGATATTATTTCTTTCAATATCATGCCGAAATATTGGTTTGAACTTTTTATCAAATTTGAAACTTTTTGTGTCGGGGTTACTATTCACGTATACGGCACTATTCACGTATACAGCACTATTCACGTATACGATACTATTCACGAATACGACACTATTCACCGAAAAATAAAATTTTCTTCTTTTTATCCAAGATGGCTATTATGGTTACTATCTTTGATTGTATCCATGTTTTGATCTTTATTTTTGAATTTTGCTTCGAAATTAGTTATTTCGGATTATTATTGAACTTGGATAAACTGTAATACGAATTCCTAATATTTGTTCTTTTATCTCACTGGATTCGTTTTCTTTAAGATATTTTTCATCATCCTCAGTCCTAAATGATGATATTACTGAATATCTTTGGCCTGTAGTGCAAAGATGAATGATTACCTGATGAATATCGTTGGCCCGTAGTGCAAAGATGAACAGGTGTTGAGATGAACATGACCAACTGAGTATTATTCTTGAATTTTACTCCACAAAGTAGTATCATGTTGACAATTTGGACGTTATTGATTTCTGGATAAATTAAATTATAAATCTTTAAAATTTATCCTTGAACTTGTTTAATTGAATTATTATATCATTGTCATCATTCTCATGTTTATATTCTATTGAAAGTCATCTGTGGCCTGTAGTGCATAGATGGACTTGGTATGATTATGACCAGGAATTATTCGGTATAATCATGACCCTAATGTTACAAATGATGTGGTAAAAGTCCTCATTGGCCCGTAGTGTATTGATGGATAATTTTTGGTATGATTATGGCCATGGATTCTCTTCGGCCAAGGGTGCAAAAAAGAATTGTTTTATGGCATGATCATGACTATGGATGAAAACACGATTATCTTTGGCCCTTAGTGTAGGGATGATTCGATGATGTGAATTATTTATTAAGCCGAATCTCAGCAATAAAATTGATGATAAATCTTTTAAATCATAGAAGATAGTAGGTTTTATGCTCTACTTGACTCTTCTAATGGATTTCTTTTTTCGCTGCAGTTGTTGATCTAAAACTTGTTGTCTATTATATTTTATCAGATTTTTCCCTGTTGAAAACTAATGATAATTTGTTGTACATTATCTTAGTCATAATATTTCTTACTGGGCTAGTTGAGCCCACCCTTTCTTTCACTGTTCTCTTCAGGAAATGAGAATATAGCTGGGACTAGTCGGGGAATGGATTGACGGTCTAGATGGTTGCATTAGTAGTCCTCACTATTCTGTGAAATAGTGTGATAATTGTAATGAGGACTCCTTTTGAATTTGTATACTCTCTAGTAGACAATATTTGTATTCAAACTCACAGTATATGTGTTGTCGTATTCTGCATGAAAATTGCATTACTGAAGTTGTATTTGTTTCTGTACCATGTATTTGGCGACTCAGAATGGGTGATGTATACCTATTTTGGGGGCGTCACAACTATGCAACTTACCGGCCAACTCATTATGAAGAAAACATTAACTGTATTAACTTTCTTCATAATCCGTCTTCGCAACCGCATTTTGAGACATTTATAAGTTCCCCTTCCCCACTTAAGCTTCCTACTTAAAAAGTATTACAACTTTTATCCTTTTAAAATAGAAAGATCATAAATTACAATGAACTATATAGGAATGAGAAAAGAAGAGCAAATAATTAACCGGTCAATTGTAGAATTTGCTATTAGAATTCTTAGATGTTTCAGAGGTCTTGAGCGGGTAACGAACGGATGAGCTACGTCGACGATTTTTATACGCCAGAGCAGCAGCGTCGATGCCCGCCTGACGATCCTCACAGCGGGGGTAGTACTACTGGCATGACTTAGTTTTGTAGATGATTAGTAAATATTTACTTTAGTTTAGCTTAATGGGATGTGAATTTTTATAGTTTAGTTGATGTTTGATGTATTGTAGTTTAAACTTTGTCATTACTTTAATTTGACTTCTGTACTTTAGTTTTGTTGATGTTTGACATATTTAGTTTAACTTAGCTTAATGGGATGTTTGATATACTTTAGTTTAATTTAATGAGATGTTTGACATCTTGACTTCTCGTTTAGTTGATGTTTTACATATTTTATTCATTTTTACTTTAGTTTAACATGTCATTTTTGTATGTCTTATGGAAAATGGGAGAATTTTTATTATTGTTGGCCTTGGTAATTTATATTCATGTTGTTGGATAGTTATAGTTATATTGTATATGATCTTAAGAAAAAACAAGTTCACAGGTACAAAAATGTGGGTTATTACCCTGAATATTGCCAAAATAGAAAAAATAATTAAAAAAATCACTTATGGTCTACAAAATAAGGATATGATCGACGCAATTTCGTCAGAATTAAGGTTTCCAATATGTCAAAAAGTGATGCCACGTGACAGATTAACATAGACTGATTACTTCCGACGGAATGGATTCTGTCGATAATACCTTAATTCCGACCGAATATTGCATCAGAAATAGTTCCGTCGATGTCTTTATTTCCAATCGAAAGATCGACAAATTTAATTTCGACGCATTTATATCCGACTGAATATTTCGTCAGAATTAATATATTCTCGACGAAATATCCTTAATTCCGACAGAATATTCCGTCGGAAAAGCCCTTTTTCTTGTAGTTAATCATTGGCCAAGGTGAATAGAAATTAGAAAGGATTTTATAATTTACATTAATCGAGTTGTGCATTTATGAATCGAAAAGCATATAATTAAATAAATAAAACTCTTCAGTAATTCCATATCCTATGTTTAATCGGGATTTTGTATGGTTGAAGGTTTAAATAATACGGTAACTATTCACGGAATAGATTCTTTGTGTTCTTTGTGATTAAACGTTGAATTCATATTATCCGGATAGTCATGATACATTATCGTAAAGTGTCACTCATGATGTAGAATAAATATTATTTATTTATATTTGAATTAAAAGAGTTTAATTCATTATAAATAATATTAGAATTGTTCTAATTTATTTATTCTACTACCGGGTTAATATTGAACCTAAAGGGTCACACCACAAAAAGAGAAATATAATTTTAGAAGTACTTTGATTAAGAATAATAAATTAAGTATATTTAATTTATTGGTAGAATAAATTAAATAGTTTAATATTTATAATTAAGTATTTGGAGAAATACTAAATTATAAATTAATAAGAGTATTATTATTATTATAAATAAATTGGCTAAATAATAATAATTTAGTATTTTAGAGAAATATTAATATTTATAATTAAGTATTTGGAGAAATACTAAATTATAAATAAATAAGATAGTATTTTTATTATTATTAATTTAGTTCCTAATTAGATTTAGAATTAAATTAAAACCAAAATCCTAAGGAGTTAGGATAAAGGGTTAATTTATAAATAAGGGGAGTTTTACTGTGGAAAAGAGTTAATGCTTAATCCACAATAGTCAGTATAGAGATATTGCATAATAATTCTCTGCAACCTAAGGAGTTATGAGAAAGAGAGAATTAGGGCTAGCCACCCAAGGTTTGGAGAAACCTAAATTCACTTCTTCAATTAATATTCACTGGGTGGATCACCTTTAGAGTTCTGCACACACTGAGTAGCTTGCGTTTGATCTGAGGAACTGGAGAAGCACGGAGGAAAAAAGGATTGGCGCTTGAAGATCACATCAAGGAGTTAATCATTTTTATGATGTATATCTTTTATCATTCTTCAATTAATAATATTGCATAAGGTGATTCCTGGGATTGCAAAAAAATTTTAAATTCAATTTATACCATGCTTCCTCTGTTTTATAATATGATTGTATGTTTAATCTAGTTTCTGCAATCCAAAATTTACAACAGTCAAAAATAAATGAGGTTGCTATATAATTATTAATTATTTTGTTTGATCCAATTAATAATATGCTAATAACATCTCCATAAAATAATGCACAACACATTTATTCACGCATCACCGTTAGATAGAAACGAAATAAACATGTTACTTATGGAACAAAATTCATTTAGTAAATTCTAATTCTACGTTTTTTTTCGTTTGGCAAAAATTAAAATCTTCATCTATTAAATGTAACATTATGTTACGTTACCCACTCTTTAAATGTTTCCATTAATAACCTTTCGTTGGGCTGATTATTAGTTTTAACTGTAAGACCCCAACTTATTAATGAATAAAATCAAATTTTCTCTAAATATTATTGTGAATAATAAGGGGCTAATTTGATATAATACTTTGGTTATAGGTGAAATGTGCAAATTTTGCAAAATAAGCAAGTGGTTATAAAATATTCATTTTGTCGGGGAATATTCGTTTGGTCGTGGAATATTCTTGCTGTCGGGGAATATTCGTACGACGGCGCAGCCTTGTGTGGGCCCTATAACGGAAAGCGATTGGATGAAGAAAATGACAAGTATAAGTTATTTATAAATAACGGCGTAGTTGTTACCGTTAATACTGTTGGAATACCCGGTGGTTAAAATACAGTAGCACACGGTATTGCACCAATTATTGATTCTTACGTAAGAAGACACTACTCAATAATTGTTACAGTAGTTACTGTTCAATATTTTATTTTATTGATTCAATAATTGTTGCGTTGATATTTTATATTATTGTTGTTTCAATAATTGTTGCTGCACAGTATTTTTCATTATCAGATCAATAATTCATATTATTTGAATAATATTATTAGATAACATTATTGGCAATGTCTAGAAAGTTCTGTCTAAGGAGAGGTTTGGTCATCTAATTGCGCGCCGGTAAGGAAAAATCCTTATTGGAAAGCCCCCTCATTCCTGGGAACGGCCTGGTTGTCATAAATGTGATTCTGTAATATTATTTGTGAATAATTAATTATTGATTCATATGATAAGGAAATATTTATTTTATGTGGATATAAATGAGGGATATATTTTTGTGGTTAAAAATGAAGGAGTTAATGTTGAGGTGTTTTATCAGTATTTTTATCGGAATGGAGGTATTAAAAATCAAATCAGGGTTTTTGAGAAATATTGCGGGTGTTATAATTTTTAATCCGACCGTTGGATCGTGGTAATTTTTGGATATGTTATACATATATAAGTTGAGTATATGTCCACAAATTTTGAACCGTTAAAAATGAACGTATGATTTATTATGAATTTTACGAGATAACTGGTTCAGAAATTGTTGAATTTTCGGAGTTTATCATTTTGATGGAAAATTCTAGAATTGGTGGGCCCCACTTGTGGTTGGTGAAGAAATGTGCTGAATTATATTTCAAATGTGGTGGGTGGGAATAGTAGCAGGTAAAGCCATCAGGTTGCAGGTCAAACCTACTAAAATTTTCCTATAAATAGAGGGCTAAGTTAGAATTGAAAATCACACCAGAAACAAGTTTTCTCTCTTTCTCTCTCTAGATTATTGAGTGTATTTTGTGAGTATTTAGATACTTTGAGAGTTTCTATTCATCAGAGCAAGTTTCTTTCAGCCTTATACCGGTATTCCGACCAGAAGTACTGATATCTTGAGGTAAGGGATATTATTTTCTTCTTAATGATATTATTTTCTTCAATATCATTATGCTGAAATATTGATATGAGTTTTTATCAAATTTAAAACTTTTTGTGTCGGGGTTACTATTCACGTATACGGCACTATTCACGTATACGGTACTATTCACGAATACGGTACTATTCACCGAAAAATAAAATTTTTTCTTTTTGTCCAAGATGTCTGTTATGGTTACTATCTTTGATTGTATCCATGTTTTGATCTTTATTTTTGAATTCTGCTTCACAATTGATTATTATGAAGTATTATTGATCTTGGATAAACTGTTATACGAATCCCTACTATTTGTCCTTCTGTCTCATTGGATTCGTTCTCTTTAAGATATTTTTCATCATCCTCAGTCCTAAATGATGATATTAATGCATATCTTTGGCCTGTAGTGCAAAGATGAACAGGTGTTGAGATGAACATGACTGACAGGTGATACAAATGAATATCTTTGGCCTGTAGTGCAAAGATGAATATTTGGATAAAGATGATTATTAATTGATGTTACAGGGATAAAATATTGATGATGGACTTTTAAATCTTAGAAGATAGTAGAATTCTTTCTCTACTTGACTCTTCTAATGGTTTGCTGTTTTCGCTGCAGTTGTTGATCTAAAACTTGTTGTCGATTATATTCTATCAGATTTTTCCCTGTTGAAGACTAACGATAATTTATTTGTATATTATCTTAGTCATAATATTCTTTACTGGGCTAGTTGAGCTCACCCTTTTCCTTTTTGTTCCATTTTTCTTCTCAGGAGGTGAGAACATAGCAGAATCTAGTCAGGGTATGGAGTGATGGTTCTAGAAAGATGTTTTAGCAGTCCTCACTATTTCTGTAAAATAGTGTTTGAATAATTGTAATGAGGATTTATTTGAGTGTGGATATTGTCTAGAAGACAATATTTGTATTTAAACTCACAGTATGTGTTGTCGTATTTTGCACGACAATTGTATTATTGAAGTTGTAGTTTGCTTTATGTACCATGTATTTGGCGACTCAGAATGGGTGTTGTATACCTATTTTGGGGGCGTCACAGTTGGTATCAGAGCTTAGGGATATGATCCCTGGCTGAGATGTGAGACAAGAACTAGGAGGGGAGAGACAGGAAATTCCTTCGCTAGTATGACCTGACTAAGTTTATTTGGTGTTTATTTGGTCGGTCAAAGTATAGGAATAATATGTGACATGTCAATTAACCCTTGTTTTATGACAGTATTTAAGAATGGCAGCTGAGAACGTTAATAATGGAGTAAATCAGACCGTGGAGACACCTTTGATCACCACCCAGGGGAACGTGCAATAGGAAGGCAATATTCCTCCTGTAAACAACATTACCGAGCAAACGATAAATGATGGAATGTTTAGGAGCTTTTTGCAGTTCATGCAAAATCAAACGAGGGAGACTCGTGTGCAGAATACGGGTGGAAATGATAACAACGCGCGGTTTGTCACAGCTAAGCAGTTCAAAGAATTGGGACCACCAGAATTTAAGGGAAAGCCAGATCCGATCAGCGCGGAAACGTGGGTCAAGCAAATTACCAAGATATTCGATGTCTTGGGATGCACGGAGGAACAGAAGGTTCCATTCGCCACTTTTATGTTCCGCGGTGAGGCAGACTACTGGTGGGAGTCTGTGAAGCGTACCCAGCCTGACGCACTCAACATGTCCTGGGAAACATTTCAAAAACTATTCAATGACAAGTACTTTCCTGAAAGTATTCGTCATATGAAGGAGGTGGAGTTTATCAGACTGGAACAAAACAACTTGACGGTGTCCCAGTACGAGGCGAAGTTTGCAGAGTTATCCAGGTTTGCACCTCATTTGGTCGAAAATGAGGAACGAATGACAAGGATGTTTCTGAGAGGTCTAAAACCCGAGATTCGACAATATCTTATCTCTCATAAATTTTCTTTATATTCAGATGTTGTAAATAGGGCTCAATTATTAGAGCGAGATAATGAGTATGTGCAACCGAGGGACCACAACTAGGGTCATACCGGTGGCGACAGTCATCGAAGCAATGAAAACCAGCAGGGAGGAAAACATTCGGACAAAAGCGGTAACCACTCTGGTGGTAATCGTGGTCGTGATAATAGAAGGAGTGAGTCGGGAGGAGATTTCAAGAAGAGAAGGTACAACAATGATAACGTGAAGACGTCAGCACAAACATCAACTGTTTCTAGGGGAGGAGAACGACCACCGGTCGTATATTACAAATGTGGGAAAGAGGGACATATCAGCCCAAACTGCCCACAACAATCTAAGGTATGTTATAACTGTGGAAAGGAGGGTCATATAGCTCGAGAGTGTTCTGTAGCAAAACCAAGTTCAGCGGGGATGGTGACTCTAAAAGCTGTCCTGGATAAGTCGAAATCAGCGGTTCCTGGAAGGGCGTTTGTCGTTACTGGCCAAAACGCGAGAAACCCGAACGAGGTGATCACGGGTAAGCTAATCTTGAATTCTTGCGAAGTTTATACTTTACTAGATACCGGTTCTACCCATTCTTTTATCTCTCCTGCTTGTGCTCAACGTTTAAACTTGACTCCGGAGAAATTAGACTTTGATTTATCTGTGGAAACTCCGTTAGGAGAAACTTTCGTTACATCCACTGTTTATAAATCTTGTTTGATCCAAGTTGGAACCATCACATTACCTGTTGACCTTATCTCTTTAAAGATACTTGCTTTTGATGTGATTTTAGGAATCGATTGGTTAACTACTCATCATGCCAAATTGATTGCTTTTGTAAGGTTGTTAGTTTTCATATTCCTAAGCAACCTGTTATTCAAATTCAAGCAACCAAACCATTGATGTGACGCCCCCAAAATAACCAAACTTGCCACAACGTCTCAATTATTGATTTAATAATATAACATATTATACAGATGATACTATGACAATAATTTAAGAGATATGATGCAGCAATTACTGTAGCAATAATTGAGTATAGCTGAGTGACTTCTCACGTAAGCATCAATAATCAATACCGTGTGCTACTATGCAACCACGCGTATTACTGTACTTTTACTACCGAGTAGTTCAACAGTTTTAACGGTTTTAACGGTAACACCTCAGCCGTTATTTTTATAGAAAGATAATTCTGTCGTTTTCTCAATCCGACAATAATTCCGTTGTGGGGTCCACCAATGATTGTGCCGTCGTACGAATATTCCTCGACAAAAAGAATATTCTCCGACCAAACGAATATTTTATAACAACTTGCTTACTTTGCAAAATTTATAAATATTACCCACAACTATAACATTATATCAAATTAACTCCATAATATTCAAAAATGATATTTATAGAAAATTCATCTTTATTTATAAAAATTGGGGTCTTACAACCTCCCCTTCTTATGAAATTTTGCCCTCGAAATTAGGGTACGTACCTGGTATGTCGAAGAGGTAAGGATACCTTGATTTCATTTCTGATTCTAACTCCCAAGTCATTTCCTCAACATCGTGGTTTCTCCACAAAACTTTGACTTGAGGTATAACCTTGGAGCGTAGAATATGTTCCTTCTTATCCAAGATTTGAACAGGAACTTCTTCATACGTCAAATCCTCCGCTATTTCGTCCGGTTCTAACTCAATAATGTGGTTCGGGTCTTCCACATATTTGCGTAACATGGATATGTGGAAAACGTTATGAACACGAGACATACTTGGCGGTAAAGCGAGTCTATAAGCCACAGTTCCTACTCGATCGAGGATTAAAAATGGACCGATGAATCGAGGATTTAGCTTTCCTCTCTTTCCAAATCTTGTAACTCCTTTCCATGGAGCAACACGTAAGAACACATGATCTCCTACATCAAATTCCACGTCCTTTCGATGAAGATCAGCATAACTCTTTTGTCGATCTTGTGAGGTTTTTATACGTTGTCGGATCGTTTGAATCTTTTCTGTAGTCATACGTACCAACTCCGGTCCCAACAACGTTGCTTCGCCCACCTCATCCCAGCATACTGGAGAACGACATTTTCTTCCATACAATGCTTCGAATGGAGCCATGCCAATACTTGCTTGATAACTGTTGTTGTAGGAAAACTCCACCAATGGTAAGAACTTGTCCCAACTTCCCTTGAAGTCAAAGACACAGAGTCTTAATAGATCTTCAAGAGTTTGAATAGTCCTCTCTGATTGTCCGTCCGTCTGAGGATGATATGCTGAACTAAATCGTAACTCCGTGCCCATAGCTTTTTGTAAACTAACCCAAAATCGTGAAGTGAATCTTGGGTCTCGATCAGAAATTATGGATACTGGCATACCATGCAGTCTTACAATCTCGTTTATGTACATACGAGCAAGACGTTCAAGTGTATAAGTTTCTCGTATCGGTAAGAAATGAGCAGACTTGGTCAATCTATCAACAATGACCCAAATCGCATCAATACCTTGAGAAACCCTAGGAAGACCGGTAACGAAATCCATGGTAATGTGCTCCCACTTCCATTCTGGAATTTCAAGTGGTTGCAATGGACCTTTTGGTACTTGATGCTCCGCTTTGACTCGTTGACAAGTTAGACACCTTGAGATAAACAACGCTATCTCTCTCTTCATATTGCTCCACCAAAATGTATGACGAAGATCATGATACATTTTGGTACTTCCAGGATGGATTGCAAACGGTGTGTTGTGCGCCTCCATCATGATTTCATACTTTAAATCAGGGTTGTTAGGAACACAAAGTCTGGAGTTGACTCGAAGTATTCCTTCCTCATCGATTCTTGCTTCCGGCATAACACCTTCTTGCACTTTCTTCCTCATACGCATCAGCTCCAGGTCTGTAGCTTGAGCAGCTTTAACTTTATCGATTAAAGTCGGTTCTACTCGTATATTCGCCATCATCACATGGGTCCCTGGAGTCTTCAACTCTATCTCCATCCTTTGCAAGTCACACAAAATGGGCCTTTGCGTTGTTAATATTGCACTTGTACCCGCATATGATCTTCTACTCAATGCGTCAGCTACCACGTTCGCTTTTCCAGGATGGTATTGAATGGTATGATCATAATCTTTCAACAGTTCAAGCCAACGTCGTTGTCGCATGTTGAGTTCCTTTTGAGTGAAGAAATATTTGAGGCTTTTATGATCCGTAAAGATCTCCACTTTCTCCCCATACAAGTAATGCCTCCAAATTTTAAGTGCAAAGACAACAGCTGCCAACTCTAGATCATGAGTAGGATAATTCCTCTCATATTCCTTGAGTTGTCTTGATGCATAGGCTATGACTTTTCCATGTTGCATGAGAACGCATCCCAACCCTTTGCTCGAAGCATCACTGTAGATGACAAATCCCTCCGAGCCAGATGGTATTGTTAGAACAGGTGCTGAAATGAGTCTCCTCTTGAGTTCTTGAAAACTCTGCTCACATTCTTCGCTCCAACCAAACTTTGTATCTTTTCGAGTCAGCTGAGTTAATGGAGTAGCGATTCGAGAAAATCCTTCCACGAATCTCCGATAATAACCAGCTAAACCAAGAAAGCTACGTACCTCGGTCACTGATTTAGGTTGCTCCCAGCTTTGAATAGCTTCAATCTTTGCCGGGTCAACCGATATTCCACGACTTGATACTACGTGCCCAAGGAATGCTACCTCCTCCAGCCAGAACTCGCATTTCTTCAACTTGGCATAAAGCTTGTATTCACGAAGCTTTTGGAGTACCAGCCTCAAGTGTTGCTCATGATCTTCACGGCTTTTGGAATAAATAAGGATGTCATCAATAAAGACGACCACAAAGTGATCCAAATATTCCTTGAATACCCGGTTCATCATATCCATGAAGGCAGCAGGAGCATTAGTCAATCCAAAGGACATGACTAGGAATTCATAATGCCCGTACCGAGTTCTAAAAGCCGTCTTTGGAATATCCTCAGTTCTAACCTTCAGCTGATGATATCCAGAACGAAGATCGATCTTTGAAAAGAATTGTGCTCCTTGCAACTGGTCAAACAGGTCATCAATACGTGGCAATGGGTACCTGTTTTTGATGGTGACATGATTCAACTCCCGATAATCAATACAAAGTCGCATACTTCCATCTTTCTTCTTCACGAATAGAACAGGAGCTCCCCAAGGAGAAGTACTAGGACGAATAAAGCCAATGTCTAACAATTCCTGCAGTTGGATCTTTAACTCCTGAAGTTCAATAGGAGCCATTCGATATGGGGCTTTGGAAATGGGTTTTGTACCGGGTTCAAGATCGATACAAAATTCAATTTCACGCTCTGGGGGTAGGCCAGGAAGTTCTTCAGGGAATACGTCAGGGAATTTATTAACAATAGAAATATCATTCAAAACTGACGTATTTTTGTTTAGATCTGTGACATGAGCTAAGAAAGCTTGACATCCGTTTTTCAATAAACGAATAGTTTTATGGCTTGAGATGACAGCGATTGATTTTAATGGTTTGGTTGCTTGAATTCGCATAATAGGTCGATTAGGAATATGAAAACTAACAACCTTACGAAAACAATCAATTTTTGCATAATGAGTAGTTAACCAATCAATCCCTAGAATCACGTCAAATGCAAGTATTTTTAATGAAATCAGATCGATAGGTAATGTGTGGGTACCAACTTGAACCAAACAAGACTTATAAACAGTGGAGGTAATGAAGGTTTCTCCCAACGGAGTTTCCACAGATAAGTCAAAGTCTAATTTCTCCGGAATCAAATTTAATCGATGAGCGCAAGTAGGAGAAATAAAAGAATGGGTTGAACCGGTATCAAATAAAGTATAAACTTCTTTAGAGTTTATAATAAGCTTACCCGTGATGACCTCATTCGGGTTCCTTGCTCTCTGGGAGTTCACAACAAACGCTCTCCCTTGCACAACCGGTTTTGACTTTTCTGGGACGGCTTTTGGTGCCTCCATCCTAGCTGAATTTGTCTTCGGTAAACGACAAAATCGGGCTAAATGACCTTCTCTTCCACAATTATAACATGCTTTGGACGGCATCGCGCAGTTTGGACTGATGTGCCCCTCCCCTCCGCATTTGAAACATATGATAGGTGGTCGTTCTCCTTCCTTAACGACAGGTGCTGGTGCTGACGTCTTTCCATCATTGTTGAATCTCCTCTTCTTGAAATGTCCATTCTTATTGTTTTGGCCCTGATTACCACCGAAGTGGTTACCATTTCTGGCCTGTTGATTCCCTCCACGCTTGTTGTCACCGCTTCGATGACTGCTCTCACTGGTATTATCATTTTGCCGGCTGCTCTCTTTTGGTTGCGTTGTCTCGTTATCGCGCTCCACCAACTGAGCCCTATTTACAACATCTGAATACAAACACAGTTTATGAGAAACAAGATGTTGACGTATCTCCGGCTTCAAACCTCTTAAAAACATCCGCGTCATTCTTTCTTCATTATCCACCAGGTGGGACGCAAACCGGGATAACTCCGCAAATTTTGCCTCGTACTGCGACACGGTCATATTATTCTGCTCCAATTTGATGAACTCCACCTCCTTCATGTGACGAATACTCTCGGAAAAGTATTTGTCGTTAAACAGCTCTTGGAACTTCTCCCAGGACATCTTCAGTGCGGCAGGTTGAGTACGCTTTATCGATTCCCACCAGTAATCTGCCTCTCCTCGCAACATAAAGGCGGCAAAGGGAACCTTTTGCTCCTCGGAGCAACCCAAGACATCAAATATCTTGGTGATCTGCTTTATCCATGTTTCAGCTACAAGTGGTTTGGGTTCTCCCTTAAACTCCGGTGGTCCCAGCTCCTTAAACTGTTTAGCGGTGACCGCCAAAGAGTTTCCAGTATTTCCACCTACGTTGTGGACAGGAGCCGCTTTCACCTGTTGTTGCATGAATTGCATAAAGCCTCTGAACATTTGATCATTCATCATTTGGTCAGTGTTGTTGTTTGCATGAGGATTGACACCTTCCTGATGCACATTATCCTGATTATTGATATGTGGTGAATCAACAGTCGTCTGTGCTCCATTGCTATTCTCAACGTTCTCAGATGCCATTTTCAGATACTGCCACAAAATAAAAATTAATTGATATGTCATATATTATCCTTATATTATGACCGACCAATTAAATACCATGCAAATAAACTTAGGTATGTCATACTAGCGAAGGAATTCCCCGTCTCTCCCCTCCTAGTTCTATTCTCACATCTTAGCCAGGGATCATATCCCTAAGCTCTGATACCAACTGTGACGCCCCCAAAATAACCAAACTTACCACAACGTCTCAATTATTGATTTAATAATATAACATATTATACAGATGATACTATGACAATAATTTATAAGATATGATGCAGCAATTACTGTAGCAATAATTGAGTATAGCTGAGTGACTTCTCACGTAAGCATCAATAATCAATACCGTGTGCTACTATACAACCACGCGTATTACTGTACTTTTACTACCGAGTAGTTCAACAGTTTTAACAGTTTTAACGGTAACACCTCAGCCGTTATTTTTATAGAAAGATAATTCTGTCGTTTTCTCAATCCGACAATAATTCCGTTGTGGGGTCCACCAATGATTGTGCCGTCGTACGAATATTCCTCGACAAAAAGAATATTCTCCGACCAAACGAATATTTTATAACAACTTGCTTACTTTGCAAAATTTATAAATATTACCCACAACTATAACATTATATCAAATTAACTCCATAATATTCAAAAATGATATTTATAGAAAATTCATCTTTATTTATAAAAATTGGGGTCTTACAATTGAAGTCAAACTCTTTCATATCAAGCCGTAAAGTCATTCGTTTATTGAAAAACGGATGTCAAGCTTTCTTAGCTATGTTATGGACTTGAACAAAAATACGTCAGATTTGAATGATATTTCTATTGTTAGTAAATCCCTGACGTATTTCCTGAAGAATTTCTTGGCCTACGCGTGATATTGAATTTTGTATCATCTTTGAATCTGGTACAAAACTCACTTCTAAAATCTCATATCGAATAGCTCCTATTGAACTTCAGGAGTTAAAAGTCCAACTACAGGAGTTGTTGGACATCGGTTTTATTCGTCCTAGTACGTCTCCTTGGGGTGCTCCTGTTTTATTCGTAAAGAAGAAAGACGGGAGTATGCGACTTTGTATCGACTATCGAGAATTGAATCATGTCACTATCAAGAATAGGTATCCGCTACCTCGCATTGATGACCTGTTCGACCAGTTACAAGGAACACAATTCTTTTCAAAGATCGACCTTCGTTCTGGATATCATCAGCTGAAGATTAAAACTGAGGATATTCCAAAGACTGTCTTCAGAACTCGGTACGGGCATTATGAATTCTTAGTAATGTCTTTTGGATTGACTAATGCTCCTGCTGCCTTCATGGATATGATGAACCGTGTATTCAAAGAATATTTGGATCAGTTCGTTGTTGTCTTTATTGATGACATCCTCATCTATTCCAAAAGCCGTGAAGATCATGAGCGCCATTTGAAGCTGGTACTGCAAAGGCTTCGTGAAAATAAGCTATATGCCAAATTGAAGAAATGCGAGTTCTGGCTTGAGGAAGTAGCATTCCTTGGGCACGTGGTGTCAAAACATGGAGTATCTGTCGACCCGGCGAAGATTGAAGCCATACAAAGTTGGGAGCAACCGAAGTCGGTAACCGAAGTACGTAGCTTTCTAGGCTTAGCTGGTTATTATCGGAGATTTGTGGAAGGATTTTCTCGAATCGCTACTCCGTTAACTCAGCTGACTCGGAAAGATACAAAATTCGTATGGAGTGAGGAATGCGAGAAGAGTTTCCAAGAACTCAAGAGGAGACTCATTTCGGCACCTGTTCTGACAATACCATCTGGTTCGGATGGATTTGTTATCTACAGCGATGCTTCAGGCAAAGGGTTAGGATGTGTTCTCATGCAACATGGGAAAGTCATAGCCTATGCCTCACGACAACTCAAAGAATATGAGAGGAATTATCCTACTCATGATTTGGAGTTGGCAGCAGTCGTTTTTGCGTTGAAGATCTGGAGACACTACCTGTATGGAGAGAAAGTGGAGATCTATACAGATCATAAAAGCCTCAAATATTTCTTCACCCAAAAGGAACTCAACATGCGGCAGCGACGTTGGCTCGAGCTGTTGAAAGATTACGATCATACCATCCAATATCATCCTGGAAAAGCAAACGTAGTAGCTGACGCATTGAGTAGAAGATCATATGCAGGTACGAGTGCAATATTGTTAAAACAAAGGCCCATTTTGTATGACTTACAAAGGATGGAGATAGAGATGAAGGCTCCAAGTACCCACATGATGATATCAAATATACGAGTAGAACCGACTTTAATCGATAAAGTTAAAGCTACTCAAGCTACGGACATGGAGCTGATGCGTATGAAGAAGAAAGTGCAAGAAGGTGCTATTCCAGATGCAAGAATCGATGAAGAAGGAATACTTCGAGTCAACTCCAGACTTTGTGTTCCTAACGATTTTGACTTGAAGCATAGAATAATGATGGAGGCACACAACACACCGTTTGCAATCCATCCTGGGAGTACCAAAATGTATCACGATCTTCGACATACATTTTGGTGGAGCAATATGAAAAGAGAGATCGCGGAGTTTATCTCGAGGTGTTTAACTTGTCAACGTGTAAAGGCGGAGCATCAAGTGCCAAAGAGTCCATTGCAACCACTTGAGATCCCGAAATGGAAGTGGGAACACATTACTATGGATTTTGTTACGGGTCTTCCCAAGGTTTCTCAAGGCATAGATGCGATTTGGGTTATTGTTGATAGATTAACCAAATCCGCTCATTTCTTGCCGATACGTGAGACTTATTCCCTTGAACGTCTTGCTAGTATGTACGTGAACGAGATTGTGAGATTGCATGGCATGCCAGTATCCATAGTTTCGGATCGTGACCCAAGATTCACTTCACGATTTTGGGTTAGCTTGCAGAAAGCTATGGGCACGAATTTACGATTCAGTTCGGCATACCATCCTCAAACGGACGGACAATCAGAGAGGACTATTCAAACTCTTGAAGATCTATTAAGACTTTGTGTCCTAGATCTCAAAGGGAGTTGGGATAAGTACCTACCATTGGTGGAATTCTCCTACAACAACAGTTATCAGGCGAGCATAGGTGTGGCTCCATTCGAGGCGTTGTATGGAAGAAAATGTCGTTCTCCAGTATGCTGGGACGAGGTGGGTGAAGCAACATTGTTGGGACCAGAGTTGGTACGCATTACTACAGAGAAGATCCAAACGATTCGACAACGTATACAAACGGCACAGGATCGACAAAAGAGTTATGCGGATCTTCATCGGAAGGACGTGGAATTTAATATTGGGGATCATGTATTATTACGTGTTGCACCATGGAAGGGAGTTACAAGATTTGGGAAGAGAGGAAAGCTCAATCCAAGATTTGTTGGTCCATTTGAGATTCTTGAGCGAATAGGAAATGTGGCATATAGACTCGCATTACCTCCAAGCATGTCTCGTGTTCATAATGTTTTTCACATATCTATGCTTCGTAAATATGTTAAAGACCCGAACCACATTATTGAGTTAGAACCAGACGAGATAGCTGAAGATTTAACGTACGAGGAGGTACCTGTTAAGATCTTGGATAGGAAAGAGCATGTCCTACGCACGAAGGTTATACCACAAGTTAAGGTTTTGTGGAGAAACCATGCTATTGAAGAAATGACCTGGGAGTTGGAATCAGAAATGAAAGCGAGGTATCCTCACCTTTTTGAAACATCAGGTACGTACGTCAATTTCGAGGACGAAATTTCATAAGGAGGGGAGGTTGTAAGACCCCAACTTATTAATGAATAAAATCAAATTTTCTCTAAATATTATTGTGAATAATAAGGGGCTAATTGGATATAATACTTTGGTTATAGGTGAAATGTGCAAATTTTGCAAAATAAGCAAGTGGTTATAAAATATTCATTTTGTCGGGAAATATTCGTTTGGTCGTGGAATATTCTTGCTGTCGGGGAATATTCGTACGACGGCGCAGCCTTGTGTGGGCCCCATAACGGAAAGCGATTGGATGAAGAAAATGACAAGTATAAGTTATTTATAAATAACGGCGTAGTTGTTACCGTTAATACTGTTGGAATACCCGGTGGTTAAAATACAGTAGCACACGGTATTGCACCAATTATTGATTCTTACGTAAGAAGACACTACTCAATAATTGTTACAGTAGTTACTGTTCAATATTTTATTTTATTGATTCAATAATTGTTGCGTTGATATTTTATATTATTGTTGTTTCAATAATTGTTGCTGCACAGTATTTTCCATTATCAGATCAATAATTCATATTATTTGAATAATATTATTAGATAACATTATTGGCAATGTCTAGAAAGTTCTGTCTAAGGAGAGGTTTGGTCATCTAATTGCGCGCCAGTAAGGAAAAATCCTTATTGGAAAGCCCCCTCTTTCTTGGGAACGGCCTGGTTGTCATAAATGTGATTCTGTAATATTATTTGTGAATAATTAATTATTGATTCATATGATAAGGAAATATTTATTTTATGTGGATATAAATGAGGGATATATTTTTGTGGTTAAAAATGAAGGAGTTAATGTTGAGGTGTTTTATCAGTATTTTTATCGGAATGGAGGTATTAAAAATCAAATCAGGGTTTTTGAGAAATATTGCGGGTGTTATAATTTTTAATCCGACCGTTGGATCGTGGTAATTTTTGGATATGTTATACATATATAAGTTGAGTATATGTCCACAAATTTTGAACCGTTAAAAATGAACGTATGATTTATTATGAATTTTACGAGATAACTGGTTCAGAAATTGTTGAATTTTCGGAGTTTATCATTTTGATGGAAAATTCTAGAATTGGTGGGCCCCACTTGTGGTTGGTGAAGAAATGTGCTGAATTATATTTCAAATGTGGTGGGTGGGAATAGTAGCAGGTAAAGCCATCAGGTTGCAGGTCAAACCTACTAAAATTTTCCTATAAATAGAGGGCTAAGTTAGAATTGAAAATCACACCAGAAACAAGTTTTCTCTCTTTCTCTCTCTAGATTATTGAGTGTATTTTGTGAGTATTTAGATACTTTGAGAGTTTCTATTCATCAGAGCAAGTTTCTTTCAGCCTTATACCGGTATTCCGACCAGAAGTACTGATATCTTGAGGTAAGGGATATTATTTTCTTCTTAATGATATTATTTTCTTCAATATCATTATGCTGAAATATTGATATGAGTTTTTATCAAATTTGGAACTTTTTGTGTCGGGGTTACTATTCACGTATACGGCACTATTCACGTATACGGTACTATTCACGAATACGGCACTATTCACCGAAAAATAAAATTTTTCCTTTTTGTCCAAGATGTCTGTTATGGTTACTATCTTTGATTGTATCCATGTTTTGATCTTTATTTTTGAATTCTGCTTCACAATTGATTATTATGAAGTATTATTGATCTTGGATAAACTGTTATACGAATCCCTACTATTTGTCCTTCTGTCTCATTGGATTCGTTCTCTTTAAGATATTTTTCATCATCCTCAGTCCTAAATGATGATATTAATGAATATCTTTGGCCTGTAGTGCAAAGATGAACAGGTGTTGAGATGAACATGACTGACAGGTGATACAAATGAATATCTTTGGCCTGTAGTGCAAAGATGAATATTTGGATAAAGATGATTATTAATTGATGTTACAGGGATAAAATATTGATGATGGACTTTTAAATCTTAGAAGATAGTAGAATTCTTTCTCTACTTGACTCTTCTAATGGTTTGCTGTTTCCGCTGCAGTTGTTGATCTAAAACTTGTTGTCGATTATATTCTATCAGATTTTTCCCTGTTGAAGACTAACGATAATTTATTTGTATATTATCTTAGTCATAATATTCTTTACTGGGCTAGTTGAGCTCACCCTTTTCCTTTTTGTTCCATTTTTCTTCTCAGGAGGTGAGAACATAGCAGGATCTAGTCGGGGTATGGAGTGATGGTTCTAGAAAGATGTTTTAGCAGTCCTCACTATTTCTGTAAAATAGTGTTTGAATATTTGTAATGAGAATTTATTTGAGTGTGGATATTGTCTAGAAGACAATATTTGTATTTAAACTCACAGTATGTGTTGTCGTATTTTGCACGACAATTGTATTATTGAAGTTGTAGTTTGCTTTCTGTACCATGTATTTGGCGACTCAGAATGGGTGTTGTATACCTATTTTGGGGGCGTCACATTAACAATAAAGGAGTGTGACGCCCCCAAAATAGGTATACACAACCCATTCTGAGTCGACAAATATATGGTACAAAATTCAAATACAAACTTCATTAATACAATACGACAAACGTAAGCTGAGAGTTTTAACACGAATATTATCTCGTAAACAATATCCAAACTCAAATGGAGTCCTCGTTACAATTATTATCACACTATTTTATAAAAAAGTGAGGACTACTATAGCCACCATCTCGGACCATCACTCCATTCTCCGACTAGTCCCAACTATATTCTCATTTTCTGAAGAGAACAATGAAAGCAAAGGGTGAGCTCAACTAGCCCAGTAAAGAATATTATGACTAAAATAATACAGAATAAATCATCGTTAGCCTTCAACAGTGTAAAACTGATAGACTAAAATAGATAACAAGTCTAACTGTAGCGGAACAAGCAATCCATTAGAAGAGTCAAGTAGAGCATATTATCTACTATCTTCTATGATATAAAAGTTCACCATCAATATTTTATCGCTGTAACACATCTCAATAAATAATCCACATCATCGAATTATCCACGCACTACGGACCAAGGATATTCGTTAGTATCACATCCATGAATTATCCATGTACTATGGGCCAATGATATTCATTATTATCACATCCACGAATTATCCATGCACTACGGGCCAAGGATATTCGTTAGTACCACCAGTGGTCATGATCATGTCAACAACTGTCCATCAATGCCCTACGGGCCAATGAGAACTTTTACCACATCATTTGTAACATTACGGGTCATGATTATACCGGTACATAATTCCTGGTTATAATCATACCAATCAACAGTCCATTTATACACTACGGGTCAAAGATGACTTTCATCACAATATAAGCATGAGGATGATGACAATGATATAAGCATCAATCAAACGAAATTAAGGATAAATATTAAAGATTTTTAATTTATCCAGAGTTTAAAAATATCCAAATTGTCAACATGATAACTGATTTGTGGAGTAAAATTCAAGAATAATATTCATATATCAAAAATAATTTGGACATAAAAGAAATCAATTTTTGTCATGAATAGTACCCGAGTGAATAGTACCACGTAAATAGTACCCCGACATAAAAAGATCAAAATTTAATAAGAATGTTCAGAAAAATATCATTGTGAAACGATACTAGATGAAGCACAAATTTCAAAGATATTCTACTAATTTCAAGTAGTATAGAAGTAATACTTATCAACATGGGTGTAGAATTAGGAATACGAAACGAATTAATATTACTTACAAATTAAAGTGTATGAAATAAAATATTATTTCTTACGAGTATTGAACAAAAATAATATCTCTTACCTTAAAAGGAGAGTACTTCTAACTGGTATGGCATGTATATTCTTGAAGAAAACTTGTACTGTTTTCTACGCTCAAAGCTTTTTTAAACTCAAAAGAAATACGCTCAATATTATAGAAGAAGAATTATCTAATTCTAGTGTGATTTTCATTTCTAAACTAAGCATCCTATTTATAGGAGAATGGCAGGATACTATTTAAATTTTAAAAAATCATGGATGAATAGTAAGAAAATTCACGGGCGCCGAATTCGTTCGGCAGAAATTCTTTTGATTCACTATGATGCACTATGTAGCACTATGCAAATACTATGCACAATAAAATATTCTAATAAAATAAAAACTTATAATATATATATATATATATATATATATATATATATATATATATATATATATAAGTAATAAAACAAAACTGAGATAACTTTCTCCCGATGATTTTAAAAAATAGGTAAGTGAGGGTCCATGTAATAAGCCAAATTTATAATAAATACTTCATAAAAAAACCCCTCTATTTATCTCAACTCACTTTATTTCACTAAACACATTTTAATAACATTTATTCATCATTAATATTATAACTAGCAATATTAATAAAGTAAATCATTCACAGAAAGAGGGGGCTTTCCGATAAAGGCTTTTCTTATTGGCGCGTAATTAGGTGATCAAACCTCTTTCCTCGACAGAACTTTCTAGACATCGTCAATAATACAAATAATAATATGAATAACTTTGACGTCTCAATTATTGATTTAATAATATAAAATATTATGCAGATGATACTGTGACAATAATTGAATTAATAATATGATATATTATGCAGCAATTACTGCAGCAATAATTGAATAAAATTGAGTGACTTCTCACGTAAGCATCAATAATCAAAGATATTGTGCAATACCGTGTACTACTATGCAACCACCCGTATTACTACAATTTTACCACCGGGTATTTCAACAGTTAACGGTAAAACTTTGCATTTATTTTATAAAAAGTTATTTCTGTCATTTTCTAACTTCGACAGTAATTCTATTGTGGGGTCCACCAAAGATTGTGTCGTCGTACGAATATTCCCTGATAAAAAGAATATTCCCTGACCAAACGAATATTTTATGACAACTTGCATACTTTGTAAAATTTATAAATATTACCCACAACTATAACATTATATCAAATCCACACCTTATTTTTAAAAAATAACATTTAGAGAAAATTAATCTTCATACGTTAAATCTTCCGCTTTCGGGTCCTCCATATATTTACATAACATAGATATGTAAAAAACGTTATGAACGCAAGCCATACTTGGCGGTAAGGCGAGTCTATAGGCCACAGTTCCTACTCGATCGAGGATTTTAAATGGGTCAATGAATCGAGGATTGAGCTTTTCTCTCTTTTCAAATCTCATAACTCCTTTCCACGGAGCACACATAACAACACATGATCTCCAACATTGAATTCCATGTCCCTTCGATGAAGATCATCATAACTCTTTTTTCGATCTTGTGAGGTTTTTAAACGTTGTCGGATCATTTGAATCTTTTCGTCGTCATGCGTACCAACTCCGGTCCTAACAATGTTGCTTCACCCACCACATCCCAGCATACTGGAGAACGAAACTTGCTTCCATTCAACGCCTCAAATGGAGCTATGCCTATACTTACTTGATAAATGTTGTTGTAGGAGAATTCCACTAATGGCAAGACTTGTCCCAACTTCCTTTGAAGTTTAGGACATAGAGTCTTAATATATCTTTAAGAGTTTGAATAGTCCTCTCCGACTTCCTGCCCATATGAGGATGATATGCCGAACTGAATTGTAAATTCGTGCCCATAGAGTTTTGCAAACTAAGCCAAAATCGTGAAGTGAATCTTGGGTCTCGATCAGAAACTATAGATACTGGCATACCATGCAGTCTTACAATCTTATTTATGTATATACGAGCAACACGTTCAAGTGAATAAGTTTCTCGTATAGGTAAGAAAATGAGCAGACTTGGTTAATCTATCAACAATGACCCAAATTACATCTATGCCTTGAGAAACCTTGGTAAGACCAGTAATGAAATCCATGGTAATGTGCTCCCACTTTCATTCTAAAATTTCAAGTGGTTACAATGGACCTTTTGGCACTTGATACTCTGCCTTGACACGTTGACAAGTTAGACACCTTGAGATAAACTCCGCTATCTCTCTCTCTATATTGCTCCACCAAAATATATGTAGAAGATTATGATACATTTTGGTACTTCCAAGATAGATTGCAGACGGTGTGTTGTGCGCCTCCATCATGATTTCATACTTTAAATCAGAGTCGTTAGGAACATAAAGTCTGGAGTTGACTCGAAGTATTCCTTCTTCATCGATTCTTGCTTCCGGAATAGCACCTTCTTGTATTTTCTTCCTCGTACGCATCAGCTCCAGGTCTGTAGCTTGAACAGCTTTAACTTTATCGACTAAAGTCGGTTCTACTCGTATATTTGACATCATCACGTGGGTCCTTGAAGTCTTTAACTCTATCTCCATCCTTTGTAAGTCATACAAAATGGGCCTTTGCGTTGACAATATCGCACCCGTACCCGCATATCATCTTCTACTCAACGCGTCAGCTACCACGTTCGCTTTTCCAAGATAGTATTGAATGATATGATCATATTCTTTCAACAGCTCGAGCCAACGTCGATGTCACATGTTGAGTTCTTTTTAGGTGAAGAAATATTTGAGGATTTTATGATCTATATAGATCTCCACACTCTCCCCATACATGTAATGCCTCCAGATTTTAAGGGCAAAAATGACTGCTGCCAACTCTAGATCATGAGTAGGATAATTCCTCTCATATTCTTTGAGTTGTCGTGAAGCATAGGCTATGACTTTCCCATGTTGCATGAGAACACATCCTAAACCTTTGCCTGAATGTTGAATGAGAACACATCCTAAACCTTTGCCTAAAGCATCACTGTATATGACAAATCCCTCCGAACTAAATGGTATTGTTAAAACATGTGCTGAAATGAGTCTCCTCTTGAGTTCTTGAAAACTCTTCTCACATTCCTCGCTCCAACCGAATTTTGTATCTTTTTGAGTCAGATGAGTTAATGGAGTAACGATTCGATAAAATCCTTCCACGAACTCCGATAATAAATAGCTAAGCCCAGAAAGCTACGTACTTCGGTTACTGACATAGGTTGCTCCCAGCTTTGTATTGCTTTAATTTTCGCCGGGTCAATAGATATTCCGTGATTCGATATCACGTGCCCAAGGAATACTACTTCCTCAAGTCAGAACTTGTATTTCTTCAACTTGGCATATAGCTTGTTTCCACGAAACTTTTGGAGTATTAGCCTCAAGTGTTGCTCGTGATCTTAACGACTTTTGTAGTATATGAGTATGTTATCAATAAAGACAACCACAAAATGATCCAAATATTCCTTAAATACTCAGTTCATCATATCCATGAAGGCAGCAGGGGCATTAGTAAATCCAAAAGACATGACTAGGAATTCGTAATGCCCGTACCGAGTTCTAAAAGCAGTCATTGGAATGTCATCAATTTTAATATTTAACTGATGATATCCGGAATGAAGATTGATCTTTGAAAATAATTTGGCACCTTTTAATTGGTCAAACAGGTCATCAATGCGAGGCAACGGGTACCTATTTTTTACGGTGACATGATTCAACTCCCGATAATCAATATAAAATCGCATACTCCCATCTTTTTTCTTTACGAATAGAACAGGAGCACCCCAAGAAAATGTACTAGGACGAATGAAACTGATGTCTAACAATTCCTGCAGTTGAGTTTTTAACTCCTGAAGTTCAATAGGAGCCATTTGATATGGGGATTTGGGTTTTGTACCGGGTTCAAGGTCAATACAAAACTCGATTTCACACTCTGGGGGTACGCCAGAAAGTTCTTCAGGGAATACGTCAGAAAATTTATTAACAATAGAAATATCATTCAAATCTGACGTATTTTTATTTAAATCCGTGACATGGGCTAAGAAAGTTTGACATCCATTTTTTAATAAATGAATGGCTTTATGGCTTGATATGATAGTGATTGAATTTAGTGGTTTGGTTACTTGAATTCGCATAATAGGTTGGTTAGGAATATGAAAGCTAACAACCTTACGAAAATAATCCATTTTTGTATGATGAGTAGTTAACCAATCAATCCCTAAAATCACATCAAATGCAAGTATTTTCAAAGAGATAAGATCGACAAGTAACGTGAGGGTGCCGTTTTGAATCAAACACGATTTATAAACAGTGGATGTAATGAAGGTTTCTCCCAACGGAGTTTCAACAGATAAGTCAAAGTCTAACTTCTCTGGAGTCAAATTTAAACGTTGAGCGCAAGTAGGTGAAATAAAAGAAAGGGTAGAACCGGTATCAAATAAGGTATAAACTTCGCAAGATTTTATGATTAGTTTACCCGTGATAACCTCGTTCGGGTTCCTCACTTTTTGAGAGGTCACAACAAACGCTCTCCCTTGAACTACCGGCTTTGACTTGTCTGGGACGGCCTTTGATCCCACCATCCCAGCTGGACTTGACTTCACTATATGAAAAAATCGAGCTAGGTGACCTTCTTCTATAATTGTAACACGCTTTGGGTTGTTGCGTAAAGTTTAGACTGATGTGTCTCTCCGCTCCGCATTTGTAGCATACGACCGGTGGTCGTTCTCCTTCCTTAAAAATAGGTGATGGTGCTGCTGTCTTTCCATCATTATTGAACCTTTTCTTCTTGAAATTTCCACTTCTATTATCTTGGTCGGGATTACCAACGAAGTGGTTACCATTTCTGGCATGTTGATTTTCTTCATGTTTGTTGTCACCGCTTCGATGACTGCTACCACTGATATTATCGTTTTGCTGGCTGTTATCTCTTGGTTGGGTTGACTCATTATCGCACTCTAATAACTAAGCCTTATTCACAACATCTGAATACAAACAAAGTTTATGAGAAATGAGGTATTGACGTATTTCGGGTTTAAAACCTCTTAGAAACATTCGCGTCATACGCTTCTCATTATCTACCAAATGGGATACAAACCAGGATAACTCGATAAACTTAGCCTCGTATTGCGATACTGTCATATTGTTTTGCTTCAGCTTGATGAATTCTACCTCCTTCACGTGACGAATACTTTCAGGAAAGTACTTGTCGTTGAACAATTCTTGGAACTTCTCCCAAGACATCTTCAGTGCGTCAGGCTGAGTACGTTTCACAGATTTCCACCAATGATCTGCCACTCCTCGCAACATAAAGGTGGTAAAGGGAACATTTTGCTCCCCGGAGCATCCCAAGACATCAAATATCTTGGTGATCTACTTAATCTACGTCTCTGCCTTAAGTGGTTCTGGCTTTCCCAAAAACTCCGGTGGTCCCACCTCCTTGAATTGCTTAGCAGTGACCAACCGTGAGTTCCTAACGTTTCCACCAGCATTTTGCACATGAGTCTCTCTCGTCTGATGTTGCATGAATTTCGAAAAGCCTCTGAACATCCCATCGTTCATCATTTGGTCTGTGTTGTTGTTTACCTAAGGATTATTACCTTCCTGATGCACATTATCCTGGTTATTGATCGTCGGTGACTCAACAGTCTCATGTGCTCTATTGCTTATCTCAACATTTTCATATGTCATTTTCAAACACTGCCACAAAACAAGATTTAATTGATATGCCACATATTATCCCTATATTCTGACCGACCAATTAAATAACAAATAAGCTTAGGTAGGTTATACTAGCGAAGGATTTACCCATCTCTCCCCTCCTAGTTCTAGTCTCAAATCTTAGATCTCAGCCAGGGATCATATCCCTAAGCTTTGATACCAATTGTGGCGCCCCCAAAATAGGTATACACAACCCATTCTGAGTCGCCAAATACATGGTACAAAATTCCAATACAAACTTCGTTAATACAATACGATAAACGTAAGCCGAGAGTTTTAACACGAATATTGTCTCATAGATAATATCCAAAATCAAATGGAGTCCTCATTACAATTATTATCACACTATTTTATAAAATAGTGAGGACTACTATATCCACCATCTCGAACCATCACTCCGTTCTCCGACTAGTCCCAGCTATATTCTCATTTTCTGAAGAGAACAATGAAAGTAAAGGGTGAGCTCAACTAGCCCAGTAAAGAATATTATGACTAAGATAATGCATAATAAATTATCGTTAGCCTTCAACAGTGTAAAACTGATAGAATAAAATAGACAACAAGTCTAACTGTAGCGGAACAAGTAATCCATTAGAAGAGTCAAGTAGAGCAATATATCTACTATCTTCTATGATTTAAAAGTTCATCATCAATATTTTATCGTTGTAATACATCTCAATAAATAATCCACATCATCGAATTGTCCACGCACTACGGACCAAGATATTCGTTAGTATCACATCCATGAATTATTCATGTACTACGGGCCAAGGATATTCATTATTATCACATTCACGAATTATCCATGCACTACGGGCCAAGGATATTCGTTAGTACCACCAGTGGTCATGATCATGTCAGCAACTATCCATCAATGGACTACGGTCCAATGAGAATTTTTACCACATCATTTGTAACATTACGGGTCATGATTATACCGATACATAATTTCTAGTCATAATCATAACAATCAACAGTCAATCTATGCACTACGGGCCAAAGATGACTTTCATCACAATATAAGCATGAGGATGATGACAGTGATATAAGCATCAATCAAACGAAATCAAGGATAAATATTAAAGATTTTTAATTTATTCAGAGTTTAAAAATGTCTAAATTATCAACATGATAACTGCTTTGTAGAGTAAAATTCAAGAATAATATTCATGTATCAAAGATAATTTGGACAGAAAAAAATTAATTTTTATCTTGAATAGTACCTCGGGTGAATAGTACACGAGTGAATAGTACCACATGAATAGTACTTCATAAATAGTACCCCGTGAATAGTATTCCGGCATGAAAAGGTCAAAATTTAACAAGAATATTCAAAAAAATATCATTATGAAACGATACTAGATGAAGCGCAAATTTTAAGGATATTCTACTGATTTCAAGGAATATAGAAGCAATACTTATCAACATGAGTGTAGAATTAGGAATACAAAACGAAATAATATTACTTACATACTACAGAGTATGAAAGAAAATATTATTTCTTACGATTATTGAACAAAAATAATATCTCTTACCTTAAAAGGAGAGTACTTCTGACTGGTATGACGGGGATATTCTTGAAAAAAACTTGTACTGTTTTCTACGCTCAAAGCTTCCTTAAATTCAAAAGAAATGTGCTCAATATTATAGAAGAAGAATTCTCTGATCTTGGTATAATTTTCATTTCTAAACTAAGCATCCTATTTATAGGAGAATGGCAGGATACTATTTGAATTTTAGAAAATCACGGATGAACAGTAAGGAAATTCACGGGCGCCGAATTTGTTAGGCTGAAATTTTTTTGATTTACTATTCAGCACTATGCAAATAATATGCATTACTATGCACAATAAAATATTCTAATAAAACAAAATTTATAATAAATATATATATATTTATAAGTAATAAAAAAAATTGAGACAACTTTCTCCCGGCGATTTTAAAAAATGAGTAAGTGGGAGTCCATGTAATAAGCCAAAAAAAATAAAAAAAATAAACACTAAGCCGCTACTATGTGTAGCGGTTGGCATTTTTAGCAGAGAGAAAATTCAAAGCATTTTGGTGTTTAATTTTATTTTATTTTTACTTTGTTGTAGGTTTCAGTAATAATATTTATTTTATTATTACTAAAATTTTGTAATAATATTTATGGAAAGTAACTTGTCTCATTATTACAAAATTACAAAAATAATATTATTTAATATTAATAATAATATTAACTAACTAATAATTTTGTAATAATATTTAATTTAAAAGTTTAAGATAATAATTTTTCAATAATATTTATTTTAAAAGTGGGACAAAAAAATATTAGCTAGTTAATATTATTTTTAATATTAATATTAGTTAGTTAATATTTTTAATAATAATAAAATTATTTAGTAATATAAATTGAGACAAACAAAATGGGACAAACAAATAAATTGGGTAAAGGCAGGGTAAGTAGCTCATTGCAGGAGCGGTTGACATTCTTTTTTTTTTAGTAAGCCGCTACTATGTGTAGCGATGCTTCTTCTTT
This sequence comes from Panax notoginseng, assembly GCA_016801055.1. Taxonomy (NCBI): domain Eukaryota; kingdom Viridiplantae; phylum Streptophyta; class Magnoliopsida; order Apiales; family Araliaceae; genus Panax; species Panax notoginseng. Next base: position 20,063,152 of record CM029018.1, read on the forward strand.
TTTAAATCTCAGTCATTCATTAACTTGATCAACGGTGGAGATATTGGTTGCCGAATAGTATCCATGGCAACTGGTTTTCATGGATGCATCCCTATATATATATATATATATATATATATATATATATATATATATATATATATATATATATATATATATATGTATATGTGTGTGTGTGTGTGTGTTTAAGACGACAATTAGGTTTAAACCCTAGCTGTTTTATTTATAGAATAATTAACGGTCAAAATATATCGCCGTCAAGATTATGAAACCCTAGTTCCCATTATACCAAATATTATCAGTAATATTATTTATAGGCAACATAATTACAAAACTCATAAATAAAGTGATTAAATTAATGCAATATGTAAGCCCAATAATTGTATAAATAGTAGATACTACATAAGGAAATACATTAAAATAAAATATTATAACAATTTTTCCCCCTCAGCTTTCATTTTCATGGTTGAGTTGGATGATGGTTTATGTATTCTTAATTATCAAATTATCTTTCATCTTTTTCGGAATCTGCTAGGAGAGAATTGGGATGGAATACGAACAATTAATTAGTTATGATTTTTTATTTTTATTTTGATAATTTCAAATGCCATTTCTGGTATGCTAATTGAGTATGTTATTTGGAGTTGGGGAATTTTTTTATAGAACCTATTATATTGTAATTTGATTCTATGGAGGGAACTAGGCACTTATGACAAAGTTACCTTCTTCATGTAGCACCTTAGTTAATTATGAAATTTTTAGACTTTTGCTGAGTGATAGATTCAAACTTGTGAGCTTGCACAATATGGGTAGAGTCTTAAGACTTAAAGTTTTATCTCTGTTTTCTAATTATTGATGTACTTGTTATAGAACTTTAGCAGACCTTAGGCGGATACTCTAGCTTCTGCAATTTTGGGGGAGAAAAAAAGAAGGAATGAGAGATCAAAGCTCATCATTCTACCTTTGATAAGTTGCCTTTTATAGACAATAAAAGTGGAAAACAAATCCAAAAAGATAATCATCAAATCAAGGACTAGACCAATGATCTAGTTATAGCCCCATCAGTTTGAAATGTTTAGAAAATCATATAATATTATAACATTCGCCCTTGATTTCCTAAGATAGAAGATTATGTCTCATTAAAAACCTTGCTAAGAAAACTAGTGAGAAAAAACTTAGCGAAGTAAAAAAGAGTACATATCTTTTACATAAATATATTATACTTTAATTGGTTGTCTCATTAAAATCTTGTTAGAAAAAATCCATTGGGATAAAAAAAATTGTGACTAAGCAAAAAGAGTATAGTCTCCCCTTCAAAATAAATTTATTACTCCTTGATGAAATTTTGTGATAAGTCTTTCAGTCGACGCATTCCAATCTTATTTCAAAGTTTTGCAAACATTGCATTCGGTAGTGACTTTGTGACTAAGTCGGCTAGATTATCACATTATCAAATTTGATGCACATCTATATCACCCTTCTTTTGCAGCTCATGTGTGTAAAAGAATTTAGGTGAAAAGTCTTTTGTTTTATCTCCCTCGATGTATCCTCCTCTAAGTTGAGAAATGCATGTAGTGTTATCCTCATATATAATTGTATGAATGTCTTTGATTGATGGCAATTCATATGACTCTTGGATATGTTGAACAATTGACCTCAACCAAACACACTCTCTACTTGCTTCATGTATTGCGGGAATCTTTGAATGATTTGAAGATGTAGCTATCAGATTTTCTTTGTGGATTTCTAGGATATAGTCTGTTGAAACTTGTGACTCATAACATAAAAGCTATTAAAAAAGGCTAGTGCGGAGTGTAGCGGAGCGGAGCGAAGCGACACACAAGCCCATCAGGGTTGAACCAAAGGTTACGGGGGAGGTATGGGGGGCGGAGCCCCCCCGCGGTACGATACAGAGTTTCTGCATGTATGGCGTGGGGTGCGTCGGTGAAAGACTAGGAGTGGTGCAGGGAGCGCCAGGATCGATGCAGGTTCTGCCTGTGTGGCACGGGGAGCGTCAGTGACAACTTGGAAGCGGAACGGGGCACGCCGGTCAGCAGACTGAAGTTTAATGGTTTATTTTTTGAAGGACATTATGGGTATTTGAGCCATAATGTGAAGTAGGTTTAGAATATGATTAGTAGCTATAAATATTATCTATTGTAAAGCCTTATGTAAAGAGAAATCATTCATAAAATAATAAGCCGCCTGTGGAGTACCCGAATTGGGGAACCACATAAATCTCTGTATGTTAATTCTCTATTATCGTGTGCGTGTGTGTGATCCTAATTTCTAACATAGACGTGAAACAATATATAAAGACATAACTTGTTTGTGATCTCCCAATGTGTAAATCTAATAAATATCCTTCATTAGCATATCCAACCAATCGCGACGTTGAATCTCTTGTATAAAATAAACCAAGATATATAATTCCACGGAGGTATCTCAAAACGTGTTTGATCTCATCCCAACGCCTCTTTGTCGGAGAAAAACTGGATCTTACCAATAAGTAGACAGCAAGTAATATCGGGTCGTGTACAGTTTGCAAAATACATAAAAACACCTATTGCACTTAGATATGGAACTTCAAGTCCAAGAACTTCTTTCCCACTAGAGGCCAAAATGAAGTTTTATCGATTTCTAAAGATCGAACAACCATTGAGGTAATCAAAGGCATGGCCGGAACCAGGGGTCTAGGGGGGTCATATGACACCCCACCCTAGAATTTTTTAGGGTTATTTGTTTTTCTTTTCCTTCCTTTTTTTATGTATTTCTTTTTCTCTTTTGCTTTTTTTTTGCTTTTTACTTTATCATCAAAGTGAGGCAAAAAAAGTGGTAACAATTCTCTCTAAACTAATTAAAAATAAAAAGTTTGAGAAATAAAATAATTTTTATTGGATCCTACTATAGTGATCATAAGTTCACCATAGTTCTATCCTATCAAAATTATTAAATCTATCTTCTTCTATTTATTTTTTGTTATTGTTGGAATTCATTCTTTCAAGCTAATTAATCCCATGAGCTACAATATAAGATTTTGAATATATAATATTATAATTTGTAATTTATCTATAAAAGTAGCTAATCAGTTGACTAAAAATTTCAAAGTCTGATTAATTGTCTCATAGTTCGGGAATAATTATAATATATATATATATATATATATATATATATATATATATATATATGTAAGACCCTAACTTTTTAATAAAGATGATTTTTCTATTAATATCATTTTTGAATATTATGGAATGAATTTGATATAATGTTATAGTTGTAGGTAATATTTATAAATTTTGCAAAGTACGCAAGTTGTTATATAATATTCGAATGGTCGGGAAATATTCGTTTTAACAGGGAATATTCGTACAACGGCACAATTATTGGTGGACCCCACAACGGAATTATTGCCAGATTAAGAAACGACAAAAATACTTTATGAAAATAACGGCGGAAGTTTTACCGTTAACTGTTAAAACACCCAGTGTTAAAAGTACAGTAATACGCGTGGTTTCATAATAGCACACGATATTGATTATTGATACTTACGTGAGAAGTCACTCAGTTTTGTTCAATTATTGCTACAGTAATTGCTGCATAGTATCTCACGTTATTTAATTCAATTATTGTCAATATTTTATATATTATTAAATCAATAATTGAGATGATAAAGTTATTTCTATTATTATTTGTAATATTAACAATGTCTAGAAGTTCTGTCAAGGAGAGGTTTGGTCACCTAATTGGGCGCCAATATGGAGAAATCCTTATTGGAAAGTTCCCTCTTTCCTGGGAACGACCTGGTCGATTAATATTGCGAATTATAATAATGATGATAAATGTTGTTAAAAATATTGAGAGAATTTTTTTATGAAGTAGCTGTAAATTTAACTTGTTATTTGGACCCCCCATTTACTTATTTTTCAAAACTGTAGGTAGAAGTTATCTCAGTTTTGTATATATATATATATATATATATATATATATATATATATATATATATGCAGGTTTGAATTATTGGCAGGGAGGGGGTCACGGGAATGCATCCCGTGAATTTATTATGAGCATGTGTGTGTGTATATATATATATATATATATATATATATATATATATATATAATATATATTTTATTTTATTTAAAAGTTTTTATTTTATTAGAATATTTTATTGCATAGTATCCTTTCCATTCTCCTATAAATAGGATGCTTAGTTAGAATTGAAAATCACACCAGAAGTTCAGAGAATTCTTCTTCTATAATCTTGAGCGTATTTCTTTAGAGTAAGAAAGCTTTGAGCGTAGAAACTAGTGCAAGTTTTCTTCAAGTATATCCCCGCCCTACCCGTCGGAATACTCTTCTTTTTAAGGTAAGGAGTATTATTTCTTTCTTATTCATAAAGAGAACTTCTGTTATTCCATTCTTTATCATTATGTTGGAATATCCTGTCTATGCGAAGTACCGCATACATGGTGAAATTCTTCTGTTATTTCATTCTTTATTATTCTGTTGGAACATCATGTCTGTGCGTTTACGCATGACCTGGTTCCGTTATTTATTATTCTGTTAGAATATCCTGTCTGTGCATTTATGCATGACCTGGTTCCGTTATTTATTATTTTGTTAAAATATCATGTCTGTACGTTTACGCATGACCTGGTTCCGTTATTTATTATTCTGTTGGAATAACCTGTCTGTGCGGTCTATCGCATGCCTGGTGATTTCTTTTGTTATTCCATTCTTTATTATACTCAGTTGGTTAACATTTTGACTTCTATACTCCATGAAATTAGTGGAATATCCTTGATATTTGCGCTTCATCCAGTATCTTTTCATGGAAATATTCTTCTGAACATTCTTGAATTTTACTCTACAAAGAAGTATCATGTTGACAAATTGGGCGTTATTAGTTCCTAGATAAATTAATTTTTGAACTTGTTTTATTGAATTCTTATATCATTGTCATCATCATCATGTTTATATTATGTTGAAAGTCATTTGTGGCCTGTAGTTCATAGATGGACTTGGTATGATTATGACCAGGGATTATTCGGTATAATCATGACCGTAATGTTACAAATGATGTGGTAAAAGTCCTCATTGGCCCGTAATGCATTGATGAAAAGTTGTTGGCATGATCATGACCATTGATGAATACACGAATATCCTTGGCCCGTAGTGCATAGATAATTTATGGTTGTGATACTAATGAATATCCTTGGCCGTAGTGCAGGGATGATGTGGATTATTTATTAAGCTGAGTCTCAGCAATAAAAGTGATGAAAAACCTTTTAAATCATAAAAGATAGTAGATTTTATTCTCTACTTGACTCTTTTAATGGATTGCTTGTTCCGCTGCAGTTAAACTTGATGTTTGTTATATTGTATCAGTTTAACACTGTTGAAGGCTAACGATAATTTATTCTGCATTATCTTAGTCATAATATTTCTTACTGGGCTAGTTGAGCTCACCCTTTTACTTTCATTGTTCTCTTCAGGAAATGAGAACGTAGCAGAGACTAGTCGGGGAACGGAGTGACGGTCCAGATGATAGCATTAGTAGTCCTCACTATTCTATAAAATAGTGTGATAATAAATGTATTGAGGACTTATTTTGAGTTTGAGTACTGTCTAGAAGACAATATTTGTATTAAAACTCACAGCTCATATTGTATATTTAAGATTGCATTTTTATTCGGTACCATGTATTTGGCGACTCAGAATAGGTGATGTATACCTATTTTGGGGGCGTCATAGTTGGTATCAAAGCTTAGGGATATGATCCCTGGCTAAGATGTGAGACTAGAACTAGGAGGGGAGAGACGGGAAATTACTTCGCTTGTATGACCTACCTAAGTTTATTTGGTATTTAATTGGTCGGTCAGAGTATAGGGATAATATGTTACATGTCAATTAACCTTTGTTTTGTGGCAGTATCTGAAAATGACCTCCGAGAATGTTGAGAATAGCAATGAAGCACAGGAGACCGTTGAATCTCCACATATCAACAATCAGGATGATGTGCATCATGAAGGAGACAATGCTCATGCAAACAACAACACTGACCAAATGATGAATGATGGAATGTTCAAAGGCTTTATGCAATTCATGCCACATCAGGCGAAAGCGACTCCTATCCAAAATATAGGTGGAAACACTGGAAACTCTCAGACGGTCATTGCTAAACAGTTCAAGGAGCTAGGACCGCCGGAGTTTATTGGAGAGCTAAAACCACTAAAGGTGAAAACGTGGATAAAGCAGATCACCAAGATATTTGATGTCTTAAGATGCGCCGAGGAGCAAAAGGTTCCCTTTGCCACCTTTATGTTGCGAGGAGAGGCAAATTACTGGTGGGAATCGATAAAGCGTACTCAACCTGCCGTACTGAAGATGTCTTGGGAGAAATTTCAAGAACTGTTCAACGACAAGTACTTTCCCGAAAGTATTCGTCACATGAAAAAGACAGAGTTCATCAAGTTAGAGCAGAATAATATGACTGTGTCGTAGTACGAAGCTAAGTTTGTCGAGTTGTCCCGGTTTGCGTCCCACTTGGTTGATAATGAGGAGAGAATGACGCGAATTTTTTTAAGAGGTTTGAAATCGGAGATTCGTCAATATCTTATTTCTCATAAACTGTGTTTGTATTCAGATGTGGTAAATAGGGCTCAGTTATTGGAGAGCGATAACGAGTCAACGCAACCAAGAGAAAGCAACCGGCAAAATGATAATACCAGTGGTAGCAGTCATCGAAGCGGTGACAACAAACGTGGAGGGAATCAACATGCCAGAAATGGTAACCACTTCGGTGGTAATCATGGCCAAGACAATAAGAATGGACATTTCAAGAAGAGGAGATTCAACAATGATGGAAAGACGTCAGCACCAACACCCATTGTTAAGGAAGGAGAACGACCACCTATCATATGCTTCAAATGCGGAGGGGAGGGACATATCAGTCTAAATTGTGCGATGCCATCCAAAGCGTGTTATAATTATGGAAGAGAAGGTCACCTACCCCGATTTTATCGTGCACCGAAGACAAGTCCAGTTGGAACGGTGACACAAAAGGCCGTCCCAAAAAAGTCAAAACCGGTAGTGCAAGGGAGAGCGTTTGTTGTGACCTCCCAGAAAGCAAGGAACCTGGACGACGTCATCACGGGTAAGCTTATCATAAACTCTAGCGAAGTCTATACCTTATTTGATACCGGTTCTACCCATTCTTTTATTTCTTCTACTTGCGCTCAATGTTTAAATTTGACTCTGGAGAAATTAGACTTTGACTTATCTGTTGAAACTCTGTTGGGAGAAACCTTCATTACATCCACTATTTATAAGTCTTGTTTAGTTCAAATCGACAACCGCACATTACCTGTCGATCTTATTTCTTTGAAAATACTTGCATTTGATGTGATTCTAGGGATTGATTGGTTAACTACTCATCATGCAAAAATTGATTATTTTCATAAGGTTGTTAGCTTTCATATTCCTAACCAACCTATTATGCGAATTCAGGCAACCAAACCATTAAAATCAATCACTGTCATCTCAAGCCATAAAGCTATTTGTTTATTAAAAAACGGATGTCAAGCTTTCTTAGCTCATGTCACGGATCTAAACAAAAGTACGTTAGTTTTGAATAATATTTCTATTGTTAATAAATTCCCTGATGTATTCCCTGAAGAACTTCCTGGCCTACCCCCAGAGCGTGAAATTGAATTTTGTATTGACCTTGAACCCGGTACAAAACCTATTTCCAAAGTCCCATATCGAATGGCTCCTATTGAACTTCAGGAGTTAAAGACCCAACTGCAGGAATTGTTAGACATTGGCTTTATTCGTCCTAGTACTTCTCCTTGGGGTGCTCCTGTTCTATTCGTGAAGAAGAAAGATGGGAGTATGCGACTTTGTATTGATTATCGGGAGTTGAATCATGTCACCGTCAAAAATAGGTACTCATTGTCACGTATTGATGACCTATTTGACCAGTTGCAAGGCGCCAAAATCTTTTCAAAGATTGATATTCGTTCCGGATATCACCAATTAAAAATTAGAACTGATGACATTCCAAAGACGGCTTTCAGAACTCCGTACGGGCATTATGAATTCCTAGTCATGTCTTTTGGATTGACTAATGCTCCTGCTGCCTTCATGGATATGATGAACCGAGTATTCAAAGAATATTTAGATCACTTTGTGGTCGTCTTTATTGATGACATCCTCATATATTCCAAAAGCCGTGAAGATCATGAGCAACACTTGAGGCTGATACTCCAAAAGCTTCGTGAAAATAAGCTTTATGCCAAATTAAAGAAATGTGAGTTCTGGCTTGAATAAGTAGCATTCTTTGGGCACGTAGTGTCAAGTCATGGAATATCAGTTGACCCAGCAAAGATTGAAGCTATTCAAAGCTGGGAGCAACCTAAATCAATGACCAAAGTACGTAGTTTTCTCGACTTAGCTGGTTATTATCGGAGATTCGTGGAAGGATTTTCTCGAATTGCTACTCCATTAACTCAGCTGACTCGGAAAGAAACAAAATTCGGTTGGAGCGAACAATGTGAGAAGAGTTTTCAGGAACTCAAGAGGAGACTTATTTCAGCACCTGTTCTGACAATACCATCTGGCTAAGAGGGATTTGTCATCTACAGTGATGCTTCGGGCAAAGGGTTAGGATGTGTTCTCATGCAACATGAAAAAGTCATAGCCTATGCCTCGCGACAACTCAAAGAATATGAGAGGAATTATCCTACTCATGATCTAGCATTGGCAGCTGTTGTCTTTGCACTTAAAATTTGGAGGCATTACTTGTATGGGGAGAAAGTTGAGATCTTTACGGATCATAAAAGCCTCAAATATTTCTTCATCCAAAAGGAACTCAACATGCGACAACGACGTTGGCTTGAACTATTGAAAGATTATGATCATACCGTCCAATACCATCCTGGAAAAGCGAACGTGGTAGCTGACGCATTGAGTAGAAGATCATATGCGGGTACGAGTGCAATATTGTCAACGCAAAGGCCCATTTTGTATGACTTGCAAAGGATGGAGATAGAGATAAAGACTCCAGGGACCCATGTGACGATGGCGAATATACGAGTAGAACCGACTTTAATCGATAAAGTTAAAGCTGCTCAAGCTACAGACCTGGAGCTGATGCGTATAAGGAAGAAAGTGCAAAAAGGTGCTATGCCAAAAGCAAAAATTGATGAAGAATGAATACTTCGAGTCAACTCCAGACTTTGTGTTCCTAACGACCCTGATTAAAAATATAAAATCATGATGGAGGCGCACAATACACCATTTGTAATCCATCATGGGAGTACCAAAATGTATCGTGATCTTCGTCATACATTTTGGTGGAGCAATATGAAGAGAGAGATAGCGCTGTTTATCTCAAGGTGTCTAACTTGTTAACGAGTCAAGGCGGAGCATCAAGTACCAAAAAGTCCATTGCAACCACTTGAAATTCTAGAATGGAAATGGGAGCACATAACCATGGATTTCGTTACCAGTCTTCCCAAGGTTTCTCAATGCATAGATGCGATTTGAGTCATTATTGATAGATTGACCAAGTCGGCTCATTTCTTACCTATACGAGAAACTTATACACTTGAACGTCTTGCTCGTACGTACATAAATGAGATTGTAAGACTGCATGGTATGCCAGTATCTATAGTTTCTGATCGAGACCCAAGATTCACTTCACGATTTTGGGTTAGCTTGCAGAAAGCTATGGGCACGGATTTACGATTTAGCTCGGCATATCATCCTCAGACGGACGGGCATTTGGAGAGGACTATTCAAACTCTTGAAGATTTATTAAGACTCTGTGTCCTTGACTTCAAGAAAAGTTGGGATAAGTTCTTACCATTGGTGGAGTTTTTCTACAACAACAGTTATCAAGCAAGTATTGGCATGGCTCCATTTGAAGCGTTGTATGGAAGAAAGTGTCGATCTCCAGTATGTTGGGATGAGGTGGGTGAAGAAACGTTGTTGGGACCGGAGTTGGTACGTATGACTACGGAAAAGATTCAAACGATCCAACAACGTATAAAAACCTCACAAGATCGACAAAAGAGTTATGCTGATCTTCATCGAAAGGACGTGGAATTCGATATTGGAGATCATGTGTTGTTACGTGTTGCTCCATGGAAAGGAGTTACGAGATTTGGAAAGAGAGGAAAGCTCAATCCTCGATTCATTGGCCCATTTTTAATCCTCGATCGAGTAGGAACTGTGGCCTATAGACTCGCTTTACCGCCAAGTATGTCTCGTGTGCATAACGTTTTTCACATATCCATGTTACGTAAATAATTGGAAGACCCGAACCATATTATTGAGTTAGAACCGGACGAAATAGTGGAAGATTTGACGTATGAAGAAGTTCCTGTTCAAATCTTGGATAAGAAGGAACATATTCTACGCTCCAAGGTTATACCTCAAGTCAAAGTTTTATGGAGAAACCACGATATTGAGGAAATGACTTGGGAGTTAGAATCTGAAATGAAATCAAGGTATCCTTACCTCTTCGATATACCAGGTACGTACCCTAATTTTGAGGGCGAAATTTCATAAGAAAGGGAGGTTGTAAGACCTCAACTTTTTTATAAAGATGATTTTTCTATAAATATCATTTTTGAATATTATGGAATGAATTTGATATAATGTTATAGTTGTAGGTAATATTTATAAATTTTACAAAGTACGCAAGTTGTTATATAATATTCGATTGGTCGGAAAATATTCGTTTTAACAAGAAATATTCGTACAACGGCACAATCATTGGTGGACTCCCCAACGGAATTATTGTCGAATTGAGAAACGACAAAAATACTTTATGAAAATAACGGCAGAAGTTTTACCGTTAACTGTTGAAACACCCGGTGTTAAAAGTACAGTAATACGCATGGTTGTATAGTAGCACACGGTATTGATTATTGATGCTTACGTGAGAAGTCACTCAGTTTTGTTCAATTATTGCTACAGTAATTGCTGCATAGTATCTCACGTTATTTGATTCAATTATTGTCAATATTTTATATATTATTAAATCAATAATTGAGATGACAAAATTATTAATATTATTATTTATAATATTAACGATGTCTAGAAGTTCTGTCAAGGAGAGGTTTGGTCACCTAATTGCGCGCCAATAAGAAAAAATCCTTATTGGAAAGCCCCCTCTTTCCTGAGAATGACCTGGTCGATTAATATTATAAATTATAATAATGATGATAATTATTATTAAAAATATTGAGAGAATTTTTTTATGAAGTAATTGTTGTAAATTTTACTTGTTATTTAGACCCCCCATTTACTTAATTTTTAAAACTGTAGGTAGAAGTTATCTCAATTTTGTTTATATATATATATATATATATATATATATATATATATATATATATATATATATATATATATATTATATTTTATTTAAAAGTTTTTATTTTATTAGAATATTTTATTGCATAGTATCCTTTCCATTCTCTTATAAATAGGATGCTTAGTTAGAATTGAAAATCACACTAAAAGTTCAGAGAATTCTTCTTCTATAATCTTGAGCGTATTTTTTTAGAGTAAGAAAGCTTTGAGCGTAGAAACTAGTGTAAGTTTTCTTCACGTATATCCCCGCCCTACCCGTCGAAATACTCTTCTTTTTAATGTAAGGGATATTATTTCTTTCTTATTCATGAAGAGAACTTCTGTTATTCCATTCTTTCTTATTCATGAAGAGAACTTCTGTTATTCCATTATTTATCATTATGTTAGAATAACCTGTCTATGCGAAGTACCGCATACATGGTGAAATTCTTCTGTTATTTCATTCTTTATTATTCTGTTGGAACATCATGTCTGTGCGTTTACGCATGACCTGGTTCCGTTATTTATTATTCTGTTAGAATATCCTGTCTGTGCATTTATGCATGACCTGGTTCCGTTATTTATTATTTTGTTAAAATATCATGTCTGTACGTTTACGCATGACCTGGTTCCGTTATTTATTATTCTGTTGGAATAACCTGTCTGTGCGGTCTATCGCATGCCTGGTGATTTCTTTTGTTATTCCATTCTTTATTATACTCAGTTGGTTAAAGTTTTGACTTCTATACTCTATGAAATTAGTGGAATATCTTTGATATTTGCGCTTCATCCAGTATCTTTTCATGCAAATATTCTTCTGAGCATTCTTAAATTTTATTCTACAAAAAAGTATCATGCTGACAAATTGGACGTTATTAGTTCCTGGATAAATTAATTTTTGAACTTGTTTTATTGAATTCTTATATCATTGTCATCATCCTCATGTTTATATTATGTTGAAAGTCATTTGTGGCCTGTAGTGCATAGATGGACTTGGTATGATTATGACCAGGGATTATTCGGTATAATCATGACCGTAATGTTACAAATGATGTGGTAAAAGTCCTCATTGGCCCGTAATGCATTGATGAAAAGTTGTTGGCATGATCATGACCATTGATGAATACACGAATATCCTTGGCCCGTAGTGCATAGATAATTTGTGGTTGTGATACTAATGAATATCATTGGCCGTAGTGCAGGGGTGATGTGGATTATTTATTAAGCTGAGTTTCAGCGATAAAAGTGATGAAAAACCTTTTAAATCATAAAAGATAGTAGATTCTATTCTCTACTTGACTCTTTTAATGGATTGATTGTTCCGTTGCAGTTAAACTTGATGTTTGTTATATTGTATCAGTTTAACACTGTTGAAGGCTAACGATAATTTATTCTGCATTATCTTAGTCATAATATCTCTTACTGGGCTAGTTGAGCTCACCCTTTTAATTTCATTGTTCTCTTCAGGAAATGAGAACGTAGCATGGACTAGTCAGAGAACGGAGTGACGGTCCAGATGATAGCATTAGTAGTCCCCACTATTCTATGAAACAGTGTGATAATAAATGTATTGAGGACTTATTTTGAGTTTGAGTAGTGTCTAGAAGATAATATTTGTATTAAAACTCACAGCTCATGTTGTATATTTAAGATTGTATTTGTATTCAGTACCATGTATTTGGCGACTCAGAATAAGTGATGTATACCTATTTTGGGGGCGTCACACACACACACACACATACATATATATATATATGTACATATTTAAAATCATTAGATTCACAACTAAAAAGTTAACAAGGGTTAGAATAAGATGTTGTGAAATACTGTAATTGGGCAAAATAAATTTGAAAAAAGCACTTCAAGCGTTAATAAATAATTTTTTTACTAATTTATTTTGATCACCCTCTATAAATGTTCTGATTCCGCCACTGGTCAAAGGGTGAGCTTTATCCATATGAAAATGACTAAGAATCTTTTCAGTATATGTGAATTGATGAACAAAAATTTCAAATGCTAAATGCTCCACTTGTATTTTCAAACAAAATTTGTCTTTCCAAAATCTTTCATTTCAAATTCATCTTTTAAATAAGTAGCAGTTCTTGTGATTTCTTCAGATGTACCTACAACATTCAAATCATCTACATATACAACAATGATGGTAAATCCACTTTTTGTTTTCTTAATAAAAACACATGGGCATACTTGATTATTTGTATATTCATCTTTTATTAAATAATCACTAAGTCAATTATACCACATATGACCAGACTGTTTCAACCCATATAATAAGCGTTGCAACTTGATTGAATATATGTGACGCGCGGGACTTTTGTGATTCAGCCATTTTCAATCATTCAAGAATTCTCATGTACAGAACTCATTATCCAATGAACCATATAGGTATGCAATTACATTATCCATCAGACGTGTTTCTAAACCTTACATTATTGTCATACCTAATAAAAAGTGATTCCATCCATCACTAGAGAGTATATATCCTGATAATCAATCAAGTTTTTATGAAAAACCTTACGTTACAAGTCGGACTTTATATCTCAAAATTTTATTTTTCTTATTTGGCTTTCGCACAAATACCCATTTGTGCATCAATTGTATGGTTTAAGAGTAAGACAGGCTTGGAACTTGCAACATTGGCATTATCCTGAATTATTATTAGCCACAAGTCCCACATTTATTTGTCTCAAATGTAAGGCCTGATCTGTCTAAATGGAGGATTATATATCCAAATAGACATGGGATGATGGGAATGAGCTAGAGGTGCATGGTTAGCCAGGATGAAGTCGGGCGACGAAGTGCACCAGGGTCGTGGGCTTGTTCAGGTTGAGGTACAACTCAATATTACAATATGAGTTAATTAATATATTGCGATAAAATAATAAAAATATTTTCCTTTATCAATAAAATAATTAATGTTTTTAGTGTTTCAAAAATATATTTGTATTTAATGAGGGTGTGTTTATTGTCCAAACTTCAATCAACTTAAAACTTTAAAGTTTTGGTCAAGAACATTTGGCTAGAGGAAAGTAAAAATTTGGCTAATTTTTTTTTTAATTATTAGCAAAAATAATATCTTAAATCGGTATTCTTTGTATTAAGAATAACATGGGGATAATAAAATAACTAAATAAGTCTTTTTGTCAGAACACCTTTCACACTGGGATAATAAAATAACTAAAAAAGAATATGATTGCTATAGATATTACTAAAATAGTATCATTAAAATTTTAGAAAAATAATTAAAAAAAAAACTCTTTTTAACTCCATCTGGTTTAAAATTAGAGATGCATTTGTAAAATGACGACTCTTAATAAGAATTTTATGTTCTCAAATATAATCTTAGTATTAGTTAGGAATTTAATTATGGTGGTTTGATATTGAAAATTATAGTAAAAAAAATAATTACAAATTTGGAATACTATATAATTTTATAGTTATAAAATAGAAATATATTTTTAATTTTAGAACGAATTAAAAAATAATATATTTTTAATTTTAGAACAAAGAAAGTATTTAAGTATTAGGTTATTTTAACATTAGACGTGATGGATGGACTTAGTTTCAAGTGTTTGGACAAAGACACTTATACTTTTGGGATAAAATTGGTGTGTTATGGGCCAAACAAATATACTGAGTATTATAATTTGGTTAAGAAAATAAATTTTTATAATCTAAAATTATGAATTTAAGGGCTGCAAATTCTTAGTGCTGAAGAAATGCCATTAGAAACCATGTGGGCCGGAGGCTACTTTTATTGCTAAATACTCTCTTTCTCTTTAAAAGGACGATTAAAATATAATTTTCACATCTATTAAAAAAAATTATAAATTAAATTTATTTCTTGTAGCCCTCACAAAATTATATAGAGTGACGAGTATTTTTATTTTTTATATTAATGGATTAATCTTTTTTTATTTCATTATTTTGAGGACAAAAAATTATCCACGTCATCATCATGACACGTAAGCAAAGGCTGCCTTTTTTCTTGGAATAAGTCTTAAACGGAATATTTTATGACTGGTTGACTTACCCACGTTTTCCCATTTGTCATTGGTTTTCTTTTTTTCTTGTTTATAAGAAGAGAATATATTTTATTTTTTTGGCTGAGTGGATCATTTGTCAGCATAGACTTATATACCCTTCTCCTCCATTTATAACCGTGTTTATTTATTGGATAAAATTATGATACCGGTTGAATATCCTGAAAATTACTTTGGAATCAACTTTTTTTTATTTGGTTTCCTCAGAAAAATTGTGGGGAGGGTATTAAACAAATATATTTTTAACTCCTATATATGTACAACTTTTGTTTTTATAAGAATTTTATAGAAAGGACATATATGGGTCGTTATCCAAATATTCATGGATCCTAATTTTCTTTTATGAAGTATTTTCAAAAAAATATATTATATTTTTATAATTCAATTAAGTAACTGATATTTTCATATATATTTTTAATATTTCTATATGATTCTATCTCAAATGAACATGGGTATGTTTATTTGCAAAGATTATAATCCCGATAATATAATTCATGTGATTAAAATCTCAAAACTATTAATTTATGGATTATAACCTCCGCGGGATTATAATTATAATCTCAAGATATATAATCCATGAGATTATAATCCCAAGACTATTAATATATTCAGGGATTATAATTCAAGGATTATAATTATAATCTCAAGACTATTAAGTTATTTTATAATCTCTAAACTAATAGTATTAAGTTTGAATTTAAAAATATATAAGACACTTGAAATTAATAATCATATCACAAGTATAATTATTGCAAACAAACATAATATAAATGTATTAAATTTAAACTCTTATTATATATACATGTAGGCAATAGTAGTCCTATTTGACCTTCTTATTAATTGGTTGCCTAGCTACCTTCAATTCTCTAGCTCACTTGCTACTTTCTACTTGCCAGCTTACACCTCTTTCTCTCTCCAGAACTCTCTCTTTCTCTCTTAACTTTTGTGTGTGATCAAGTCTGAAAAATGAATAATCTAAAGATGGTGGAGGCAAATTTGCCGGCAGGGTTCAGGTTTCATCCAAGAGATGAAGAACTGGTATGTGATTACTTGATGAAGAAGATAACACACTCTGAGCAACCTCCTATTCTCATGGAAGTTGATCTTAACAAGTCTGAACCTTGGGACATTCCTGGTAATCATCATCATCATCATCATCATCATCATCATCTTTTATCTCATCATACTAAACACTACATATATATTTAGATATATTTATCCTAGGGGCTTATGGGAAATTTAGGAGAAATTTACAATTTTATATTGTGTTTTAGTTATTTCTATTTTTTTTTAAAGAATTGATATTTTCACAAGTAATTAAATTTGATAATTCCATAAACTCTTTCTCACATTAATAGTAAGTGGGATCTACCTTATATGAGAGAGAACCTTGTGAAAATATCAAATTTATTTGTGAAGATATTAAAAAAAAATTATACTTTTGATAAGAACTAGACTCGATTCTATGACCGCACAAAGTAAAAGGAAAAGGAGAGGCCATTATTAATTAGTTTACATTCTTCATTAATTAAATTCTCATTATTCAGTTCTCTCTATAAATGTGTGTGTTCAAGAATATTAATGATCTCGTTTTCTTTATTTATGTGGTGCACATATTATGCATGAGAGAGAAAGAGAGAAAGAGTTAATTTGTTTTATATGAGGTGATGGGAAACTAGTCTTGCTGATTATATTGGACATTAATTAGATTTTTTCTGGAAGCCAGTAATATATATATATATATATATATATATATATATATATATAACTTTTCCTTAAGACTTTATACTGTTTGGAACAACTATATATATAAGACTTTATACTGTTTGGAACAACTATATATATATATATATATATATATATATATATATATATATATATATATAGAGAACAAGGATCAAATGCATACCTCTTATCTTACTCACTCGTGCTCACCCCCTTTAGGCGACAGTTTCGATCATACAACCGTCGTCTATACTTTTAGCGACGCTATATGTTGTCTGTCGCTAAAAGTATAGACGACGGTTGTATGACCGAAACCGTCGCCTAAAGGGGGGTGAGTACGAGTGTGTAAGATAAGGGATATGCACTTGATTCAGACCGATATATATATATATATATATATATATATATATATATATATATATATATATATATATATCTTCTTGCCCTTTTTGTTATATATTGCAACAAGATGGCATGAGGTGTGTAATTAAGGTAACAATTACTTATTAACAAATTTTCGAAATTTATGTTAAACATATTATAACATACTTAAATTTGGGGATGATACTTTCAGCGCGACTGTATAAATGATGCAATAAATTGTGCTAGAAAAGTTATTCCAGCATTGAAAATATTAACTTATCTATAATTTTATGTATTTCATCGGTAAGTAGGATAGTAATGCTTCATTTACAAATCTAACATATATAAAATCTATATATATATATATATATATATATATATATATATATATATATATAAGGATCAAGTGCATACCCCTTATCTTAGTCATCCGTGCTCACTCCCTTTAGGCGACGGTTTCGGTCATACAACCGTTCTCTATACTTTTAACGACGCTATATATATATATATATATATATATATATATATATATATATATATATATATATATACCCCAACTCACCGACGTACCCACCCCACGTAACATGCATTAATATGAGCTTAACTTTCATATAATCAAATGTGACGATCTAAAACACTTGAGACCAAAATGGTAAGCTCTTATTTGAATATATATGTGTGTGTATATATATATATGCTAATTTTCGCTCGTGTACATATCATATTGATTACTTTTTTGAATAAATTGGCGCTCTTGGCGTTGTCCTACTCCTACTCAAAAGATGGTGATTGTGATAAAGATAACAAGGATCATAGTATCTACACGTGTCAACCATGGGATTTTACAAATTTATTAGAAAATAAATGAACCCATAAAATTCAACTTGAATTGAATTTGTTTTCATTTTATATCACTATCATCATAAACTTATCAAAATTTATTTTCCAAATCTTAGCGCATATATATATAACTAACTAATACGTCTCCTTTACGGCGTACGTATAGATTTTGACACTATGCCCATCCATAATAGTATTATTTGGACTAACTAAAAAGTCTGTCTGCCAAAAATGCTGAGTCACCAGTGACGCCAGAAATAGCTAAATATGGTACTCCCTTATCCCTAAATAAGTGACATTTTAAAAAAAAAATTTATTCTAAATTATCTATCGTTTACAACTATCTAGGAGAATAAATTATTTACTTTCCTATATCACCCTTACTTCCTCTCATTGTCCCAAGAAATTCTCACCCTTAATATTAATAATTTTCAACTTCCCATAAAGGGGTAGTGATGGAATTTTACACATATTTTAACTATTACTCCCTCCATCCCATAATAACTGTCGCTTTAGCTTGATGCACATGAATTAAGAAAGTCATTTAGTGCTATCATTTATTAATTAAAATTGGTGTGAAATTTCATCACTATCCCTTTATGGGAAATTGAAAATTATTAATACAAGGAAAAAATTTCTTGGGACAATGAGAGAAGGTAGGGGTGATATAGGAAAGTAAATAATTTATTCTCCTAGAAAGTTGTAAACGACAAATAAATTGGAAAAAATATTTCCTTCTAAAACGACAGTTATTATGGGATGGAGGTAGTAAATGATAGCATTAAATGACTTTCTTAATCTATGTGCAAAAACTTTAAACGACACTTATTTAGGAACGGAGGGAGTAGGTGTTAGTTTTCTACTGGTCCTTGCAACAATTCCCATCTTGATACTGACATGAGCAGATTCTTTTTTATTTTCTTTATCAAATTTTTTATTTTTTTTTTGTTTCTCATATTTGGTGAATTTATATTAATTCTTGGTCACGTTTTTAAAATAAGGTTAACTTGTTTAGTATAAGATTTTATTAGTGATGTTAACACACACTATTAATTAGTGCATAAAATGTTAAGTCAAAAAATGAACATATATATATTTTAAGTTTACTTGACTTAATTCAGAGTACGCATGTGTGGGAGGCAAGGAATGGTATTTTTACAGCCAGAGAGATCGAAAATATTCAACCGGACTACGGACAAACCGGGCAACTGTTTGGGGATACTGGAAGGCCACCGGAAAAGATAGGCCAGTACTGAGTCGTAGAAATAGGCTTGTTGGGATGAGGAAAACATTGGTGTTCTATCAAGGGAGGGCACCTAAAGGCAAGAAAACCGATTGGGTGATGCATGAATTCCGTCTGGAAGGACCCCTTGGCCCTCCTAAACTCTCTTCTTCTAAGGTTGGTTGCTTGCTTGCTTGGTTCTTCCTTCCTTTTAATTCTCTCTTTCCCTTAATTCGATGCATCTCATTCAAATTAATTAATTAATTAGGTGTTTAATTGACGTTTAAATTAATATTGACTACCTAGGACTTGACTTTATATATAGAAAAAAAAAACCCATAAATCACTAAACAACTCAACCCTACCCTACATAATTTATGGTTGACAAAAATCATCTTAACCACTTTATTTGTCTTGTTATGCAACTTGTCTAAACTATATTTGGCCTTATTCTGCTACAGGCAGTTTCAATTAATTCTATTACTTATATTTGCCTATTTTAAAATGCTACTCAATTAATTATTCATTTTGTCATTTTCTGCCTGAAATCTAGCCTACTCTATTCCAACAACCTTATGTAGATTTAAGTGTGTAAACGAATCGAATCGGAGCGAATAGAGAGTTACTCAAATTCGACTCAAAATTATAAATTCGTACTCAAATTCGGCTCGAATTCGATCCGACTCGACTCGACTCGAATATTTATTCAAACTACTCGCGAGCTTCAAATTCAAGCTCGAATTCGAGTCTCCACATAATAACTAGTTTTGTAATAAATATAATTATAAATTGAATTTGTTATTTTACTTAAAAATGAGAAAATATATTTATTATTACACTTTACAAATATAAAATCACAATTAAAATAAAAAATAAAACAAAATAATAACTAATTATCCTAATTTGATTTAAATTTGTATATATTATAAGAGAATGTATCGAACATCTAATCGAATATGTATTAACCGAGTATGTATCGAATCACAGTTAATCAAGAATTCGAGTAGTTTAAATCTTAAACGAGTCAAATATAACCTTGCTCAGATTCTACTCATATTTTTATTTGAACTATTTTTAATGCTCAGATTTGGATCATATTATTAACGAATCCGAGTCTCGCTTGTATTTTTTCAAGTCGAGCCCGAATCGATCTCGAACTGTGTTGGCTCGTTTACAGCCTTATGTAGATTGTAGAGTGGAATCTTTTTGGACAAATTAAGAAAATATGTGATTAATGTGTAAATTAAGCACAATATATATAGTAGAAATCCAAGTGATACATATATATATATATATATATATATATATATATATATATATATATATGTATATATATGTATATGTTTCTAATTAGACACAACATAATTTAATTGAATTCAAATATAAAAAAGAGGCAAACCTACTCCCTTGTCATCATATCAATCTCCTTGGCTTATGCTTATATTTATACTTTAATTTGGCCTAATTAATTAATATATTTGAACTACAGCTGCTTAATTAATTAATCGACTTTAATTATTCTGTTTTTGATTTTCCTGTTTTTTTGTTGCTGTTGTTGCTGTTGTGTTGTGTTTAATATAAACAGGAAGATTGGGTAATATGTAGAGTGTTTTACAAAAACAAAGAAGTTGATCATCATACTGGTCCGGGTGGTTCCAAACAAGGTGGAATTAATGGGTACGATCAGGACACATACATTATTAGCTCATCATCAACTTATAATCTCCCTCCATTAATGGATGATCCTCCTCTTCTTCTTCCTCGTCCATACAATGAGTACCAAACACATCATCATCAGTCCTCGTTATATGAGCAAGTGCCCTGCTTCTCCATTTTCAACCCCCCTATTAACCAGATGAACATAATTTCCTCCAAATTCACCACCACCAATTCATCATCAATACCCAATACTTTTGGAGATCAGCTTATTAATGGGAGTACTTGTTGTGAAGATAAAATGGTAATAGATGCTGTTTTAAATCATCTTACAAAGATGGATAATAATAATAATAATAATACTAACAACATGATGATGAAGATGAAGATGATGATGACAGACTCACCATGCAGCTTTGGAGAAGCAGCAAGTACTTCAGAGAGCTTCTTATCTGAAGTTGAAACCATTTGGAACAATTATTAGTTTTAGATTAATAAAGTAATTATCTAGCTAGGCCTACTTAGCAGGTGGTAGTTCATAAACTAGCTGGCTGGCTTAGAGTTGGATCGAGTTGGAATTTTACCTCCATATATATATATATATATATATATATATATATATATATATATATATATATATATATATATATATATATATACACCATGTTAAGGTGCTAAAAAAGATATATGGATCATAGCAAATAGCAATATATATATATATATGTATCTGTTTCCTTTATATGTGGTGGAATTTTATTAATTTCCATGTAAATATTGATTTTGATTTTTAGTACATATAGATGCTAATGTAATGTATATCCGGATGAATATATTAAAGATATGTTTGACAACTCAATTTGAATCATTAGAATTGGAATCGAGCTAGTACCAAATTTTAACCAAGAGTATGTTTATTGTTTGGCATTGCTTAAATAATATAATTATTGATTTTGATTGTGTTCTTACTTATAAGTAGTTTTAAAAAGTAGTTTATGTTTGGTAATGAAAAACACTTAAAGTAGTAAAAAAAAAAAAAAGAGTTCAAGTATTAAAGAATCTACTTAAAACTTATTTAAAATGTAAATTACCAATATGAAAAGTTTTAAGAAGTAAAGAGGTGTAATGGATGGAACTAATAAAATAAATATGGATAAATCAGTAATATACTTGGTCAATCTAATTCTTAGATTTTTGAAATAATCTAAAGCTTAAATTTGGAGTTTCTAATTATTTTTATTAAAAAATATTATAAATTGTTTAAAAAAACAAATTATCAAATATTTTCTACTTTTAAAAACTGATTATAAGGAGGTTTGACCGGTACTTATAAGTGATCTCAAACGCACTTTAAAGTCACAATTCAATGGAATTGTTAATGAGCTTTTAATTCCAATTTCCAAATTTGCCAAACATATATAAACAAGTCCTGTGTTCCTTTGATTAGTATTCAAGATGTAAAATGTTTACGCGCGTGCATAAGAAAAATCATTGGAAAGTAAGCGCACTACTGACTTTTGTTTGTTTTGGACAAAGGGGACTAGGGCACAACTTCTATTAAAACCCCATATTTGTACCAAGGTTGACTTAGAAAGCTTGCTTCCAAGTACGGTGGCCCAACCATTGGTGCCTCCTATAGCGTGATATTTGTTTTGTGCCTATCTCCATACTCTCCATCTCTTTTTAATAAGCAAAATAAAAAACACACTAAGCATAAAAAAAGAGGGGAGGAGAGGGGGGAAAGGGCATTAATTTTGCCTAATTTTTTCTTCCTACTTTTAATATTAGTTTAGATGCATTTGGGGCGTTAAAAAAAGCCCGTTTGAACGGTTTTTAAGTTTAAAATTTACTCCACATAAAAAGTTGAGGTAGAGTATGCTATATCAACCGTTTATAATTTGTATCTGTAGCATTATTTTTAAATTATATCAATTTTCAACAACTAAATACCCTATAATAGAACAAATCTTGAACTCTCTTTTTTTCTCCTTTTCACTCGAATAAAAAACCTTAGCCTTCATTTTAGATCTGGGAGGGCTGTCCTTTTGGATATACTCTCCCCTAAATCTATCTTATTTTGATTTAATAGATTATTCTTCCCTCGTGTGGAGTTTGTTTTTTCTTTTTATGAAACTTGTTTTCTTCATAAGACTGACAGAATTTTTTTTTCTTTTATGGGAGTGGATTTCATTATAATCTTTTTGGAGGTTTTCCTTTCTCCGTATGGGAGACTTTATATATTTATTTTTTGATGTATGAATTGTTGAACATAGATTGTTCGGATTTGGATGTCGCATTATAATAGGGGTTTGTTCTTCCATTGCTTATATTGTAAAATTACCTCCATTTTAGGAGTTTATATTATATAGTGTTCACTAGCAAAGCTTTGCTGATACAATTGGTCATTTTTTTTTATTATTTGTTATTTTGTTTGAAATACTATTTAATTTTTTTTATTATAATTCTTTCATCTTTTGTAACATATTATCGTTTTAATATACTTTAATCTTTTAAACTGTTTGAATACAAAAAACAAATTATAACAATTTTCACTTGCGTGCATTATTATAATACTCGCAACTATTAGCATTACAATAGGAAAGACTTTTATATGAAAATATGCAAATTCACCAAAAAAAAATGATATTTTCACAAGAAAATCGTCGATATAGATCCTATAGCGACGGTGAAAATCGTCTCTATACATCTAGCGACACTTTTTATTTGAAAATATCAAAAAGTGTTATAGAAATATAAATTTCCTTCATTTTAATTTCTCCCTTTAGTTTTATATGATGATTTTAATTAATAAAATAAAATATTTAGTATGTTGAATGTTCTTCAACAAAAAAAAATCTAACAATAATCAAATTAAACTAACTACAAACATTTCACAAACTATTAAATTAAATTAATAGTAATTAATGCTACAGACACAAACATTTTATTGACCAACAAATTGTTGATGTGGCATATATTTTACAAACGGCTGATGTGGCTTCAGTATTCTACAAACATTTTACAAACGGTTGATGTGGCATACTCTACTTTAACATATTAACCAACAAATTGCTTTAATGTAGTCTTCGACCCCACATAAAAAATTGAGGTAGAGTATATCATATCAGCAGATTATAAAATATTTACAAAATAATTTATGTTTGTAGCAATATTTATTAAACTAATCTTTCGGATTAGATGGTTTTGTTTTATTGATAATCTTCCTGAAAATTCTGCCAAGTCAATAAAATCGCGGAGATTTTGTAATTTGTTTGACGTTATTACTTGTTAGCCCTCCATATTTTGCCATGTAGGGTCGTTCACAAATCACAACTTGCCTAATAATTAATTTAAATTATTAATCAGTTTAAATATTTTATGACCATGACCTCTTTATCTTATTATTTTATTTTATTTTTGTGCAAAAAAAATAAAGAGATGCAATTTGATTTAATCATAATTTTAATCTTCAGAGTTTGATATATGGACAAAAATAAATATAGGTCATAAAAATCAACTAATATTAAAACTAAAGCATAGTTATACAATACAGACTAAAATACAAATTGATCCCTATAGTTTAGACTTAGAATCGATTTCACCCCAAATTTTATTTTTGATTAAAAGCGTCCAAAACTATCACAATTTGCACCCACCAACCTAAAGTTTAGGGGAAAATGCAAAGGGTTTTTTACTTCGAAGGGCGCAAATTATTCAACCCCTCAAAATTAGGGTACTTTTAATGAAAAATAAAATTTAGGGTAGAAATCAAACATAGGTTCAGATGTAATTAAGCATGAAGTGACAGTCCCTATATTATCTTCCTCTTGTAATTACACAATTTCAATATATAATTTCCAATATAAAAAAAAAAGTTGAAAAAAGTAAAGGGGAATAGTCACATATTGGTAAAGTAGTGCCAAACAAAACACAAGAAACAAAAGGATTTGGTAAAATAATTTCTGCCTATCACTTTCATATGGTTAAGTTTAACTAACCACTTGTGAAAATTAATTAAGACAATTAATAAAACAAAACATGAAATCCTTCTTAACTCATTCAGATCCAGATCTGTTGACTTGATTTCACAAGGCACTGTTTGATTTGGCTCATTCTACTGTGAGAAATTATAAAAAAAAAATTATTATATCCGTTTTAAAATATAAGATTATTATTAATTTTTAAAAGTCATTTTAAAATATTTTTATACTAAAAATTAACATAAACTCATTTAATTTTAATAATATAAAAATAAATATTATAAATTATCTAAAAATACTATTAATTATAAAATTTATTATTGTGCACACTTCATAAAAGAAAAATAAACTAACCCAACCTAAATAAGAAGAATGTGACCCAAGTCTTAACTCACTAAATATTTTATCTTTTCCACTGCCACACGAGGGCCAACGACTTAAAGATTTTTGCCTTGGGCGAATTTTTTAAAAAGTCCAACCGTATGAATACCTGACAGCTACTTAATTATAATAATAATAATTATTATTATTATTGTTTTAATATTGATATTTTATCAATATTTTTTGATATTTTTATAAATTTTATAGCGACTATTTTTATTGTCACTATAAGATTTATAGGGACAAATTTTATATAAAAATATTATTTTATATCGTAAATTTATCAGTTTCCAAAAAGTAATTATAGTGAGGTTGATTAGTGGAGCCATAAAGTCTAATTAGAATCTTAGTTTACAAGTGTAAATAATAAGTACATGAAAGCTACTTATGACCAAATCTCCCTAAATAATTGGGATCCAAACAGCACTTTACTCATGTTTTTAAGAAAAAATGTTAAATAGTAAAAATAATTGAAGACTTTTTCCACTAAGCTTTTAAACAATGTTAATTGGCCTGTGGCACAATCTTGACCCTTGAAGACAGAAAGGTCGTTACACTATTTTTTATACACAGTGTTTTGTTCAATATGCCATCTTGAACATTATACTTATTAACCAAAGAAAAAAAAGCCTATAGCTATAGATACACATATTTTAATGTCATACATTTTTTTGCCATATTAAATCTTTAGATGATAAGTTTTTAATAGTAGATGAAAAATGATATATCTTATGAATTTGTGTTTCGATTTTTTTACTGACAGTTATGTGAATAACTATTAATAATATTATAGTTGGTCAACTTTATAATTCTATCAAATTATATTGAGAGATGTACGTCGTAATCGTAAGTCGGCTTTTTGCAACACATAGCAGGATTGTCTTCTTTTTTTGTCATGCAGGAAGTTTGACTAGGGGCATGCTTGTTACACAAGTTTTGGAGCATTAGAAGTGTTTTGATCTAAAATGCGTGTTTGCGAGTTAAATAAGGATCATTTAGAGTTTGTTTGGTTAATATGAGATTCGGTTAGCATGAAGTTATTTTTTTGATAAGTTGATCAATTGACCAATAGAATGTTGACACACATACAGTCTCGTCTGCGTGTTAATATTTTATTATCCAATTGACCAACTTATCCCAAAATAAATTTTATGCTAACCATTTCCGTTAATATGGTTTACGGCATTTGTGATGGTAGTATTTGAACTTTCAAACAATTTTTTTCAAGTATGTTTAGAGATTCAAACACACCAAACACGCTAAATAAACCGAACGCACTATAACTAAACAAGTACTTAGATAAAACGTTTAGTAAAACAACAAAATTTTCAAATAAATTTAGCCTCTAAGATTCCAAAAGTTTCAAGCTAATCATGCACTTGCACTGGCACTAGGTTGAATTTACTCGAGTATAACCAAGAAGTAAGGTCCAAACTTTTACCTAAGCTATCTATAATCCTAATGTCCCCATTACATCACTACCCAAACTTTGGGCTGATCTTATGTAATATACCCCAACTGAATGTACATTAATTTATAGGTCAACTTGGTTTACAATTTATGTGTTTGGGCCAGCGGTTAGAGAAGAAAATATTCCACCTAAAACTATAAAATATTTGAACAAACAAATTACCTCCTCCTCCTCTTCTTTTCTTCCAAGTTCCTATACTCAGCTCTTCCATTTCCTTCTCCCTCTCGTCTCCGTCTTAAACCGCGGTTCCCGCCAAACAAATTAGGGCTCTATCCGAGCTCGATTTTAAATTCAATGGCGTACTCTCCAGTGACTCTGACCCTCGTTTTCTTGACCAAGTTGCTTTATGTATTGAAGGATTAAATACATGCATGCATGCTATTTCATATTTACACATGAACGAGAACCAAAGAACATATCTCTTTAAGCGTATTATCTTTTGGTGCAAAAAAATTTTGTGCAATTCTACGTACTCTACAACCCAACGGAGTCTCCGAACTACAATTGTAACAACCCGAGTCAAATCTCGAGTTCGAAATAAATTTCGGGTCAAATCCCAAGCCCGAATCGAATCAAATCTATTAAAATAAGGACTCAAGCCACTGGTTCAATTGAATATTCTTGAGTCATCTTAGCCCACCACAGACTCACCCAAAAGGTCACGACTTGAAGGTACTATTAGTAGCAACTTAATTTCTTATAGAAAAATTTTTCTCATATCTTTCGATGTAAGACTGGAGTGTTACAACAATCCTTGTGAGATGAGAACGGAACTCAATTCTACAGTTCGAAACAACTAAGAATTCACACAAAATGTTGGGAGCTCTCTGTATTGGCAGTATGTATCTATCTTTATTTTCTCTCTCTGTAAGAGTGCTGATCATAACTTCATCACTTCTGAGAGTCATGAGTTTATATGAGTGAAGTAGTTTAATCTACTTCCTAAAAACTCTCCAATAGATAATTATCGGTCAAAACAATATTTAAAAGTTAAATTGGAATTGACCAAGTATGTTGAGTAACCTGACCAATAACCAAATGGGTCGGACCCTCTATGGATTGGGCGTTCCATTTAGATACCAAAAATCCAACATGTATATACATTACATACATGCATGTATACATGGGGGTTTCCTTTTATGTATTGTTGTTTAGAGATTCTCACTTTTGTATATTCATAGAAATGGCAGCTCAAATTTCTCAGTTTTCCGACCAGCAATAATGATACTTGGTTTTCAAATTGAGCAATCCCTCCAAAACTACTAGTTACAAAATATAAAAGGAGAAACAGTCAAAAGACAATATGGAATACTATTGATTGCTATCATATATGTGAATGCAGCCCAAAGATCGATGTTTATATATAGAAGGAAAGCATACTATATATGGTGGGTGCTCCATGATTACTGCTTATAAATAAATAAGAAACGTACATATCTAAACTATGGGCATATATCTCATCAAGGTGATCAAGTATTTGACAGGATTGAATCAATGCACAATCATACCATGGCCATGCCATTCCAACTTAATACAGATTTGAATACATGAAGCATTTTGTAATTAAATGTTGAAGACAGAATATATAATAATAGATTACATAAAACAGTTAGTTGGGTCTAACTTGACAAAGCACTTGTGCTGTAAACAAGTAGAGCACCCCCACCAAGAATACCAGCCAGGGTTACTGCCCATATCAGCAAGCCAGTTGTACCTACATTTTCAAACAAGCAACTTTTTATTTTATTTTTTTTGTATATTTCTTTTCCTGCTTTTGTATATATATATATATATATATATATATATATATATATATATATATATATATATATATATGTGTGTGTGTGTGTGTGTGTGAGTGTGTGACTAGAGAAATTAATCATATTTCAAAATTTATCACATATATATATATATAGTTTGTGTACCTCCGACATAGGTATCACCAGATGGAGACCAATCATCACGGTCGTAGATTGGGCTGTATGCATGCCAATCATCAAAACAATTACATTTAATTGTGTTGCATGTTATACGTACATCCTAGCTAGCTAATAACTTGGTAGATTCTGTGTTAGTGCAAATTCTACCTGTATCCATCCACATTAGCACCGTATTTGTCCACAAATTGGTAGACACCCTTTCCCTAAACAAATAGTAAAGGAAGAAGGAAATCAACCATAAGACTCGGATTAATTATATGGAAATTAAAGAATGAATTAGTTCTGAGAAAGTACTCATGAATGATGAAACTCTGTAGGATAATGTAGGGCAGTGCTAATCAAAGTATGCTTGTTTTTCTGTTTTTCATACTACTATTACTATATTATTAAAAAAAATTGATATTTCCGCAATTGAATTGAATTTGCACTATATATAAATGAAAAAAAAAATACGCCAGAAATATCATTTAACTAAATAAAGCTGCCAAAAAAAAAAAAACCTTTGGCTTCCTTCCAGAGGCATCTAAACCATCCCTCAACTTCATGCCACCACCAGTTCCTAGTGCCACATTAAACATGCTCATAATTTTTGGATTTCTTCATATATATTTTTTCAACAAAATTTTTAAAAAAGTAAAACTTCAAACTGTACTAACCGTAGGGGGTATCGGTCTTGATCTTTTTGGCACCACTGGCCTGAACCTTAAAGGAAGAAGGCCTTGCAAGTGAAGGCAGGCCTCTCACTGCTGTTTTCTCAGCAGTGAATGGGGAGGGCTTCAGGCTCAATGAACTCATCACTGAAGTTGCCATTTGCTAGTTCAATGGTTTGGCTGCACTTCAGCTTAGTCCCCTCCTGATAAGACTAATAAAAAGTACCTGGGTATGTTCGTGAATCTCAAGTTGACACGTGGCATCCTTTCTATGGCTTGGTTTTGGATATGATGGCATTACAGCATTATCAAAATGTAAGTTTTTTTTTTCTTTTAGCTTGGGTGGCTGAGGCCTGAGGGGATCCCATCCTAAATGACACGTGGCATAAAACTATTGGTTGCATTGACACATCAGCAATTCAAAGAGAAGGGAAGGATGCCTTTGTTTTTCCTTGGGATTTTTTATTTATTTTGTTGCGATAAATGTTAGTATTTGTAATGATTTAGAAACATAATTACTTCAGTCACCTAAAAGCTTGGAGTCCTTCTATGGGACATTATTCTAGTGACATTTTAGAAGAAAAAAAAATTAGTTTTTTTTTTGTACTACCTTCCAAAAAATGTATAGTATTTATTTCAATTGAAATTTTTACAAAAAATAGTGTTTTATGTATATTTAATTTATCCATGTTTCTTGTATATATCCAAATTACACCTAAAACATTGTTTTCTGTAAAAATTCTAGTTGGAATAAATACTATATATTTTTTGGGAGGTACTACAAAAAAAAAACCAAAAAAAAAAATAATCTAGAAATGTCACTAGAACAATGTCTCCCTAAACTTATTGAAAAGCTTTAAAATGCAACCACAATATATTGGTGGAAATCCATTTGAGAAGAACAAGGACGGCCGTTCAGAGTAGATTCATCTGTCAAATTATTCGTCAGAATTCCGTCATGGAATTTTATGTGCATGGGAATTAGGGTCAACTTAACTATTCCCTCCGTCCCTTAATATAATTTGTTTTAGAGTTGTGAACAAATATTAAGAAAATGATTATATAGCATTAAATATAATATTAATTGTCTATATTGCTCATATATTGAAAAAAGAATGTTATTTATTGGGTAAAAATATTGAGAGAACCAAAGTTATATTTATTAGTTTGGGTAATATTGAAAACTAAGCAATTAATGCTTACTTGAAATTCTCAAACGACTTATATTAATGAAGAAAAATAATTATCTAAAACGACTTATATTAAGGAACTGAGGGAGTAATTTACTTAAATATGGATACTGATAATATCATAGTAATAACTATGTTGTCAAAGCATCAAATGTCCTAAAAATTCAAAGTGTAGTTAAAATAAGTGTAAAAGTATCGTTATATACATATTTGTTCTATCAGCATAAATATTACATTTGTTGATTTATGAGTTTTTATTTTAATGATGACAATATATTTTTGTATTGAGATATTTTGTGCTTAATAATAAAGTGCATAGTTTTAGAGGAGCCATGTGACGCCCCCAAAATAGGTATACATCACTCATTCTGAGTCGTCAAATACATGGTACAAAACTCAAATACAAACTTAATTATACAACTGTCGTGTAAAATACGATAAAACATAGCTAAGGTTTTACATGAATATTGTCTCATAGACAGTATCTAAACTCAAATTCAATCCTCATTACATTTATTATCACACTAAATAGTAAGGACTACTAAAACAACCATCTCGGACCGTCAGTCCCCCGACTAGTCCCGGCTACGTTCTCATTTCCTAAAGAGAACAATGAAAGTAAAAGGGTGAGCTCAACTAGCCCAGTAAGAAATATTATGACTAGAATAATGCAGAATGAATGTAAGACCCCGAATTTTATGAAATAAAAGTATTCAATTTTTCTTATAATTACTATTCAGTAAATGGTTAAATTGATAAAAGGTTAAAGTTAAGGGTGATATATGAATTTTTTTTCAAAATACACAAGTGGTTATAAAATATTCATTATTATCGGGGAGTATTCGTTTAGTCGTGGAATATTCTTTCTGTCGGAGAATATTCGTATTATGGCGCAGCAATTTATGGGCCCCATAACAGAATAACTGTCGGATGAAGAAAATGATAAATTTGAGTTTTTATAAATAACGGCGTAGTTGTTACCGTTAACACTGTTGGAATACCTAGCGGTTAAAATACAATAATACGCGTAGTTGCACAGTAGCACACGGTATTGAACAGTATTTTTTTTTAATTATTGATTCTTACGTGAGAAGGCACTACTCAATAATTATTACAGTAATTTTTGTTCAATATTTTATTTTATTGAATCAATAATTGCTGCGTTGATATTTTATATTATTGTTGTTTTAATAATTGTTACTGCACAGTATCTCCATTATCAGATCAATAATTCATATTATTTGAATAATATTATTAGATAGCATTATTGGCAATGTCTAGAAAGTTCTGTCTAAGGAGAGGTTTGGTCGTCTAATTGCGCGCCAATAAGGAGAAATCCTTATCGGAAAGCCCCCTCTTTCCTGGGAACGGCCTGGTTGCCAGTACTGTGATTCTGTAACGTTATTTGTAAATAATTAATTATTGATTTATATGATAAGAAAAATATTAATTTTATGTGGATATAGATGGAGAAAATTTTTTAAGTGACAATTGTTGAAAAATGATATTTTATCTTTTCTGATAAAATAATTTATTATTATATTTAATAATATAATAATGGTGATAGTTTTACAATGAATGTGAGATATATGAGTATATGAGGAAGAAAAGTATTTTTGTTGTATTAAATTATTAACACATGTTTTGTGTGTCGGTGGACCCCATTTCTTGACTGAAATTTGATTATAGCTTGTAAAATCGTCCGTTTATGAATTTCGGTTAATTTCTGCTTGGAATTTGGAAAAACTTTCTTCTGCAAAGTTGTAGAGAATTGAATTTCTTATAAAAAATCGTAAGATTTGAATATTCTGATAAATGGCTATTTTCTATGAATTATTGAAGTTTCAGAAAATAAAATAATTTTTATTAAATTATAGGGTGGGACCCACTTTGGTTGGTGTTAATAACATGTGGGCTGCTATATTTTTTCAGAATTGGCATGCTTGGATGGCTGGTCTTGGATGGTTGGTGTGTAAAAAAGAAAAATAATATTTTATTATTTTAGTCTCCTTTGGCGTTCTAACATTTTCCTATAAATAGGTGCTTATGTTAGAATTGAAAATCACATCAGAAACAAATTTTCTTTCTCTCTATATTATCAAGCATATTTTTGTGAGTATTTAGATATCTTGAGTGTTGCTCAGCCTTATATCCGATATTCAAGTCAGAAGTACTGCTCTTTTGAGGTAAGGGATAGTAAGGGATTTTAAGGGTTATTATGTTTTTCAGTTCGTACTTCTTTCGACCTTCAGAAAATTCTGAAAAAATTTGAAATGATATTTTGATGAATTTTATTGATTGTGTCCAAAAATGGTAATTTTTGGATATATAAATTAAGAGTTATGAATTTTACGGGAAAAGACTATTTTTAAAAGTAACCGCTTATAACTCCTTGTGGTTAAATCCAAAATTGATAAAAATTTTATTGGAAGTATATCTATATAATATCAGTGTACTCTGTAAATTTCGGAATTTTTGGATAAAATTACAATTTATGATACATGTCTAAATATTCGGGTGTTTTGGCCATATGAAAAATAGTAAATGAGTTTTAAAAATTCTGAGAAAAATATATGTTCAATATGGGACTATATTCTGCTAAATTTCAGAAAAGAAATATTTTTAGAACTGATTTGGTATTTTTTATGAAAATAGACTAGTTATGAGTAAATGAATTAAATATGTTATGTGAAGTAAAAAAATTAGAAAATAGAATTTTATGGCTTGAGAATCCTATATGAGGTATATACAGATTTTTTATGAGAGTTTTGGTTATTGGTAATGAAATCTTACGAGTTTGGCATTTTATGATGATTAAATGCATTATTTAGTAAAGTGTAAATAATTAAAATAAATTATTTATAAGCTTAAAAAATATTATTCTTTCAATATCATTATACCGAAATATTGGTATGGATTTTATTATGGAATTTTTACCTTTTTCATGTCGAGTTACTATTCACAAGTTACTATTCATGAGTTACTATTCACGAGTTACTATTCACGAGTTACTATTCACGACAAAATTGGTTTCTTTTTCTGACCAAATTATAGTTGATTTATGAATATTACTCTTGAGATTAAATCTATATGTTGATTATATTAATTTTATTATCATATATAATATTTTTATAACCCTAATGATGATATTTCTCTTTGACTTGAGTGTAAAGATGGGTAGATTTTTGGTATGATCATGACTATAGATTCCCTTTGGCCAGTAGTGCAAAGTTGAATTGTTGACTGGTATGATCATGACCATTAAATTTATAATTGAATATCTTTAGCTTAAGTGCAAAGGTGAATTGATCAACATTGTTATAATTATTGTTTATATAAATTCTGAAATGATTATATATTTCTTTGAGATATTAATATATTTGGCCTATAGTGCAAATATGAACTGTTGATGAATATATTTGTTCTGTAATGCAAATATGAACTGTTGTTGAATATCTTTGGCCTGTAGTGCAAAGATGAACTGGTGATGAATATCTTTGGCCCATAGTGCAAAGATGACATGTTGTTGAATATCTTTGGCCAGTAGTGCAAAGATGAACATGTGTTGAGATGAACATGACCAACTGGTGATACAAATGAATATCTTTGGCCGTAGTGCAAAGATGAAGTTATTAGTATGATTATGAACAGGAAATGTGATTTGGTGTAACCATGATCTTTGATGTTTCAGGTAAAGATAGGTGATAAAAATTATCTTCGTCCTTGGATGAGAAGAGGAATTTTGAACTACAATTATGATTATGAGTTATTCATATGATTGTGGACCAGAATTGTTAATTGATGTTACAGGGATAAAACATTGTTGGTGGATTTTTAACGTGGAGAAGATAATAGACTTTATAGTCCATTTGACTCTTCTAATGGATTGCTCGTTCCGCTGTAACTATGGTTGAAATTTTTATCATCTACCATATGTTCTAAATCTCTGATTTAATTCTGTTGAAGGCTATTGATAACTTATTTATCTTTAGTCATGATATTCTTTACTGGGCTAGTTGTGCTCACCCTTCTGTTTCATAATTCCTTTCAGGTAATAAGAGTGTAGCTGGGTCGAGCAGGGGCAACAGGGAAATAGAACGGTGATCATCATTTAGTAGTTATATTTGGTGAATCATCTAGGGTGAAGCAAACCCAACGTTGGAAGGGTGTTTTTCCACTATCATATAAGATGTCTAATGACATACAACCTCGTGTCATCATAAGACATTATTGTGCTCATCCACTTGCTGAGTATATTTACGAGCACTACCTATATAATCTTGGTGTTTATTTGAAATATAATTCTTAATTAGAGACAGTGGAGATAATGATAAGTCAAGAGAAGACTCACCATTGGGAAGAATATGATAGTAATCTTCTCGTTTTTCTTTGGGGTATATTGGGTCAACCAAGGATAATTTTGTGGCCATATGATATCTATCACAACCTAGAAGCATGGTCTCCCATGTACAAAGGTTTCCTTGAGCACTTCCCAAAGATTCTAATTTCTAAAACAGTTTTTGACTATACCTTTATGTAAGGTGTCATTGTGAGATGCTGTCCACGGTTGGGACATGAGTCACATTTGGTATATATTTGTATCCAAACTTACAGCATATGTATTGTTGTATTTTGCACGACAATTGTTGTAATAAAGTTGTAGTTAT
Source organism: Panax notoginseng (assembly GCA_016801055.1). Taxonomy (NCBI): domain Eukaryota; kingdom Viridiplantae; phylum Streptophyta; class Magnoliopsida; order Apiales; family Araliaceae; genus Panax; species Panax notoginseng. Next base: position 20,098,656 of record CM029018.1, read on the forward strand.
TTTCTGTACCATGTATTTGGCGACTCAGAATAGGTTGGATGGAATGGACCTATTTTGGGGTCGTCACAGTAAATTATCGTTAGCCTTCAACAGTATTAAACTAATCAAATACAATAAACATGAAGTTTAACTGCAGCGGAACAAGCAATCCATTAGAAGAGTCAAGTAAAGCATGATATCTACTATCTTCTATGATTTAAAAAGTTTATCATCAATTTTATCGCTGAGACTCAGCTTAATAAATAATCCACATCATCGAATCATCTTTGCACTACGGGCCAAGGATATTCATTAGTATCACGTCCACGAATTATTCATACACTACTGGCCAAGGATATTCGTGTAATCATCAATGTTCATGATCATGCCAACAACTGTCCATTAATGCACTACTAATGAGGACTTTTACCACATCATTTGTAACATTACGGTCATGATTATACCGAATAATTTCTAGTCATAATTATACCAATCAACAGTTCATCAATGCACTACAGGTCAATGAGGACTTTCATATATAACAATATAAGCATGAGGATGACGACAATGGTATAAGAATTCAATTAAATGAAAGCAAAGGATAAAATTTTAAAGATTTATAATTTAATTTATTCAGAATTCAATAATGTCCAAATTATCAATAATACTGCTTTGTGGAGTAAAATTTAAGAATAATATTGTACTAAAAATAATTTGGACCGAAAAAAATTAATTTTAATCATGAATAGTACCCTGGGTGAATAGTAACCCATGAATAGTAATTCAAAAATAGTACCCCGTGAATAGTAATCCGGCATGAAAAAGTTAAAAATTATCAAGAATGCTCAGAATAATATTTTCATGAAAAGATACTGAATGAAGCGCAAATTTCAAGGATATTCTACTAATTTTATGGAGTATAGAAGCCAAAACTTTAACAAAATGAGTGTAAAATTTTTGAATCTGAAACGAAATAATATTACTTACATACTACAGAGTATGGAAGAAAATATTATTTCTTACGAGTATTGAACAAAAATAATATCCCTTATAAATAAGAAATAAATAACATCCCTTACCTTAGAAGAAGACTGGATACTAGAATAGTGAAATAGAATAATACTCTTCTTCTTTCTCTCTATAGTTTCTCTCTCTATAATTACTCTTGTGAGTCTTAGTGAATTGATGAGAATGAAAGAAAAATGAGCTTCTATTTATAGGAAAACGTAATTTCGATAATTGCACTTTTTGGGGCTCAAATTATTACAGTATAATACCTCATCTTTTTCTCTATTTTTAATTTAGTCCTATTATCAAATTTGCACCACCTCCCCTAATAGTACATACATGTGAATCAATAGTACATCCATGTTAATCAATAGTTCCATTCATGTGAACAACTAGTTATATACATGCGAACTAATAGCAATTAATTGCTCATTTATTAGATTAATTATCTGATTGGTCAATTTAACCTCCAGAAATCAATTATTATCGAAATAAATGTCAATTTTTACTAACACTAATAATCCCAACACAATGAAAATATCAATTTTATCTTTAATCAACATGAACTTATTCATCATTAATATTATAACTCACAGTATTTAACAATCAGATCATTCCCAGGAAAGAAGGGGCTTTTCGATAAGAATTTCTCCTTATTGGTGCGTAATTAGGTAACCAAACCCCTTTTCTCGACAGAACTTTCTAGACATCGTCAATATTGCAAATAATAATATGAATAACTTTGTCGTCTTAATTATTGATTTAAAAATATAAAATATTATGCAGATGATATTGTGACAATAATTGAATCAATAATATGAGAGATATTATACAGTAATTACTCTAGCAATAATTGAATATAACTGAGTGACTTCTCACGTAAGCATCAATAATCAATACCGTGTGCTACTATACAACCACGCGTATTACTGTACTTTTACCACCGGATATTTTAACAGTTTTTATTTTTATAAAAAGACATTTCTGTCATTTTCTAACTCCAACAATACTTCCGTTGTGGGGTCCACCAATGATTGTGTTGTCGTACGAATATTCCCTGTTAAAACGAATATTCCCCGACCAATCGAATATTTTATAACAACTTGCTTACTTTGTAAAATTTGTAAATATTACCCACAACTATAACATTATATCAAATCCACACCATAATATTTAAAAATATATTTTGATAAAAATTAATATTTATTCATAAAATTTGGGGTCTTACAAGCCATATATTTAGGGGAAGTTATATATTGGCATCATCAACAAAGAAGAATGTTGGTTTATATATTTGGTTTTAATGATGACAATTAACATATTTTGTTTGGAGATGTCTTATGTTTTTCAGGTTTGGACTTGGGCTGATCATAATGGCATTAATAGGGCTCCAAACGGACAGAACTGTGTTAGCGAAACGGTTCTGTTCGGTTCGGTTCGAGTTCAACTTGCTCGTTTAGTCGAGTTGAGTTCGCATATAGTGTTCCGTTTGATTGTTCGATCGAATATGGTTGCGAACCATGTGGTTTGGTTTGTCTTTGTTCACAAACAGTTCGAGTTCGGTTAGGCTCGAGTTCAAAAATTACTCCAATTATTTGGTCCATGCTAATTGATTCTAAAGATATGGAAATTGATTTACTTAATCAACTTATGGAAAACTTAATAAATTATGGAAAACTCAAATAATGAATAACCAACATCCCAAGATATATGATAACAGATTTTATAAAGAATCAAAATATGTTTTCAAATTAATTCATTTAATTATGGGAAGACTTCAAAATCATCTTTTCAAAATTTAATTCCATTTGGTTAATATTTGATCCTTATTAATTTTGAAAGCTTAATTAATTCCATAATTAATTAACCACTTTAGTTTATTAATAAACCACTTTAATTTATTCCATAATTAATTAAATTAGTTATATAAATGTATTCATGATGCAATGCAAATTCTAGAGCCTTGATTGGAAATAATTAAAGTTAGAATCTTACATTTATTTCCTAATAACTCAAGCAAATCTTCAAGCCTTCATGTCTTCAATCCTTTAATAAATCAAAGTTTCAAGAATTCTTTTATTATCTCATTAATAACTTGTACTTGCATGAGTAAACATTTTAGTACAATATAAAAGTCATCATCAAAATCTAAGGTTGGAATATGACCAAATCAACTTTCTTCCCCTTTTAGATGATGACAATATAATAATTATAACTCCCCCTAAAATCATACATATATTAAAATATTATTGACATGATAGAATAAAACATAGGTAATTGTTAAATTCATAACACTTTTTGTTATTTTTACAACAAAAGTGTCGTTGTAGTTGTATAGTGACGGTTTCGTTGCTATAGGATCTATAGCGATACTTTTGTTATGGAAATAAAAATTTCTGTTGCGGATTTAACAATTCCCTAAAACATAAGGTTAGTCAAGAAATATCAACATCCCTAAGGTAGATGTCTCACCACCAGGTGTATAGATGTCTTCATCATCACCACCAGGTCTATGGATGTCTTCCTCGTTAATATCACAGTGGAAGCCTTCTTCATTATCAAGAACCAGGTTGTCTTCCTCCTTATTATCAAATATCTTCAATGGAGACTAGAATTGTAAGGGTTGGTGACTTATCACTACTATATCCACCTCTCTAGACTTTCAACTGCTTAATATCATCAACTGAGTTTAGTTCCTTGTATCCCTTATCTTTATGAAAATGGTAGTATGATAATAAAACACAAAGACCAACCTTCTTTGTCATTGTACCTGATGAATGAGTTTTATACCCATGAATTGAGTGCATTTGAGCTTAATATTTTAGAAATTTTTAAGTGTTTGTATTTATTCATGCATGTTTTACGTTGTTTTGTAGGAATTAAGACAAAAGTTACTTGGATTGACGTTTAGGGTTGCTAGATTCGCATTTTTGGGTTGCCATTTACATAGTAGCTACTTCAGGACCAATTTTACCAGTTCTACAGACCTTATTTTGAAAATCTCAAAGAATGAAAGTTTTATATCTACGTCTCCTCTTTCTAGAACATCTTGAACCATCGAAATCGAAGTTCGGACGAAGAAATTATGGTCATTTTCTCAAAGGACGTCAGAGCAGAAAATTCCCGAAAAGAACTCAGCGCCGGGGCTCTAGGAGGCAAATTTCCAGCGCCAGGGCGCTGGGATCAAGCCAGATCAAGTTGGGATGCGTTTTAGGACCGATTTTGATACTTTTTTTACTCCAAATTGGATTGAGTTTTTTCCTAAGCTAGAAATTGGACAAGTAGCCTATAAATACATGAGATAAGGCATAAAATAGGGTGATGAGATAGATTAGAATAGATAAAACACTCCATTATATTATAACATAAACCCTAATTTATATTGGATTATTAGAGATTGAAGCAACTTGGGGATCATTGAAGATCAAGAGTAGGAGGATCAGATTTGCAGACAACAGATTTTATTTTTTCCTCTACTTCTATGTTTATCTTTTAATGTTTATTCAATTGTGGATTCTAGACTTTAATTCAATGATTATGAGCTAAATTCTTGTTTAAGATTGCAACGGATCTTATTGCGTAGCTTATTTTAGTATGTTTCTTTTTTAATTACTGTGATCTATTCTATGGGTTGTCTATTATGATTGTGTATAATTTTTTAATTGTCTAGCTAACAATTACCATGATAATTTATATGAATTCGAGAGATGAAATATATATTTAGATCTGATTATAATATCATGTGATTGTATTTTCTACATGGTGTTAGAATTCATAATTTGTGTTTAGGATAGGGATATGCCTTTACGCCGCGTGTAATCTGATAGGGAACCTGTGTTTTAAATCCTTTTTAATTGTAATTCACAGAGGAATATAGTGAATTAGTTAATTAGGGTGTTTGATTTAATTCGATCAACTGTGGATTTGGATTAATATGTTTGTGATGCATCGAAAGGTGGTTATAAATACTAAAAGGTTCCTGATTAACAATCCAGAATAGTGAGCATAATTAATGAGAAGTATTTTAATATAAGTGAAGTTGTGATCTTAAATTTTCATAACCTGATTTTCAACTAGTGGTAGGAGTAGTAGTTTAATTATATATTTTAATTCACAACATTAAATCGATTGTTTAAATAAAAATAGTTTGGTTAAGAACTAGTACTTGGTGATTTTTATTAAATAATTCCTCGTGGGAACGATACTCTACTTTCACTTTATTACTTGTTGACCGTGTATACTTGCACGTATGTTTTAACACCTTTTAAAATTCATAACAAATTTATAACTTAATTTTTAACGGTTCAAAATTTGTGCACATATACTCAACTTATATATGCATAACATATCCAAAAAGCACAACGATCCAACGGTCGGATTAAAATTATAACTCACGCAATAGAGCTTTAAGAACACTGATTTGATTTTTAATATCTCCATTCCGACAAAAATACTGATAAAACACTTCAACATTAATTCCTTCATTTATAATCACATAAAGTAAATATTTTCCTATCCATCAATTATGTCCACGTAAAATAAATATTTTCTTATCATATAAATTAATAATTAATTATTCACAAATAATATTACAGAATCACAATAATGACAATGATGAGTGAATACACATGAATTGGATACATTCGGGCTTAATTTATTGTTGTTCTCAAGTCTTTTAGGATGTTTTTATGTGTTTGTGTCTATTCATGCATGTTTTATGTTGTTTTGAAGGAATTGGGACAAAAGTTACATGGATCGACGTTTGGGGTGGCTAGATGCGCGTTTTCGGCTTGCCATTTACGCAGCAGTCACTTCAGAGCCAATTTTACTATAGCTCCTGACCTTATTTCGAAAAACTTCAAGAACGAAAGTTGTAGATCTACTTCTCCTCTTTCCAGAATATCTTTAATCATCAAAATCGGAGTTCGTATGAAGAAGTTATGGCTATTTTCCCAAAGGACGTCGGAGCAGAAAATGTCAGAAAATGTTCTAGCGCCGGGGCGCCCATTTGTAGTTCATTTCCAGCGCCGGGGCTCTGGGGGGCAGAATCCCAGCGCCGTGCCCAGCGCCGGGGCGCTGGGGAAGTCAGTGGAAAGGCTTGGACGCGTTTTGGGGCGAATTTTGACATCTTTTTGACTCCAAATTGGATTGGGTTTGTTCCTAACCTAAAAATTAGACTTGCAACCTATAAATATATGATGTAAGACATAAAATAAGGGGGGATTACATAGAGTAGACTAGATTAAACACTCCATTAGATTAGACATTAACCCTAGTTCTTAATTAGCCATTAGAGATTGAAGCAAATTGGAGATCATTGAAGATCAAGAGCAGGAGCAAGAGGGGAGCATCAGATTTGCTGACAACAGATTTTATTCTCTTCTCTTATCATACTTTTATCTTTTAATGTCTATTCAATTGTGGATTCTTGGTTTTAATTCATTAATTATGAACTAACTCTTTTATTAAGATTTCAATTGAACTTTTTATGTCTATAAATTAGTTATTCGATTTATTCCAATTATTTATGTCAAAGTGAACTGTTTATCTTGTCTTGAGCTTATTGATTAATTATCTGATCAGTAATTACCTTGTTACTCTAGAAGGAATCGGAAGAGGAATTCTAGGGTTTGAACTGGGCATGATAACATGTGACTTAGTTATTTGCATGGTGAATAATTAGGTTTGTGAATAGAATGGAAATATTTGTTTACCGCATGTAACACATAAGGAATTGGGATTGAAAAGAGTTTAATTCAATTGTTTTGCATAGGAATATAGCAAGATTAATCTGGATTAAATAGAAGTCAATTGATCACTTGGAAAAGGACTTTTGGCATTTGAGAATTCCTGTTAACAATTTAGTAGGCATAATAATTGGGATAATTGGATAATTGATTTATAGTTTATAATTGGGGATATTGAAGTCTTAATCTTTGTTTATTTGAATTAATTTTAGAGTAATCTAGATTTAATTGATTAATTTAGTTTTCTTAATTAGAAAAAATCACAATTTATGGTTGTTTAAATAAAATTAATTTGGTTAAGAGTTAGTACTTGGTAATTTTTATTAAATAATTTCTCGTGGGAACGATACTTTTCTTATCACTTTATTACTTGTTGACCGTGTATACTTGCACGTATTCATTGATTGCGAAATCGATCAACAAGTTTTTGAATTAAACAAGTTTTTGGCGCCGTTGCCGGGGACTTAATTTAATAATTATTTACCAATATTAATTTCAATCAAATTAGTCTTAATTTAAATATTTCTATTTTTATTTTTATTTTTAATTCTCTTCCTATATTTCTCTCTTTTTAGGTACCATGGATGACTTTGCGTATCAATGGCCATACACGAACATGACTCGACCAATGGAAACATGGAGTCCACCATCCACACAGCAAGTAGCAATGGTTTGTGATTATTGTGCTGGAAATTATATGAGTCATCAATGCTCCATCAGTTTCGAGCCGGTACAGTATAGTGGTGATTACCCCAATAATTATTTCTATCCCAACAACTATCATAAGGATTGGGGGTATCACCCGGATTTTTCATGGAGTAACAATCAAGCTCAAGCACCTAGACAACAAAACGCATCCGAATTTCAAAATCAGACTCAACAACAACCAGAAAGGAAACCAGGTTGGGAGGAAGCCTTGGAAAAATTCATTAGAGCTACTGACAAAAAAATCGAGGCACAAGACAAGATATTGAGTCAAGTAGATATGAATGTGAAAATCCAAGGTGTTTCATGGAGCCATACTAAACAAGATCAATTTTATGCTCCAAGTCCAACATACCCACCGGATTTCTCGTGTCCACCTCCACTACAACAGGAAGACCATTCAAATTTGGAGGAAGCCTTGGAAAAATTTATTAAAGCTTCTGAAAAAAGGAACGAGGAACAAGACAAAAAATTGAATCAAATAGAACTGAATATGAAAAGCCAAGGTGCGTCGATAAAGAATCTGGAAAATCAATTGGGGCAGATAGCACATGCGTTGAACAACCGTTCTCAATACACTTGGCTCTATGACATGGATTCCGAGACTGATGGAGAGCCCGAGCAAAATCTACAACTAGATGAGCCACAAGATGTTGAAAGAGAGGAAACAATTGGGAACCAAGAAAAGGAGATCGACGACGATTTAACTTTGAGTACCAACGAAGAGGAGCCAATTTTGATAGTGTCTCATGTGCCTCCTCCAACAAAGTTCAATAATACGGGCAGTTTTGCAAAACCATGTCCAATTGGCAGTCATGTCGTCGGCAAAGCTCTTTATGACATAAGAGCTAGTACAACTGTGGAGTCATGGTGGGATGAAAAAGAGAAGATAGAGGAAGAGCCCATTGTGTTTGACAAGCTTCCATTCCACACTCTGATCACAGACACAATGGGGAAAGCACCTAGTTGTTTGTCATATTTAATGGGGATCCGATCTAAAAAGAGAATGCTAGGTGACTTAGATTCAATGGTCATTACAAATGAGAACCTACCAAAAGTTATATTATTTTCGATGGATGGAGGGTTCCTCAAATTTCGTAGGGGAATTGGATAGAGAATTAAAGAAGTCAGGCTGAGACTATAAAACAAGCGCTTTTTGGGAGGCAACCCAAGTTTAATTTTTATTTTTAGCTTTTATTAAGTTTTATATTAGTAGTTTTGAATTTTCATTTATTTAGGATTTAATAAAAGTGCTTATATCATGGTTTTACAGGTTATTCAAGTCAAATTCAACTGTGGTGCCCAATTTGTTCCATGTGCTTAGCCTATTCTCCAAACTTAGCGGATAAGGAGGAAGATTGCTATATTTTCAGGGAAGTCCTCTACTTTAATTTTTTCTATTGTAGCCATTGAGGACAATGTCTAGTTTAAGTTTGGGGGCATTTTAGTGTCGTATTGCATATAGTTAGTTATTTACATTGTAGTTCGTTATATTTTCGGGTTATTTATATTTAGTTTTTGCATTCAGTTTTTTGTTTTAAAAAAAAAAATTTTAAAATTGCAAAAATAGTAGTTAGTTTACTATGTTTGTTGCAGTTAGTTTATATTTGCATGATTCCAACTGTTAGATAGTAAAAGTCTATTTTGGCCAATGATGAGACTGGAGTTAAGTAGATAAGTATAGTATTGAATATTCAGGCTTTGATGTGATTTCTTGTTATGAATTGAATCTTTTCCTGTTTGAAACTAGTATAATTAAGGTTAGCACGTTAATAACAGCTATGTTGACTGATTAAGTTTAAATTGATACATAATGAATTTCTTAAGGATAATACTAATGTGAAGGAATGAAAGACATGAATAGGCGGAGATGGCTAAATTTTGATAAAAACTTAAGTTTGGGGGGAAAATTTGGGATATATAAGCTTCGCTAAAAAAAAAAATTACCGTGGCTAGTTTTGTTTCGGGGCCTTTGTTACTTGAGTAAGTACGCCCGAAAGGGTATCTTAAAACCTAGCGCCCTAAGGTCTTATATGGTCTGGGAGTCGTTGGTCGAAAGCTCGCTAAGGGGTGACACTGTTAGCCTAATGGAATGAGACATTGTACAGTCATGGTTAAAAAAAAAAAAGAAAGTAAAAAGTAAAAAAAAAAAAACAATAAAACGGGAAAAGAGCAAAAAGCCCCCGTAATGAAAAGTAAAGCATAAGTATCCCGGATTGGACTCTTGAACTTGGTGGATGTTTAACTTTAGTTGGATCTAGCTTGTTCGTGAATTTTGTGAGTTTTCACTGTATGATGCCTTTAAAGAGACCTATTATGTGTTAAATTTGATTTTATATTAGTTAACATTGTTTTGGAGCACACACGCACTATATCAGTGATAACAGTCTAAGATTTGATGAGTGATTGGGAAATTACTGATTTGTTTTAATATGATGTATTATCATGTTTACTTGATTTCTCTAAGGCCGGTTGAATAGACTTGTTTCTGTCATTACTGTTGGATTCGTAGGCATATAGATTAGTTTCATTACATTGCATTGCATAACATTTTTGTGTTTTTGCTTGAGGACAAGCAAATGTTTAAGTTTGGGGGTATTTGATGAGTGAGTTTTATACACATGAATTGGATACATTCGGGCTTAATTTATTGTTGTTCTCAAGTCTTTTAGGATGTTTTTATGTGTTTGTGTCTATTCATGCATGTTTTATGTTGTTTTGAAGGAATTGGGACAAAAGTTACATGGATCGACGTTCGGGGTGGCTAGATGCGCGTTTTCGGCTTGCCATTTACACAGCAGTTACTTCAGAGCCAATTTTACTATAGCTCCTGACCTTATTTCGAAAAACTTCAAGAACGAAAGTTGTAGATCTACTTCTCCTCTTTCCAGAATATCTTTAATCATCAAAATCGGAGTTCGTATGAAGAAGTTATGGCTATTTTCCCAAAGGACGTCGGAGCAGAAAATGTCAGAAAATGTTCTAGCGCCGGGGCGCCCATTTGTAGTTCATTTCCAGCGCCGGGGCTCTGGGGGGCAGAATCCCAGCGCCGTGCCCAGCGCCGGGGCGCTGGGGAAGTCAGTGGAAAGGCTTGGACGCGTTTTGGGGCGAATTTTGACATCTTTTTGACTCCAAATTGGATTGGGTTTGTTCCTAACCTAAAAATTAGACTTGCAACCTATAAATATATGATGTAAGACATAAAATAAGGGGGGATTACATAGAGTAGACTAGATTAAACACTCCATTAGATTAGACATTAACCCTAGTTCTTAATTAGCCATTAGAGATTGAAGCAAATTGGAGATCATTGAAGATCAAGAGCAGGAGCAAGAGGGGAGCATCAGATTTGCTGACAACAGATTTTATTCTCTTCTCTTATCATACTTTTATCTTTTAATGTCTATTCAATTGTGGATTCTTGGTTTTAATTCATTAATTATGAACTAACTCTTTTATTAAGATTTCAATTGAACTTTTTATGTCTATGAATTAGTTATTCGATTTATTCCAATTATTTATGTCAAAGTGAACTGTTTATCTTGTCTTGAGCTTATTGATTAATTATCTGATCAGTAATTACCTTGTTACTCTAGAAGGAATCGGAAGAGGAATTCTAGGGTTTGAACTGGGCATGATAACATGTGACTTAGTTATTTGCATGGTGAATAATTAGGTTTGTGAATAGAATGGAAATATTTGTTTACCGCATGTAACACATAAGGAATTGGGATTGAAAAGAGTTTAATTCAATTGTTTTGCATAGGAATATAGCAAGATTAATCTGGATTAAATAGAAGTCAATTGATCACTTGGAAAAGGACTTTTGGCATTTGAGAATTCCTGTTAACAATTTAGTAGGCATAATAATTGGGATAATTGGATAATTGATTTATAGTTTATAATTGGGGATATTGAAGTCTTAATCTTTGTTTATTTGAATTAATTTTAGAGTAATCTAGATTTAATTGATTAATTTAGTTTTCTTAATTAGAAAAAATCACAATTTATGGTTGTTTAAATAAAATTGATTTGGTTAAGAGTTAGTACTTGGTAATTTTTATTAAATAATTTCTCGTGGGAACGATACTTTTCTTATCACTTTATTACTTGTTGACCGTGTATACTTGCACGTATTCATTGATTGCGAAATCGATCAACAAGTTTTTGAATTAAACAAGTTTTTGGCGCCGTTGCCGGGGACTTAATTTAATAATTATTTACCAATATTAATTTCAATCAAATTAGTCTTAATTTAAATATTTCTATTTTTATTTTTATTTTTAATTCTCTTCCTATATTTCTCTCTTTTTAGGTACCATGGATGACTTTGCGTATCAATGGCCATACACGAACATGACTCGACCAATGGAAACATGGAGTCCACCATCCACACAGCAAGTAGCAATGGTTTGTGATTATTGTGCTGGAAATTATATGAGTCATCAATGCTCCATCAGTTTCGAGCCGGTACAGTATAGTGGTGATTACCCCAATAATTATTTCTATCCCAACAACTATCATAAGGATTGGGGGTATCACCCGGATTTTTCATGGAGTAACAATCAAGCTCAAGCACCTAGACAACAAAACGCATCCGAATTTCAAAATCAGACTCAACAACAACCAGAAAGGAAACCAGGTTGGGAGGAAGCCTTGGAAAAATTCATTAGAGCTACTGACAAAAAAATCGAGGCACAAGACAAGATATTGAGTCAAGTAGATATGAATGTGAAAATCCAAGGTGTTTCATGGAGCCATACTAAACAAGATCAATTTTATGCTCCAAGTCCAACATACCCACCGGATTTCTCGTGTCCACCTCCACTACAACAGGAAGACCATTCAAATTTGGAGGAAGCCTTGGAAAAATTTATTAAAGCTTCTGAAAAAAGGAACGAGGAACAAGACAAAAAATTGAATCAAATAGAACTGAATATGAAAAGCCAAGGTGCGTCGATAAAGAATCTGGAAAATCAATTGGGGCAGATAGCACATGCGTTGAACAACCGTTCTCAATACACTTGGCTCTATGACATGGATTCCGAGACTGATGGAGAGCCCGAGCAAAATCTACAACTAGATGAGCCACAAGATGTTGAAAGAGAGGAAACAATTGGGAACCAAGAAAAGGAGATCGACGACGATTTAACTTTGAGTACCAACGAAGAGGAGCCAATTTTGATAGTGTCTCATGTGCCTCCTCCAACAAAGTTCAATAATACGGGCAGTTTTGCAAAACCATGTCCAATTGGCAGTCATGTCGTCGGCAAAGCTCTTTATGACATAAGAGCTAGTACAACTGTGGAGTCATGGTGGGATGAAAAAGAGAAGATAGAGGAAGAGCCCATTGTGTTTGACAAGCTTCCATTCCACACTCTGATCACAGACACAATGGGGAAAGCACCTAGTTGTTTGTCATATTTAATGGGGATCCGATCTAAAAAGAGAATGCTAGGTGACTTAGATTCAATGGTCATTACAAATGAGAACCTACCAAAAGTTATATTATTTTCGATGGATGGAGGGTTCCTCAAATTTCGTAGGGGAATTGGATAGAGAATTAAAGAAGTCAGGCTGAGACTATAAAACAAGCGCTTTTTGGGAGGCAACCCAAGTTTAATTTTTATTTTTAGCTTTTATTAAGTTTTATATTAGTAGTTTTGAATTTTCATTTATTTAGGATTTAATAAAAGTGCTTATATCATGGTTTTACAGGTTATTCAAGTCAAATTCAACTGTGGTGCCCAATTTGTTCCATGTGCTTAGCCTATTCTCCAAACTTAGCGGATAAGGAGGAAGATTGCTATATTTTCAGGGAAGTCCTCTACTTTAATTTTTTCTATTGTAGCCATTGAGGACAATGTCTAGTTTAAGTTTGGGGGCATTTTAGTGTCGTATTGCATATAGTTAGTTATTTACATTGTAGTTCGTTATATTTTCGGGTTATTTATATTTAGTTTTTGCATTCAGTTTTTTGTTTTAAAAAAAAAAATTTTAAAATTGCAAAAATAGTAGTTAGTTTACTATGTTTGTTGCAGTTAGTTTATATTTGCATGATTCCAACTGTTAGATAGTAAAAGTCTATTTTGGCCAATGATGAGACTGGAGTTAAGTAGATAAGTATAGTATTGAATATTCAGGCTTTGATGTGATTTCTTGTTATGAATTGAATCTTTTCCTGTTTGAAACTAGTATAATTAAGGTTAGCACGTTAATAACAGCTATGTTGACTGATTAAGTTTAAATTGATACATAATGAATTTCTTAAGGATAATACTAATGTGAAGGAATGAAAGACATGAATAGGCGGAGATGGCTAAATTTTGATAAAAACTTAAGTTTGGGGGGAAAATTTGGGATATATAAGCTTCGCTAAAAAAAAAAATTACCGTGGCTAGTTTTGTTTCGGGGCCTTTGTTACTTGAGTAAGTACGCCCGAAAGGGTATCTTAAAACCTAGCGCCCTAAGGTCTTATATGGTCTGGGAGTCGTTGGTCGAAAGCTCGCTAAGGGGTGACACTGTTAGCCTAATGGAATGAGACATTGTACAGTCATGGTTAAAAAAAAAAAAGAAAGTAAAAAGTAAAAAAAAAAAAACAATAAAACGGGAAAAGAGCAAAAAGCCCCCGTAATGAAAAGTAAAGCATAAGTATCCCGGATTGGACTCTTGAACTTGGTGGATGTTTAACTTTAGTTGGATCTAGCTTGTTCGTGAATTTTGTGAGTTTTCACTGTATGATGCCTTTAAAGAGACCTATTATGTGTTAAATTTGATTTTATATTAGTTAACATTGTTTTGGAGCACACACGCACTATATCAGTGATAACAGTCTAAGATTTGATGAGTGATTGGGAAATTACTGATTTGTTTTAATATGATGTATTATCATGTTTACTTGATTTCTCTAAGGCCGGTTGAATAGACTTGTTTCTGTCATTACTGTTGGATTCGTAGGCATATAGATTAGTTTCATTACATTGCATTGCATAACATTTTTGTGTTTTTGCTTGAGGACAAGCAAATGTTTAAGTTTGGGGGTATTTGATGAGTGAGTTTTATACACATGAATTGGATACATTCGGGCTTAATTTATTGTTGTTCTCAAGTCTTTTAGGATGTTTTTATGTGTTTGTGTCTATTCATGCATGTTTTATGTTGTTTTGAAGGAATTGGGACAAAAGTTACATGGATCGACGTTCGGGGTGGCTAGATGCGCGTTTTCGGCTTGCCATTTACACAGCAGTTACTTCAGAGCCAATTTTACTATAGCTCCTGACCTTATTTCGAAAAACTTCAAGAACGAAAGTTGTAGATCTACTTCTCCTCTTTCCAGAATATCTTTAATCATCAAAATCGGAGTTCGTATGAAGAAGTTATGGCTATTTTCCCAAAGGACGTCGGAGCAGAAAATGTCAGAAAATGTTCTAGCGCCGGGGCGCCCATTTGTAGTTCATTTCCAGCGCCGGGGCTCTGGGGGGCAGAATCCCAGCGCCGTGCCCAGCGCCGGGGCGCTGGGGAAGTCAGTGGAAAGGCTTGGACGCGTTTTGGGGCGAATTTTGACATCTTTTTGACTCCAAATTGGATTGGGTTTGTTCCTAACCTAAAAATTAGACTTGCAACCTATAAATATATGATGTAAGACATAAAATAAGGGGGGATTACATAGAGTAGACTAGATTAAACACTCCATTAGATTAGACATTAACCCTAGTTCTTAATTAGCCATTAGAGATTGAAGCAAATTGGAGATCATTGAAGATCAAGAGCAGGAGCAAGAGGGGAGCATCAGATTTGCTGACAACAGATTTTATTCTCTTCTCTTATCATACTTTTATCTTTTAATGTCTATTCAATTGTGGATTCTTGGTTTTAATTCATTAATTATGAACTAACTCTTTTATTAAGATTTCAATTGAACTTTTTATGTCTATGAATTAGTTATTCGATTTATTCCAATTATTTATGTCAAAGTGAACTGTTTATCTTGTCTTGAGCTTATTGATTAATTATCTGATCAGTAATTACCTTGTTACTCTAGAAAGAATCGGAAGAGGAATTCTAGGGTTTGAACTGGGCATGATAACATGTGACTTAGTTATTTGCATGGTGAATAATTAGGTTTGTGAATAGAATGGAAATATTTGTTTACCGCATGTAACACATAAGGAATTGGGATTGAAAAGAGTTTAATTCAATTGTTTTGCATAGGAATATAGCAAGATTAATCTGGATTAAATAGAAGTCAATTGATCACTTGGAAAAGGACTTTTGGCATTTGAGAATTCCTGTTAACAATTTAGTAGGCATAATAATTGGGATAATTGGATAATTGATTTATAGTTTATAATTGGGGATATTGAAGTCTTAATCTTTGTTTATTTGAATTAATTTTAGAGTAATCTAGATTTAATTGATTAATTTAGTTTTCTTAATTTAGGTACTCTTTTTAGGTACTCTAAAATTAACTTCGTTGGTACTCAAAGTTAAATCGTCGTCGATTAATCTAGATTACTCTAAAATTAATTCAAATAAACAAAGATTAAGACTTCAATATCCCCAATTATAAACTATAAATTAATTATCCAATTATCCCAATTATTATGCCTACTAAATTGTTAACAGGAATTCTCAAATGCCAAAAGTCCTTTTCCAAGTGATCAATTGACTTCTATTTAATCCAGATTAATCTTGCTATATTCCTATGCAAAACAATTGAATTAAACTCTTTTCAATCCCAATTCCTTATGTGTTACATGCGGTAAACAAATATTTCCATTCTATTCACAAACCTAATTATTCACCATGCAAATAACTAAGTCACATGTTATCATGCCCAGTTCAAACCCTAGAATTCCTCTTCCGATTCCTTCTAGAGTAACAAGGTAATTACTGATCAGATAATTAATCAATAAGCTCAAGACAAGATAAACAGTTCACTTTGACATAAATAATTGGAATAAATCGAATAACTAATTCATAGACATAAAAAGTTCAATTGAAATCTTAATAAAAGAGTTAGTTCATAATTAATGAATTAAAACCAAGAATCCACAATTGAATAGACATTAAAAGATAAAAGTATGATAAGAGAAGAGAATAAAATCTGTTGTCAGCAAATCTGATGCTCCCCTCTTGCTCCTGCTCTTGATCTTCAATGATCTCCAATTTGCTTCAATCTCTAATGGCTAATTAAGAACTAGGGTTAATGTCTAATCTAATGGAGTGTTTAATCTAGTCTACTCTATGTAATCCCCCCTTATTTTATGTCTTACATCATATATTTATAGGTTGCAAGTCTAATTTTTAGGTTAGGAACAAACCCAATCCAATTTGGAGTCAAAAAGATGTCAAAATTCGCCCCAAAACGCGTCCAAGCCTTTCCACTGACTTCCCCAGCGCCCCGGCGCTGGGCACGGCGCTGGGATTCTGCCCCCCAGAGCCCCGGCGCTGGAAATGAACTACAAATGGGCGCCCCGGCGCTAGAACATTTTCTGACATTTTCTGCTCCGACGTCCTTTGGGAAAATAGCCATAACTTCTTCATACGAACTCCGATTTTGATGATTAAAGATATTCTGGAAAGAGGAGAAGTAGATCTACAACTTTCGTTCTTGAAGTTTTTCGAAATAAGGTCAGGAGCTATAGTAAAATTGGCTCTGAAGTGACTGCTGCGTAAATGGCAAGCCGAAAACGCGCATCTAGCCACCCCGAACGTCGATCCATGTAACTTTTGTCCCAATTCCTTCAAAACAACATAAAACATGCATGAATAGACACAAACACATAAAAACATCCTAAAAGACTTGAGAACAACAATAAATTAAGCCCGAATGTATCCAATTCATGTGTATAAAACTCACTCATCAGACAACCAGACCGTTCCCATGAAAGAGGGGGCTTTCCAATAAGGATTTCTCCTTACTAGCGCGTAATTAGGTGACCAAACCTCTCCTTGACGGAACTTTCTAAACATTACCAATAATGATATCTAATAATATTATTCAAATAATATGAATTATTGATCTGATAATGGGAAATACTGTGCAGTGACAATTATTGAAACAACAATAATATAAAATATCAACGTAGCATTTATTGAACCAATAAAATAAAATATTGAACAGTAATTACTGTAATAATTATTGAATAATGCCTTCTTACGTAAGAATCAATAATTCAACAATACTGTATAATACCGTGTGCTACTGTACAACAACGCGTATTACTGTATTTTAACCACCAGGTATTCCAACAGTGCTAACAGTAACGATTATGCCATTATTTATAAAAACTCAAATTTGTCGTTTTCTTCATCCGATAGTTATTCTGTTATGAGACCCACAAATGGTTGCGCCGTCATACGAATATTTTCCGACAGAAAGAATATTCCACGACCAAACGAATATTCCCCGACAACATGAATATTTTATAACCACTTGCTTATTTTGTAAAATTTATAAATATTGCCCATAACTATAACATTATATCAAATTTACTCCTTAATATTCAAAAATGATATTTATAGAAAATTAATCTTTATTCATAAAAGTTAGGGTCTTACAGAACCTCCCAAATGAGACATTGCTACTGATGGATGGAGGATTCCTTAATTTTCAAAGGGGAATTGGATAGAGAATTAAAGAAGTCAGGCTGAGACTATAAAACAAGCGCTTATTGGGAGGCAACTCAAATTTAATTTTTAGTTTTTTTATTAGGTTTTATATAAGTAAATTTGAATTTGCATTTATTTAGAATTTAATAAAATTGTTTCTATCATGGTTTAAAGTTTATTCAAGTCAAATTTAAGTATTGTGCCCAATTTGTTCCATGTGCCTAGCCTATTCTCCAAACTTAGCAGACAAGGAGGAAGATTGCTATATTTTAAGGGAAGTCCTCTGCTTTACTTTTTTCTATTTCAGCCATTGAAGACAATGTCTAGTTTAAGTTTGGGGGCATTTTAGTGTCGTACTGCATATAGTTAGTTATCTGCATGGTAGTTCGTGGTTTTGTTATGTGTTAACATTGTGTGTTTTTTTTAAGTTGCATATAATACATGGTAGTTCATTGCATATTCATATATGTGTTGCATTAGTATGTGTTCATATAGTATAATTGCATTTTATTTTGCATGAATCTGTGTGATCGGTTGGTGTGGTCTTAGCTCGGCTTGTGATAAGATTGGTTTTACATGTTGACTTGAACAGTGTTGATAATTAATGATGACTTCTAATTTTAATCATGATGATAATCTGAGCTTGTCTGAAACTTGTGTAACCGGTTAGCACTTAAGGTTTAATTGTTTTAATCCACTTGGTTCAAGGGTTTCATAGTTTTTTTCTGAGAGGAAATCTTGGTTAAAATTTAAGAAAATTAGTGAACTGGCGGTAAAGGTTGGAATGACGTAAAAGTTTGAGTTTGGGGGAATCTATGGGGTATATATATTACAAAAGAAAAAAAAAGATAAAATGATGAAAAGAAAAGAAATAGAAAATCCAGAAGAAAAAAAATGAATAAACACTGTGGCTAGTCTAGTTTTGTGGCCTTTGTTACTTGAGTAAGTATGTCCGAGGGGATGTCTCTACACCTAGCGCCCTAAAGCCTGAACGATTTGGGAGTCATTGGTTGAAAGCTTGCTAAGGTAGCACTGAAAAGCCTAAAGAAATTAGACATTGCACAGCCAAGAGAAAAATAAAAAAATGAATAAAACACGAGAAAGAGCAAAAATGCCCCCGTGGTTGAATAAAGGTAGAAATAAATCATGTATTTACCCTTAGACTTGGTAATTGCTTAGTTTTAACCGGAGTTGTCATGTTCACAAAAGTAATTGAATTGGAACTGAAATTTTCCTTCTAAGAAGTTTGTTATGTGATTATCTTGAACTGTGGTTGGTTAGAATGGTTAACAAGCACACACGCACAACATGGGTGATGACAGGTTTGGATTGACTAACTGGTTTGAGCTATGGACTTTAACTTGATTGGATATATTGTTTGAGTATTATTGGTATCTTTGAGGCATTATATATTATACTTATTTATTACTAGGTTCGTAGGTATATTAGGAAGTAGATCATACATATGCATTCGTGTAGTTGAGTTAGGTTGTTTATTTTTAATTCTTTTGTGTTTTTGTTTTAGGACAAGCAAATGTTTAAGTTTGGGGGTATTTGATGAATGAGTTTTATACCCATGAATTAAGTGCATTTGAGCTTAATCTTTTAGAAGTTTTTAAGTGTTTGTATTTATTCATGCATGTTTTACATTGTTTTGTAGGAATTGGGACAAAATTTACTTGGATTGAAGTTTGAGGTTGCCAGATTCGTATTTTTGGATTGCCATTTACATAGCAGCTACTTCATGACCGATTTAGCATTGTTTCAGCCCTTATTTCGAAAATCTCAAAGAATGAAAGTTGTAGATCTACGTCTCCTCTTTCTGGAACATCTTGAATCATCGAAATCAAATTTTGGACGAAGAAGTTATGGTATTTTCCCAAAGGACGTTAGAGCAGAAAATTTTCGAAAAGAGCCCAGCGCCGAAGTGCCCATTTCTAGTATATTTTCAGCGCCGGGGCGCCAGGAGACAGATTTCCAGCGCCGGGGCACTGGGGTCGGGCCAGATCAAGTTGGGACGCTTTTTGGGGCAGATTTTGATACTTTTTTGACTCCAAATTGGATTGGGCTTCCTCTTAAGCTAGGAATTAGACTTGTAGCCTATAAATACATGATGTAAGGCATAAAATAGGGTGATGAGATAGATTAGAATAGATAAAACACTCAATTAGATTAGAACATAAACCCTAGTTTATATTGGATTGTTAGAGATTGAAGCAACTTGGGGATCATTGAAGATCCAGAGTAAGAGCAAGAGGGGATCATCAAATTTACAGACAACAGATTTCATTCTTTCCTCTACTTCTATTTTTGTCTTTTAATATTTATTCAATTATGGATTCTAGACATTAATTCAATGATTATGAGCTAAATTCATGTTTAAGATTGCAACGGATCTTATTACATAGCTTATTTTAGTATGCTTGTCTATTAATTATTGTGATCTATTCTATGTGTTGTCTATTATGATTACGTATAATTTTTTAATTGTCTAGCTAACAATTATCATGATAATTTATATGAATTCAGGAGATAAAATATAGATTTAGATCTGATCATAATAGCATGTGATTGTGTTTTCTGCATGGTGTTGGAATTCATAGTTTGTGTTTAGGATAGGGATATGCCTTTACGCCGCGTATAATCTGATAGGGAACTTGTGCTTTAAGTCCTTTTTAATTATAATTCACATAGGAATATAGTGAATTAGTTAATTAGGGTGTTTGATTTAATTCTATCAACTATGGATTTGCATTAATATATTAGTGATGCATCGAAAGGTGGTTATAAAAAGTAATAAGTTCCTTATTAACAATCCAGAATAGTGAGCATAATTAATGAGAAATATTTTAATATAAGTGAAACAATAAGTGAAGTTGTGATCTTAAATCTCCATAACCTGATTTTCAACTAGTGGTACCAGTAGTAGTTTAATTATATATTTTAATTCACAACATTAAATCGATTGTTTAAATAAAAATAGTTTGGTTAAGAACTAGTACTTGGTGATTTTTATTAAATAATTCATCATGGGAACGATACTCTACTTTCACTTTATTACTTGTTGACCGTGTATACTTGCACGTATATTTTGATTGTAAAATCGATCAACAATACCCAACTCTGCTAGGGTTAACTGACTAAGGGGCTGTCTGTAGGACTGAATGGCTAAATCGATCAGCCATTCAGTGCGTTTATTTTGGAAAAATAATCGCCTAAATGGCTGAATATGTCAGCCATTCAGACGATTTGGACTAAATGGTTTAGTGTCATTTTTTTGGCTGAATGAGGGCTAAATGAAGTTTTTTTTTATAATAGTAACTATTATATTAAGTAAATATTAAATAAATTTACAATAATTTTGAATTTTTTTAGAGGGGTAAAATAATAAAAATATGTTATTCAGATGTTTCAGACATGTCAATTATCAAACAACTTTTTTCATCAAGATTTAAATTCATTCAGTTTTTATCAAACAACCCTTAAAGCTCACAATAGTCAAAATACTGACATTGACCCCCTTATACCCCCATCTACAAATTCACCAGCATACTGCAATCTTATACAAAATAAGATATCATGCAAAGTTACAGTCAACAAAAGCATAATAAATACACCAACAACAAAAAGACTAATTATTTAACTATTTCCAAGCATAATTAGTTAAAATTAAAACAAAAAGGACATAAAGAATATTTTGGGACCCAAAGAAAATACCACACAATTGTTAAAGAATGAAGAATCAAATAGGATAATTGCACAATCACTTTCTCAACTACCATTACTAACTGATATTTATATATGCACACACGTATATCATAACTTTTTAAACTACCATAAAGGTGAAAGTACCCATGTCAAAAAATTTATTTTACCTCTATGTTTTGGAGTTCACCTGCCTCCCAAATCTCGATTTCTCATAACCCATACCATTGCAAGCTCCCAAATCTTGATTTTGAACCTTGAATAGCTACTTCAGAGCTCTACAAGCCACAAATTTCCTCCAATTTATCTCTATTGAGGTCGATCATTCAACTGTTAGAGACAACCCTAGCATTTATCGAACTCTGTTTTCAAAAGCTTACTTCGGTAATTTATGTCAAAGCTTCCTTGTATTTCACTTGAATTTAGTAAATATTCAGTATATTGTAATAGTTTATACATTTAAACCGTGTAAAATAGTATTTTCGGTGCCACGTCAGCATTTAGGCGTATTTTTTGGCCAAAAATATTTTTGGGATAACTTTTGTTTACTTAAGTGTACTTAGAGTATGCTAATGTAAGGTTTTAAACATTAGAGTCACAAGTATAAAAGGGGTCATACTTCGAGTGACAGAAGTGTATTTAGTCCTTTATTTTAATAGTAAATAAATTCTACATCAATGTAAGAGATACTCGGGTAAAAATATCATATTTTCATGTGAAAAATATCAATTTTTAAAAGTTACCTTTAGTGATAATTTATTTTTTGTGTAAAAATGTAATTGGATCTCTATATGTAGTTGAGCGTACGATAACTTTTAAAAAAAAAATAAAAATAAAGTTAGGAATAATGTTAAAATAATATTTATGTTATTAGAACCAAAAATATAGATAAAAACTCAAACTATTATCAAAACAAGTGTTAAAATATCGTCAAATATATATTTGTTCTGACAGACAGTATAAATATTATTATGACACCGATAATTTCACTAATATATTATAGGAAAAGTTTGGTCAAATATATACATGTTCTGACAGACAGTAAAAATATTATTATGACATGAAATCTTGGTTTCATATTAATAATTTATATGATAAGGAATGTGACGCTCTCAAAATAGGTATACATCACCCATTTTAAGTCGCCAAATACATGGTATAGAAATAAATACAACTTTATTAATACAATTGTCGTACAAAATATGACAACACATATATAATGAGTTTAAATACAAATATAGTCTAATAGACAGTATTCAAACTCACAAGGAGTCCTCATTACAATTATTATCACACTATTTTATAAAATAATGAGGACTGCTAAAACAACTGATTAGAAATATCACTCCACACCTCGACTAGTTTCCGCTATATTCTCGCCTCCTGAGAAGAAAAATGGAACAAAAAAAAGGGTGAGCTCAACTAGCCCAGTAAAAAATATTATGACTAAGATAATATACAACAAATTATCATTAGTCTTTAACAGGAAAAAATCTGATAGAATATAATAGACAAATTATCATTAGTCAAGTAGAGAAAGAATTTTACTATCTTCTAAAATTTAAAAATCAATCATCTATATTTTATCCCTGTAACATCAATTAAAATACATCTTAAATCAAATATTCATCTTTGCACTACAGGCCAAATATATACATTTGTATCACCAGTCGGTCATGTTCATCTCAACACCTGTTCATCTTTGCACTACGGGTCAAAGATATTCATCAGTTAATCATCCATCTTTGCACTACAGACCAAAGATATTCAGTAATATCATCATTTAGGACTGAGAATGATGAAAATTTTTTAATGAAAATGAATCCAGTGAGATAAAAGAACAAGGATTAAGGATTCGTATTTTAGTTCATTCATGTTCAAAAATACTCCATAATAAACCATTATGGAGCAAAATTCAAGAATGAAGATCAAAACATGGATACAATCAAAGTTAGTAACCATAATAAATAACTTGGACAAGAAAAAAAAATTTAAATTTTCTGTAAATAGTACCGTATACGTGAATAGTAACTCCGGCACAAAAAGACAAGAATTTCACAAGAAAAATCTTACCAATATTCCGGTATAATGATATTAAAATAAATAATATCATTTATGAAAAAAATAACATCACTTACCTCAAAATAATAGTACTTCTAGCTGGAATGTCAGATATAACGTTGAAGAAAACTTACTCCGTATAGCAATACTCAAAGTATATCAAAATACTCACAAAAATATGCTCGATAATATAGAGAGAGAAAACTTTAGATTCTGGTGTGTTTTTCAATTCTAACTTAAGCATCCTATTTATAAAAAAATATTTAAAACACCAAAGCAGAAAATTTAATAAAATAATAATATTTATTAAAAAAAATTAACGCCTACCTCTTGAAATCTAAATTCAGCACATTTACAACACTTGTGGGGCCCATACAATTGCAGAAAATATTTTTCTTAAAATAAATATTTTAAACTCTAAAAATTAATTATTCTAAAACTTTAATAATTCATAATAAATAGCCCTTTTATCAGAAAAATTCAAATCTTATGTCCATTCCGTAGAAAATTTAATTCTCTACAATTTTGTAGCTTTAAGTTTTTTCAAATTCTAAACAAAAATTGACTGAAATTCACATACAGACGATTTTGCAGTCTATAATTAAATTTCAGTCAAAAATAGGATCCGCCAATATGTTTAACATATTTTTAGCATTTATTGTAACAAAAATACTATTCCTCCTCATTTATTCATATATCCTATATTCATTGTAAAAATATCACAATTATTATATTATTTTATTATCGCATTATACATTTATAATGTAATATAATAATATATTTGAATGAATTATTTTATCAGAAAAGATAAAATATCAATTTTTAACAATTGTCACTTTTCTAAAAATTCCTCCATTTATATCCACATAAAATAAATATTTTTCTTATTATATAAATCAATAATTAATTATTCACAAATAATATTACAGAATCACAATAATGACAAACAGGTCGTTCCCAAAAAAGAGGAGGCCTTCCTGTAAAGATTTCTCCTTACTGGCGCGTAATTAAATAACTTCTCCTAGACAAAACATCCTTAGATATTGTCAATAATGCTATCTAATAATATTATTCAAATAATATAAATTATTTATTTGATAATTTGAAATATTGTGCAATGACAATTATTAAATCAACAATATAAAATATCAACGCAGCAATTATTGAATCAATAAAATATTGAACAGTAATTACTGTAACAATTATTGAGTAGTGACTTCTTACGTAAGAATCAATAATTACTACAATACTGTGCGCTACTGTGCAACACCGCGTATTACTGTGTTTTAACCACCGGGTATTTCAACAGTGTTAACGGTAACAACTACGCCATTATTTATAAAAAAAACTCATACTTGTCGTTTTCTTCATCCAATCGCTTTCCGTTATGGGACCCACAAAAGGTTGCGCCGTCGTACGAATATTTTTCGACAGCAAGAATATTTCACGACCAACCGAATATTCCCTGACAACAATGAATATTTTATAACCACTTTAAAATATTTGCGCGTTTTACCCATAACTAACCACATTAATCAAATCAATCTCTTACTATTTCAAAATGATAAATAGAGGAAATTCCATTTTATTCATAAAAATTGGGGTCTTACAACCTCCCCTCCTTATGAAATTTTGTCCTCGAAATTGATGTACGTTCCTGGTATTTCGAAAAGGTGAGGATACTTCGTCTTCATTTCTGTTTTTAATTCCCAGGCCATTTCCTCAATAACATGGTTCCTCCACAAAACTTTGACTTGTGGTATAACCTTTGTGCGTAGGACATGCTCCTTCCTATCCAAGATCTTGACAGGTACCTCCTCGTACGTTAAATCTTCGGCTATCTCGTCTGGTTCTAACTCAATAATGTGATTTGGTCTTTCACATATTTACGAAACACAGATATGTGAAAAATATTATGAACACTAGACATGCTTGGAGGTAATGCGAGTCTATAGGCCACATTTTTGACTCGGTCAAGAATCTCAAATGGTCCAATAAATCGTGGATTGAGCTTTCCTCTCTTCCCGAATCTTGTAACTCCCTTCCATGGAGCAATACGTAACAATACATGATCCCCAATATTAAATTACACGTCTTTTCGATGAAGATCCGCATAACTCTTTTGTCGATCCTGTACCGTTTGTATACGTTATCGGATCATTTGGATTTTCTCTGTAGTCATACGTACCAATTCTGGTCCCAACAACGTTGTTTCACCCACCTCGTCCCAGCATACTGGAGAGCGATACTTTCTACCATACAACGCCTCAAATGGAGTCATGCCTATACTTGCCTGATAACTGTTGTTGTAGGAGAATTCCACCAATTGCAAGTACTTCTCTCAACTCCCTTTGAAATCTAGGACACAGAGTCTTAATAGATCTTCAAGATTTTGAATAGTCCTTTCTGATTGCCCGCTCGTTTGAGGATGGTATGCCGAACTAAATCATAAATCCATGCACATAGCTTATTGTAAGCTAACCCAAAATCGTGAAGTGAATCTTGGGTCACGATCCAAAACTATGGATACTGGCATGCCATGCAATCTCACAATCTCATTCACGTACATACGAGCAAGACGTTCAAGGGAATAAGTCTCCCATATAGGCAAGAAATGAGCAGACTTGGTTAATCTATCAACAATAACCCAAATCACATCTATGCCTTGAGAAACCTTAGGAATACCCGTAACGAAATCCATAGTAATATGTTCCCACTTCCATTTCGGAATCTCAAGTGGTTGTAATGGACCCTTTGGCACTTGATGCTCTGCCTTTATACGTTGACAAATTAAACACCTCGAGATAAACTCCGCGATCTCTCTCTTCATATTGCTCCACTAAAATGTATGTCGAAGATCATGATACATTTTGGTACTCCCAAGATGGATAGCAAACGGTGTGTTGTGTGCGTCCATCATAATTCTATGTTTCATGTCAGAATCGTTAGGAACACAAAGTCTGGAGTTGACTCGAAGTATTCCTTCTTCATCGATTCTTGCTTCTAGAACAACGCCTTCTTGCATTTTCTTCTTCATACGCATTAGCTCCAGGTCCATAGTTTAAGCAGCTTTAACTTTATCGATTAAAGTCGATTCTACTTGTATATTTGACATCATCACGTGGGTCCCTATAGTTTTTAACTCTATCTCCATCCTTTGCAAGTCATACCAAATGGGCCTTTGCGTTGACAATATCGCACTCGTACCCGCATATGATCTTCTACTCAATGCATCAGCTACTACATTCGCTTTTCCAGGATGGTATTGGATGGCATGATCGTAATCTTTCAACAACTCGAGCCAACGTCGTTGCTGCATGTTGAGTTCCTTTTGGGTGAAGAAATATTCCAGGATGGTAGTGTCCCCAGATCTTCAACGAAAAACGACTAATGCCAACTCTAGATCATGAGTAGGATAATTCCTCTCATATTCTTTGAGTTGTTGCGAGGCATAGGCTATATGACTTTTCCATGTTGCATGAGAACACGCCCTAACCCTTTGCCTGAACCATCATTGTAGATAACAAATCCATCCGAACTAGATGGTATTGTTAGAATAGGTGCCGAAATGAGTCTTCTCTTGAGTTCTTAGAAACTCTTCTCGCATTCCTCGCTCCATACGAATTTTGTATCTTTTCGAGTTAGCTGAGTTAACGGAGTAGCGATTCGAGAAAATCCTTCCACAAATCTCCGATAATAACCAGCTAAGCCCAGAAAGATACGTACTTTAATCACCGACTTCGGTTGCTCCTAACTTTGTATTACTTTAATCTTCGTTGGGTAAACAGATACTCCATATTTTGATACCACGTGTGTGACGCCCCCAAAATTAGGTATACATCACCCATCTTGGGTCGTCAGATACATGGTACAGAAACAAATACAACTTACTAATACAACTGTCGTGTACAATACGACAAAACATAACTGTGAGTTTGAATACAATTATTGTCTACTAGAGACTATACAAACTCAAAAGGAGTCCTCATTACAATTATTGTCACACTAATTAACAGAATAGTGAGGACTACTAATAATATCATCTGGTCCATCACTCCGTTCCCCGACTCGTCCCAGCTATATTCTCATTTCCTGAAGAGAACAGTGAAAGAAAGGGTGAGCTCAACTAGCCCAGTAAGAAATATTATGACTAAGATAATGCAGAATAAATTATCATTAGCCTTCAACAGTGTTAAACTAATAAAATATAACGAACATCAAGTTTAACTGCAGCGGAACAAGCAATCCATTAAAAGAGTCAAGTAGAGAATAAAATCTACTATCTTCTATGATTTAAAAGGTTTTTTAACACTGTTATCGCTGGGACTCAGCTTAACAAAATAATCCACATCATCGAATCACCCCTGCACTACGGCCAAGGATATTCTTTAGTATCACGACCACAATTATCCATGCACTACGGGCCAAGAATATTTGTGTATTCATTAATGGTCATGATCATGCCAACAACTGTCCCTCAATGCACTACGGGCCAATGATGACTTTTACCACATCATTTTTAATATTACGGTCATGAATATACCGAATGATTCCTGGTCATAATCATACCAAGTCCATCTATGCACTACAGGCCACAGATGTCTTTCAATATTTTATAAACATGAGGATGATGATCATGATATAAGAATTCAATAAAATAAGTTCAAGAATTAATTTATCCAAGAATTAACAACGTCCAAATTGTCAATATGATACTGCTTTGTGGAGTAAAATTCAAGAATTCCTAAAAGAATATTTTCATGAAAAGATACTAGAAGAAGCGCAAATATCAAAGATATTCCACTAATTTCATGGAGTATAAAAGTCAAAACTTTAACCAACTGAGTATAATAAAGAATGGAATAACAAAAGAAATCACCATGCATGCGATAGACCGCACAGACAGGTTATTCTAACAGAATAATAAATAAGGGAACCAGGTCCGGCGTAAAACGCACAGACAGGATATTCTAACAGAATAATAATAAAGACAGAACCAGGTCCGGTGTAAAACACACAGACAGGATGTTCCAACAGAATAATAATAAAGACGAAACCAAGTCCGGTGTAAAATACACAGACAGGATGTTCCAACAGAATAATAATAAAGACGGAACCAGGTCCGGTGTAAAACACACAGACAGGATGTTCCAACAGAATAATAGAAGAATGTCACCAAGTATAGGGTAGACCGCGTATACAGGTTATTCCAACAGAATAATAAGAAATAGAATAACAACAGTTCTCTTCATGAATAAGAAAGAATAACACCCCTTACCGTTTTAAAGAAGGACTGAAATAAGGAAGTAGTTAAGTAGCAGAATACTTTTCTTCTTTCTCTCTATAGTTTCTCTCTATAGTTTATCTCTCTAGAGCTCAGTGAATTCGTAAGAAATAATGAAGGAATGAGCTGCTATTTATAAAAAAATAGAATGCATAGTAACTAATCCATGAACGGTCCAGATTGATTACTTTAATCTGACGGTCCATATTTAAAGAAAAATCTTTTAAATAAAATATAATATATTCTATTTATAGAATAACTTTAATAAAGTATTCTGTTTTATATAAAAAGATGTTTCTGTTTTATTACGTTAATAATACGAATAAAACAAAAATTCATTATCTCTAAATAATTCATATTATTAACTGACAATAATTGAATCAAACTGAATGACTTCTCATATAAGCATTAATAATTAATACAGTGTGCTACTATGCAACCACACGCATTATTGTACTTTTACTACCGAGTAGTTCAACAGTATCAATGGTAAAACTTCCGCCGTTATTTTTAATAAAATATTTTTGTCTTTTTCTCAATCCGACAATATTCCGTAGTGGGGTCCACCAATGATTGTGCCGTTGTACGAATATTTTCTGTTAAAATGAATATTCCTCGACCAATCGAATATTATATAACAACTTGCGTACTTTTACAAAATTTATAAATATTACCCACAACTATAACATTATATCAAATTAACTCCATAATATTCAAAAATGATATTTATAGAAAATTCATCTTTATTTATAAAAGTTGGGGTCTTACAACCTCCACTTCTTATGAAATTTCGCCCTCGAAATTAGGGTACGTACCTGGTATGTCGAAGAGGTAAGGATACCTTGACTTCATTTCAGATTCTAACTCCCAAGTCATTTCCTCAACATCGTGATTTCTCCACAAAACTTTGAACATGTTTACGTAAAATCCTTATCCAAGATTTGAACAGGAACTTCTTCATACGTCAAATCCTCCACTATTTCGTCCGATTCTAACTCAATAATGTGGTTCGGGTCTTTCACATATTTACGTAACATGAATTTGTGAAAAACGTTATGAACACGAGACATACTTGGCGGTAAAGCGAGTCTATAAGCCACAGTTCCTACTCGATCGAGGATTAAAAAAGGACCGATGAATCGAGGATTGAGCTTTCCTCTCTTTCCAAATCTCGTAACTCCTTTTTATGGAGCAACACGTAAGAACACATGATCTCCTATATCAAATTACACGTCCTTTCAATCAAGATCAGTATAACTCTTTTGACGGTCTTGTGAGGTTTTTATACGTTGTCGGATCATTTGAATCTTTTCTGTAGTCATACGTACCAACTCCGGTCCCAACAACGTTGCTTCACCCACATCATCCCAGCATACTGGAGAACGACACTTTCTTCCATACAACGCTTCGAATGGAGCCATGTCAATACTTGCTTGATAAATGTTGTTGTAGAAAAACTCCACCAATAATAAGAACTTGTCCCAACTTCCCTTGAAGTCAAGGACACAGAGTCTTAATAAATCTTCTAGAGTTTGAATAGTCCTCTCTGATTGTCCGTCTGTCTGAGGATGATATGCCGAACTAAATCGTAAATCCGTGCCCATAGCTTTTTGTAAACTAACCCAAAATCGTGAAGTGAATCTTGGGTCTCGGTCAGAAACTATGGATACTTACAATCTCGTTTATTTACATACGAGTAAGACGTTCAAGTGTATAAGTTTCTCTTATCGGTAAAAAATGAGCAGACTTGGTCAATCTATCAACAATGACCCAAATCGCATCAATACCTTGAGAAACCATAGGAAGACCGATAACGAAATCCATGGTAATGTGCTCCTACTTCCATTATAAAATTTCAAGTGGTTGCAATGGACCTTTTGGTACTTGATGCTCCGCCTTGACTCGTTGACAAGTTAGACACCTTGAGATAAACAGCGCTATCTCTCGCTTCATATTGCTCCACCAAAATGTATGAAGAATATCATGATACATTTTGGTACTCCCAAGATGGATTACAAACGGTGTGTTGTGCGCCTCCATCATGATTTCATACTTTAAATCAGGGTCTTTAGGAACACAAAGTCTGGAGTTGACTCGAAGTATTCCTTCTTCATCGATTCTTGCTTCCGGCATAGCACCTTCTTGCACTTTCTTCCTCATATGCATCAGCTCCAGGTCTGTAGCTTGAGAAACTTTAACTTTATCGATTAAAATTGGTTCTACTCGTATATTTTCCATCATCACATGGGTCCCTGGAGTCTTTAACTCTATCTCCATCTTTTGCAAGTCACACAAAATGGGTCTTTGTGTTGACAATATCGCACTCGTACTTGCATATGATCTTCTACTCAATGCGTCAGCTACCACGTTCGCTTTTCCAGGATGGTATTGAATGGTATGATCATAATCTTTCAACAGTTCAAGCCAACGTCGTTGTCGCATGTTGAGTTCCTTTTGAGTGAAGAAATATTTGAGGCTTTTATGATCCGTAAAAATCTCCACCTTCTCCCCATACAAGTAATGCCTCTAAATTTTAAGTGCAAAGACAACAGTTGCCAACTCTAGATCATGAGTAGGATAATTCCTCTCATATTCCTTGAGTTGTCTTGATGCATAGGCTATGAATTTTCTATGTTGCATGAGAACGCATCCCAACCCTTTGCTCGAAGCATCACTGTAGATGACAAATCCCTCCGAGCCAGATGGTATTGTTAGAACAGGTACTGAAATGAGTCTCTTCTTGAGTTCTTGAAAACTCTTCTCACATTCTTCGCTCCAACCGAACTTTGTATCTTTTCGAGTCAGCTGAGTTAGTGGAGTAGCGATTCGAGAAAATCCTTCCACGAATCTCCGATAATAACCAGCTAAACCGAGAAAGCTACGTACTTCGGTTACTGATTTAGGTTGCTCCCAGCTTTGAATAGCTTCAATCTTTGCCGGGTCAACAGATATTCCACGACTTGATACTACGTGCCCAAGGAATGCTACCTCCTCCAGCCAGAACTCGCATTTCTTCAACTTGGCATACAGCTTGTATTCACGAAGCTTTTGGAGTACCAGCCTTAAGTGTTGCTCATGATTTTCACAACTTTTGGAATAAATAAGGATGACATCAATAAAGACGACCACAAAGTGATCCAAATATTCCTTGAATACCCGGTTCATCATATCCATGAAGGCAGCAGGAGCATTGGTCAATCCAAAGGACATGACTAGGAATTCATAATGCCCGTACCGAGTTCTGAAAGTTGTCTTTAGAATATCCTCAGTTCTAACCGACTTGGGTTGCTTCTAACTTTGTATTACTTTAATCTTCGTCGGGTAAACAGATACTCCATGTTTTGACACCACGTGTGTGACGCCACCAAAATTAGGTATACATCACCCATCTTGGGTCGTCAGATACATGGTACAGAAATAAATATAACTTACTAATACAACTGTCGTGTACAATACGACAAAACATAACTGTGAGTTTGAATACAATTATTGTCTACTAGAGACTATACAAACTCAAAAAGAGTCCTCATTACAATTATTGTCACACTAATTAATAGAATAGTGAGGACTACTAATACTATCATCTGGTCCATCACTCCGTTTCCTGACTCGTCCCAGCTATATTCTCATTTCCTGAAGAGAACGGTGAAAGAAAGGGTGAGCTCAACTAGCCCAGTAAGAAATATTATGACTAATATAATGCAGAATAAATTATCATTAGCCTTCAACAGTGTTAAACTGATAAAATATAACGAACAACAAGTTTAACTGCAGCAGAACAAGCAATCCATTAAAAGAGTCAAGGAGAGAATAAAATCTACTATCTTCTATGATTTAAAAGGTTTTTCAACACTGTTATCGCTGGAACTCAGCTTAACAAAATAATCCACATCATCGAATCACACTTGCACTAGGGCCAATGATATTCTTTAGTATCACGACCACAATTATCTATGCACTACGGGCCAAGAATATTTGTGTATTCATTAATGGTCATGATCATGCCAACAACTGTCCCTCAATGCACTACGGGCCAATGAGGATTTTTACCACATCATTTGTAATATTACGGTCATGATTATACCGAATGATCCCTGGTCATAATCATACCAAGTCCATCTATGCACTACAGGCCACAGATGTCTTTTAACATTTTATAAACATGAGGATGATGACCATGATATAAGAATTCAATAAAACAAGTTCAAGAATTAATTTATCCAAGAATTAACAACGTCCAAATTGTCAATATGATACTGCTTTGTAGAGTAAAATTCAAGAATTCCTAGAAGAATATTTCCATGAAAAGATACTAGATGAAGCGCAAATATCAAAGATATTCCACTAATTTCATAGAGTATAGAAGTCAAAACTTTAACCAACTGAGTATAATAAAGAATGGAATAACAAAAGAAATCACCAAGCATGTGATAGACCGCACAGACAGGTTATTCCAACAGAATAATAAATAATGGAACCAGGTCCGGCGTAAAACGCACAGACAGGATATTCCAACAGAATAATAATAAAGACGGAACCAGGTCCGGTGTAAAACACCCAGACAGGATATTCCAACAGAATAATAATAAAGACGGAACCAGGTCCGGTGTAAAACACACAGACAGGATGTTCCAACAGAATAATAATAAAGACGGAACCAAGTCCGGTGTAAAATACACAGACAGGATGTTCCAACAGAATAATAATAAAGACGGAACCAGGTCCGGTGTAAAACACACAGACAGGATGTTCCAACAGAATAATAGAAGAATGTCACCAAGTATAGGGTAGACCGCGTATACAGGTTATTCCAACAGAATAATAAGAAATAGAATAACAACAGTTCTCTTCATGAATAAGAAAGAATAACACCCCTTACCGTTTTAAAGAAGAACTGAAATAAGGAAGTAGTTAAGTAGCAGAATACTTTTCTTCTTTCTCTCTATAGTTTCTCTCTCTAGAGTTCAGTGAATTCGTAAGAAATAATGAAGGAATGAGCTGCTATTTATAAAAAAATGGAATGCATAGTAACTAATCCATGAACGGTCCAGATTGATTACTTTAATCTGACGGTCTATATTTAAAGAAAAATCTTTTAAATAAAATATAATATATTCTATTTATAGAATAACTTTAATAAAGTATTCTATTTTATATAAAAAGATGTTTCTGTTTTATTACGTTAATAATACGAATAAAACAAAACTTTATTATTGCTAAATAATTCATATTATTAACTGACGATAATTGAATCAAACTGAGTGACTTCTCACATAAGCATTAATAATCAATACCGTGTGCTACTATGCAACCACACGCATTACTGTACTTTTACTATCGAGTAGTTCAACAGTATCAATGGTAAAACTTCCGTCGTTATTTTTAATAAAATATTTTTGTCGTTTTCTCAATCCGACAATAATTTCATTGTGTGGTCCACCAATGATTGTGCCGTTGTGCGAATATTCCTTGTTAAAATGAATATTCTCCGACCAATCGAATATTATATAACAACTTGCGTACTTTTGCAAAATTTATAAATATTACCCACAACTATAACATTATATCAAATTAAATCTATAATATTCAAAAATGATATTTATAGAAAATTCATCTTTATTTATAAAAGTTGGGGTCTTACAACGTGCCCAAGAAATGCTACTTCCTCAAGCCAAAACTCGAATTTCTTAAGCTTGGCATATAGCTTATTTTCACAAAGCCTTTGAAGTACCAGCTTCAAATGGTGCTCATGATATTTACGAGTTTTGGAATAGATGAGGATGTCATCAATAAAAATAACAACGAACTGCTTCAGATATTCCTTGAACACACGGTTCATCATATCCATGAAAGCCACAGGAGCATTAGTCAATCCAAAAGATATGACTAAGAATTCATAATGCCCGTATCGAGTTCTGAAGGCAGTCTT
Source organism: Panax notoginseng (assembly GCA_016801055.1). Taxonomy (NCBI): domain Eukaryota; kingdom Viridiplantae; phylum Streptophyta; class Magnoliopsida; order Apiales; family Araliaceae; genus Panax; species Panax notoginseng. Next base: position 20,133,688 of record CM029018.1, read on the forward strand.
CAGAATATCCTCAGTTTTAATCTTCAGTTGATGATATCCGGAACAAAGATCAATCTTTGAAAAGAATTGTGCTCCTTGCAACTGGTCAAACATGTCATCAATGCGAGGTAGCGGATACCAATTCTTGATGGTGACATGGTTCAATTCCCGATAGTCAATACAAAGTCGCATACTCCCGTCTTTCTTCTTTATGAATAAAACAGGAGCACCCCAAGGAGATGTACTAGGACGAATGAAACCGATGTCCAACAACTCCTGTAGTTGGACCTTTAACTCCTGAAGTTCAATAGGAGTCATTCGATATGGGATCTTAGAAATGGGCTTTGTATCAGGTTCAAGGTCAATAAAGAATTCAACTTCACATTCTGGGGGTAGACCAGGAAGTTCTTCATGAAATACGTCAAGAAATTCACTAACAATAGAAATATTATTCAAATCTGACGTGTTTTTGTTCAAGTCCGTGACATTGGCTAAGAAAACTTGACATCCGTTTTTCAATAAACGAATAGCTTTATAGCTTGATATGACAGTGATTGACTTTAGCGATTTGGTTGCTTGAATTTGCATAACAGGTTGGTTAGGAATATGAAAACTAACAACCTTACGAAAACAATCAATTTTAGCATAATGAATAGTTAACCAATCAATCCCTAAAATCACATCAAATGCAAGTATTTTTAAAGAAAATAAGATCGACAGGTAATGTGATGGTACCAACTTGGATCAAGCAAGATTTATAAACAGTAGATGTAATGAAAGTTTCTCCTAACGGAGTCTTAACAGATAAGTCAAAGTCTAATTTCTCTGGAGTCAAGTTCAAAAGTTGAGCACAAATAGGAGAGATAAAAGAATGGGTAAAACTGATATCTAATAAGGTATAAACTTTGTAAGAGTTTATGATTAGCTTACCCGTGATCACCTCGTTCGGGTTCCTCACGTTTTGGGCAGTCACGACAAACAAATACTGACATAAAATAAGGGTTAATTAAACAAATTAACATGCCACATATTATCCCTATATTCTGACCTACCAATTAAATACCAAGTAAGCTTAAATAGGACACACTAGCGAAGGATTTACTCGTCTCTCCCCTCCTAGTTCTATCCCCCGATCTCTGCCAGATACCATATCCCTAAGCTCTGATATCAACTGTGACGCCCCCAAAATAGGTATACATCACCCATTCTGAGTCGCCAAATACATGGTACAGAAACAAATATAATTTTATTAATACAATTGTCGTGCAAAATAAGACAACACATATACAGTGAGTTTAAATACAAATATTGTCTAATAGACAGTATTCAAACTCAAAAGGAGTCCTCATTATAATTATTATCACACTATTTTATAAAATAGTGAGGACTGCTAAAACAACTGACTAAAAATATCACTCCACACCCCGACTAGTTCCCGCTATATTCTCGCCTCCTGAGAAGAAAAATAGAACAAAAAAGAAAAGGGTGAGCTCAACTAGCCAAGTAAAGAATATTATGACTAAGATAATATACAACCAATTATCATTAGTCTTTAATAGGGAAAAATCTGATAGAATATAATAGACAACAAGTTTTAGATCAACAACTGCAGCGGAAACAACAATCCATTAGAAGAGTCAAGTAGAGAATGAATTCTACTATCTTCTAAGATTTAAAAATTCATCATCAATATTTTATCCCTATAACATCAATCAATATACATCTTGAATCAAATATTCATCTTTGCACTACATGCCAAATATATTCATTTGTATCATTAGTTGGTCATGTTCATCTCAACACCTGTTCATCTTTGCACTACGGGTCAAAGATATTCATCAGTTAATCATTCATCTTTGCACTACAGACCAAAGATATTCAGTAATTTTATCATTTAAGACTGAGAATGATGAAAATATTTTAAAGAAAACGAATCCAGTGAAATAAAAAAACAGGGATTAAGGATTCGTATTTTAGTTCATTCATGTTCAAAAATACTCCATAACAAACCATTGTGGAGCAAAATTCAAGAATAAAGATCAAAACATGGATACAATCAAAGCTAGTAACCATAATAAATAATTTGGACAAGAAAAGAAAATTTTAATTTTTTTGTGAATAGTGCTATATACGTGAATAGTACCGTATACGTGAATAGTAATCTCGACATAAAAAGACAAGAATTTTATAAGAAAAATCTTACCAATATTCTGGTATAATGATATTAAAAGAAATAACATCATTTACGAAAAAAATAACATCCCTTACCTCAAAAGAATAGTACTTCTGGCAACACTCAAAGTATCAAAATACTCACAAAAATACACTCGATAATATAGAGAAAGAAAACTTCAGATTCTGGTGTGTTTTTCAATTCTAACTTAAGCATCCTATTTATAAAAAAATACTTAGAACACTAAAGTAGAAAATTTAATAAAATAATAATATTTATTAAATTTTTTCATGCCCACCTTTTGAAATCTGAATTAAGTACATTTACAACACATGTGGGGCCCACCCAATTGCAAAAAATGTTTTTCTTAAAATAAATATTTTAAACTCCAAAAATTAATTATTTTGGAACTTCAATAATTCATAATAAATAGCCCTTTTATCAGAAAAATTTAAATCTTATGTCCATTTCATAGGAAATTTAATTCTCGACAACTTTGTAGCTTTAAGTTTTTCTAAATTCTAAATATAAATTGACCAAAATTCACATACGGACGATTTTGTAGGCTATAATTAAATTTCAGTTAAAAATGAGATCCATCAACATGTTTAACATGTTTTTAGCATTTATTGTAACAAAAATACTCTTACTCCTCATTTATTCATATATCCCACATTTATTGTAAAAATATCACCATTATTATATTATTATATTATATCATTATACATTTACAATGTAATATAATAATATATTTGAATGAATTATTTTATCAGAAAAGATAAAATATTATTTTTTAACAATTGTCACTTTTCTAAAAATTCCTCCATTTATATCCACATAAAATAAATATTTTCCTTATCATATAAACCAATAATTAATTATTCATAAATAATATTACAGAATCAAAATAATGACAACTAAGTCGTTCCCAGGAAAGAGGGGGCCTTTCGGTAAAGATTTCTTCTTAGAGATTACCAATAACGCTATCTAATAATATTATTCAAATAATATAAATTATTGATCTGATAATTTAAAATACTGTGCAATGATAATTATTGAATTAACAATATAAAATATCAACGCAGTAATTATTGAATCAATAAAATATTTAACAGTAATTACTGTAACAATTATTGAGTATTGACTTCTTACGTAAGAATCAATAATTGGTGCAATACCGTGTACTACTGTGCAACACCACGTATTACTATGTTTTAACCACCGGGTATTTCAACAGTGTTACCGGTAACAACTACGCCGTTATTTATAAAAAACCCATGCTTGTCGTTTTCTTCATCCAATCGCTTTTCGTTATGGAGCCCACAAAAGGCTACGCCGTCGTATGAATATTCCCCGACAGCAAGAATATTTCACGACCAACCGAATATTCCCCGACAACAATGAATATTTTATAAACACTTTAAAATATTTGTGAATTTTACCCATAACTAACCACATTAATCAAATCAATCCCGTGCCATTTCAAAATGATAAATAGAGAAAATTCTATTTTATTCATAAAAGTTGGGGTCTTACAAGGAAATATTTATTTTTATGTGGATATAAATTAATGAATTAATGTTGAGGTATTTTATCAATATTTTATCGAAATGAAGGTATTAAAAATCATCCGTATGTGAATTTCGGTTATTTTCCGTTTAGAATTTGAAAAAACTTTCTTCTATAAAGTTGTAAAGAATTAAATTTCCTATGGAATGAACATAAAATTTGTATTTTTCTGATAAAAGGGCTATTTATTATGAATTATTAAAGTTTTGGAAATAAATATTTTTAATTAAAAACATGGGTGGGCCCCACTTTTATTTTTGGTGGAAAAATACTGAAGTTGGTGGGCCCCACTGGTGGTGTGCTAAATTTGGTCAAGAAGGTGTGCATAATTTTTTTTAAAGAATATTAATTTTTTATTAATTTAGTCTGTTTTGGCGTTCTGGCATTTTTCTATAAATAGGGTGCTTAGGTTATAATTGAAAATCATACCAGAATCAAAAAAATTTTCTCTATAATATCGAGCGTATTTTTGTGAGTATTTATATACTTTGAGAGTTGTTATTCAGTGCAAGTTTCCTTCAGCACTATATACGATATTCTAGTCAGAAGTACTGTTCTTTTGAGGTAAGGAATGTTATTTTATTCGTAAATGATGTTATTTCTTCAATATCATTATACCGAAATATTGGTATGAATTTTATTATGAAATTTATATATTTTTATGTCGAGATTACTATTCACGTATACTGCACTATTCACGTATACGGTACTATTCACGAGTACTATTCACGAAGTATGATTTTTCTTGTAGAATTTCTGCCTTTTCGTGTCGGGGTTACTATTCACGTATATGACACTATTCATAAAAAAATAAAATTTTCTCTTCTTTGTCCAAGATGTCTATTATGGTCACTATCTTTGATTGTATTTATGTTTTGATTTTCATTCTTGAATTTTACTCCACTATGAATTATTATGGAGTATTTTTGAATTTGGATAAACCAACGTACGAATCCCTAATCTTTGTCCTATTATCGCACTAGATTCGTTTTTTTAAAGATATTTTTCATCATCATCCGTACTAAATGGTGATACTTGATGAATATCTTTGGCCTGTAGTGCAAAGATGAATGATTACCTGATGAATATCTTTGACCCGTAGTGCAAAGTTGGACAGGTGTTGAGATGAACATGACCAACTGGTGATACAAATGAATATTTTTGGCCTATAGTGCAAATATGAATATTTGGTTCAAGATGTATATTGATTGATGTTACAGGGATAAAATATTAATGATGGACTTTTAAATCATAGAAGATAGTAGACTTCATTCTCTACTTAACTCTTCTAATGAATTATTATTTTCGCTACGAATATTGATCTAGAACTTGTTGTCCAATATATTTTATTTGATTTGTTGAAGGCTAACGATAATTTGTTGTTCATTATCTTAGTCATAATATTCTTTACTAGGCTAGTTGAGCTCACCCTTTTCTTTTTTATTCCATTTTTCTTCTCAGAAAGCGAGAATATAGCGGGAACTAGTCGGGGTGTAGAGTAATATTTCAGTCAGTTATTTTAGCAGTCCTCACTATTTTGTAAAATAGTGTATCAATAATTGTAATGAGGACTTATTTGAGTTTGAATACTGTCTAGAAGACAATATTTGTATTTCAACTCACAATATATGTGCTGTCGTATTTTGCACGACAATTGTAATAATGAAGTTGTAATTATTTTCCGTACCATGTATTTGACGACTCAGAATGGGTTGTGTGGACCTATTTTTGGGGCGTCATAAACATTTCCATTGATCAATTAACCAAATTACTACCAAGTCAAATAATTCATCTCAACCTCTATAACAATAATAGAAGCAATTCGAACTCAACTTCAAACAAAAAAACAATCAATTTATGTCGTACAATTTCAAATCTAACTTAATATCAACCAAAACAAGTCATACATTACAACCAAAATAATAAGCATATCTTAGTAATTTCAACCCACATTCTACACAATTAATGAGGTAAACTCGTCCCTTTTGTGGGCTTAGATTTCTGATCACTCATTTATCTAAAGTATTTACCAAATAAAGAAGGGTTTAGCCACTTATTTATTTATTTTTTTAGTTTAAATGGAGAAGCTTGTATTAATAAAATTTATGTTGCTAAATTTATAGTAGCAAATTTTGTACTTTTAGTTTAATTTACTTACATATTATCATTGCCACGTAGAACAGTCAAAACGTAGTTATACAAAAAAATTTATTCTAAATTAGAGGACTTATTTTATATTGATAAAGAAAAAGGGACCAAATATATTAATAGTAACCTGGTTAGTTTTGCATTTTACTAAATGCCAAGTAGAAGGCCACAAAGCTTGAGAGTGATCTCATGTGTTAGTAATTGCTTACTTAAAAAAAATTAATTAATTCCTAGGGGTGTAAAAAGTCAGCTATAGGAAATTGAACAGGCCAGCATACAAAGTAAACGCCCAGTCCAAAAAATTAACAAAACCAAGTCTAGTCGTCACGCGCGGTCATTGATTTTACGCGCCACGATCTTTAGTCATTCCATTTTCGGGTTAAATATTTTTTTAATCACTGTATTATATGTCAATTTATATATGAATAATTTAAATAACTGAATTTTTTTTTACAGTCAATTCATTGAACTCAATTTTTTTAATACAAAAAAAAAAAAACCGTTGCAAACTTTGACTTTAACAGAAAATGACAGCTAAGCAGCTGAGTAATCCATTAAAAAGCTGATGTGGCGCCTTTATATGACGTGTCAGTGATTATGTTGATTTATAAGAAAATTTTTATGAAGAAAATGAAAAAAATATTTTAAAGTATAAAACGCAGTTTTTTTTAATAAAAAAAAATTAAAACGCAGTTTTTTTTAATAAAAATAATTATCTTTAATAAATAAAAAACGCAATTTTTTTTAAAAATAAAAATTAAAAAAAATTATTTTTATTAAAAAAAAAAACCAAACAACGCTCTCTCTCTCATTCTCCGTCACAACAACGCAGTTTGGTTTTTTTTTTTAATAAAAATAATTATTTCTTAAATTATATTAAATTATAAAATTTAAATTTTGTATAATTTTAAAATAAAAATTATTTGATAAAATTAAAATTACAATAAAATTATTTGATAAAATTAAAAATTATTTGATAAAAAATATTTGCATGTAAAAGTACAAATTTATTTATCCTAGTTAGAAAAGAAAAAAAAATTATCACCAAATTGACTCAATTATAAATTTAATGTCCGAATTTGAAAAAAAAAAAATTAAAAGATTTTTTTAGTTTTATTAAAAAAATTGTATTTTTTGTATTATTATTAAAAAAAACTGCGTTTTATACTTTAAAATATTTTTTTCATTTTATTCATAAAAATTTTCCTACAAATCCACATAGTCACTATCACGTCACACAAATGCGCCATATCAATTTTTTAATGGACAGGTCAATTGCTTAGCTGTCATTTTTCATTAAAGTCAAAGTTTGTAACGGTTTTTTTTAACTTTGTGTTAGAAAAATCGAGTTCAATGAGTTGATTGTAAGAAGAAAAAAAATTCAATTATCCATCTGTAAGTTGACATATAGTACACTGACTGAAAAAATATTTAACCCTCCCATTTTCTATAACTAAAATTCTATTAAAATAAGTTTGGGCCAACCGCCATCTTCCGACAAGGGTTGTGATCGGCCAAAATTTTATTTATTTTTTATTTTTGCTTTTGACTATTAAATAATTAATGTGATTTATTAGAATTGAAATTTTTATAAAATACAGTGATTTAAGTGTCATTTAGATACATATAAAAAATAGGGTTGCACAGTCTGTACAATCCTATTTTTTATATGTATCCAAATGACACCTAAATTATTCTATTTTATAAAAATTTTAATTCTAATAAATCATATTAATGTTTGGTAGTCAAAAGCTAATTTTTTTTTTAAAATAAATAAATAAATTCCGACCGGTCACAATCCCGGTAGGAAGATGGCAACAATAAAAAAAATCAACGGGTGCTTCTACACAGACCGGTCAATTGGACCGATTTATTGGACAGGTGAATTTTTTTTTACTTGTGATTTCAAAAAAATGTATAATATTTATTTCAACAGAAATTTTTATAAAATATAATGTTTTAGGTGTAATTTAGATACACATATCAAAACAGGGTTATACAATATGTATAATCATGTTTTTGTATGTATATTTAAATTACACCTAAAAATTATATTTTATAAAAATTTCTGTTAAATAAATACTATATATTTTTTTTGAAGTCACAAGCCAAAAAAAAATAAAAAAAATAAAAATCCAGCTGTCCAATTTTCCTGTTCTATAAAGCTGTCCGGCAAGACTTATTGAAAATCAACAGAGCGTACGCCTTCCTTCATTGACCTTGAAATTAGAAAATTCCCAAAACAATTTTAAGCTCCAGGACCTCCCCTTTTTCCCATTTTTAATATAATTAAGCTGCCCCTTTTCTTTTTTCTCTCAAGTGCTTTTTTGTTTCAGACTTCTGAGGTACATACTACAGATTTTATTTTGTTTTGTTTTCATTTTTGAATTTTGTGTTTGATTTACTGTAGACTATGCAATTCTGTGGTTGTTTGATTATAATCTTAGCTTGCTATGGGTTTTTGACACTGATTACTTATTCTACATTGTTTATTTTAAGATTCTTGCTCCTTTAGTTTTGTTGTTTTGGGTTTCAATAATTGAATCATATTTTGTTGTTTGGGTTCTGCTTCACATCTGGGTTTTCCTGATTTTGACATATGTTGTTTCATTGTTATATTTATATTCGAAACTATGATTTTGATTTGTGAATGATAAATATTGGGTTGAGCATGTTGTGGGTGCTTTCACAGATGCATGTTAACTACAGTGGATTAAATCTCGAGATTTTATTAAGCCTTCACCTTCTGAGGAGCAATCATTGTGATTGTGTGATACTGGTGCTTGTCAGTACTTATTTGAGAAACAATCGTAGGTTTGGAATTTGGTAGGAATAGAGCAAGATTTTGTGATTTGGAAGCTTTTACAATCCTTGCATTTATGGGATCGGCTGTTGAAAGGTTACTAGTTTACCCGTTTGAGAGTATCACCTTTAAAGTTGAGATCATTAAGAGTCTGCAGAGACTATAGTAAAGTTTTGGCATTCTACAAATTCCGCATGCAAGCACAAACCTAGAGTTTGTTCTTATTATTTTTTCAAAGTTATTTAACATTATAGAGGATTTACTTTAGGTTCTTTAAGTTGTAATATCTGAGATAGCTAATGGTCTTTAGATAGTCCATCAATTGGGTGCAAATGAAGTTGTTTGGAGCTTAATTGAGTGTTGAGGGTTTGAATATGGTCTTATTTCCTCATAGGGTTTGAGCTTAGGCTTTGTGCCACCTTTTGGAACTTGGGTGTTAAAACAACTGAATAAATCAGTTCGAGTCTTATGGTAACAAGTAACCTGTTGAATATCATTTGGAGGGTGTTGGAATATTCAGCCCATATATGCTCATCTGAAATCACATCTTGACCCAAAAGGTTAACCTATATCTATAATCCATTAGATCATATATGTCCTTAATCTTTTTCCTTAAGTTCTGATATGGGATTTCACTGTTACATGGTAGCTCAACAATCTCCCCCTTAACGCGTGTTCTCTCCATCCACATCAACACCAAGCTCCCCCTTAAACTTTAATCATACCCTTTTTTGAGCATTTAGCCCATCACTTCTTCGAGTTAATGAGTCACCCTCTTCAATTTAATCATACTCTTTTTTAGCATTTAGCCCATCACATCTTCTAGTTAATGAATGAGCCACCCTCTCCGATATCTCTTGTTTGATCACCAAGAGCCTCTGTCAATCCCATCAAGTCTCCTCTATCTGACGAGTTTATCTCTCAATATCTCTCGTTCGATCCACCAAAAAGCATCCTCGAAAGAATCCACCACTTCCTCAAACAGTATATAATTCACCAAGCATGTATAATTCATTGAGCGTAGCCCATCACGTCTCTCCCTAATAACGAGCCCACGCTCTTCAATCTCTTGTCAAGATCCAACCAAAAGCCTCTGCGAGAAAAGATTCCACCACACTTGCTCAATGAATTATTTTCGTCAATCATGTGCAATCCATATCATATCCATGACCTAAGCCCATAGCCATGGCGATGGCTCTTATACCTTTTGTTAGATATATTCGGCCCATCTATGCTCATCTAAAATCACATCTTGACCCAAAAGGTTAACTTATTAGATCTATAGTCCATTAGAGCATATATGTCCTTAAATCTTTTTCTTTAAGTTTTGATATGGGACTTCATTATCACGCGGTAGCTCAACAATATGATATAACCAATACTAGCAATAAGGTTGTAAAATGAGCAAACAGTTCAGACTCGATTCGTACTCTTTTGACTAAAAGTTTGATTCGAGTTCTACTCGAAATATAAATGATTCAAATATGAATAAATTTTAAAGTTCGATAAATTACTCGAACCTCCTCAAATTGCAATTTTCTATTGATACTCGAATCATATTCATTCGAAAAGTTCAAACTGTTCGGGCTTGATTCAAGATTGTGCTCGACTCGATAGCTAAACGAGCCTCAATCAAACCTTATTTTATACTCGATAAATTTTGTGAAATAAATCTGAGCAACTCAATACTCGGCTCGATCCGGTATCAATGTATGGACAGAGATATTTTTCTAATATAAAACATCTATCTTCTATGCTAATTCTTACAAACCAGACTTTCACAATTCCAGGCATTCATATAATTCTTGCAGTTAGAACCTAACAAATTTCTATTCAAGTCATAATACGAGGATCTAAATATGTAGTCATCATTTGTTCGCACGACGGTGTAATTCCATGTGGTCTACATTCTTGGCCTGTTGACTTGCGTTTACTGCACCTTCTAAAGACGAAGAAACGGTCTAGAATTGATATCTTGTGGACTTACCAAACTTTTATTTGAAATGACATGTTTGATGGAAATGCCCATATTATCAAACTGAGCAGACTCTAAGCAATAGCTTATCTGCAGTTATAGTTTACACTAGCCGAAATACTTCGAACTAATTTGGATCCATTGGTTGTTATTTGTTGTTTAGAGTTTAGGTAGTTCACATATCTCTCCTAAAATTCTCTTCAAAAATGCATTGCAATTTTCTCAACCATTTTTTTCTTAGGTTTTACCGTAATTGGGTATCATTTTGTAGGCCTTTTTATTTGTGGTTAAACTTCTTTGTGCTTTCATTTTACATCAAACGATGAGGTTTTGTATAACAATGAAGTTAATTTTTTAATGAATATGCCATGATAAAAATAATAATAATAATAATAAAAATCATGTCATGGATGATTTAGAACTGTGATTTTAGGTTCTGCCTGTAAAAAGAACAAATGGAAATACAAGAAGCTATATGTGACTCATGATTTATTTAGATAACATCCAATTTTGGAGCAAGTATAGCGTGTCCACGTAATCCGAAAGCTCTTTTTCTGGATCACTATCCTTAATTGCTGTTCATACTTGTTAAAAATCCTACTTTTGGACTACTGAAATCTAAATGAAATTCTAAAATCTAACTTAAAATTCTGTTTATTTTCTAAATTCAAGATTATGTATTTGGAATAACCTATTTCATATGTATCGGTTTGACAGGCTTTGAATCAGTATTCATCTGAAGCAGCTGTTTAAAGGGTATTGTATAAAGGCTGTCCATCAGTGTATCACAACATTATGCCTTGTTTTCCTTTCACACGTAGTAAGAAATTGGACCCAACTAAACGATTTGGTGAACTTGATGGAGGTAAATGTCAATAGTTACTATGAATGGGAAAATTTGTTTAGACTTCCGGAATAGATTTATTTTTTACTTCTAGTTCTACCTTCTATTTCCTTGTTAGATGGCATTGCTATACTTGTAAAGCTAATTGTGCATCATTCTTTTGCTAATGCATATCTACAACTTTCTAATCAAGTTAAAATTAAACAGAGCTTTCAAGCATCCAAAGTGCTAAGGTCTACTCCTACAAGGAACTAAAAGTCGCAACTGATGATTTTAGTTTGGTCAATAAAATTGGAGAGGGTGGATTCGGTTCTGTGTTTAAGGTACATAATTGCACATGATTTTTCATGTTTTTGTATAAATGCTGTATCCATCATTCCATATAATGGTATCTGTTTCCTGTTTTGAAAGTCTTACTTTTTGTTCCATAATAAAATTGGGGATGGTCAGGGAAAGCTGAAAAATGGGAAAAAGGTCGCTATAAAGGTTCTTTCAGCTCAATCAGCACAAGGAACACGAGAGTTCTTGACAGAAATTAAAGTGATTGCTGATATAGAGCACGAAAATTTAGTTAAGCTTTGTGGCTGTTGCATCGAAGGAAATCAGAGAATTTTGGTCTATGACTACCTCGAGAAGAACAGTCTTGCACAAACCCTTCTTGGTAATTCTACTTTCTTTTGCTTTAAAGGTTCTTGAATGGTGCATACCACTTAAATTCTTGCATTAGGAGAACATGAAATTCAAGAGTTTGCGATGAAGAGGAAAACAAATAAAAAGAATTATTTATTATGAAGGAAAAATATATTATTATTTGGGGGTTGTTTCATACTATAGGGTTGCTATCTAATGCAATAATTTGGTTTTAGAAGTTTACCCTAAAGCCTTCTAACAACATTAACTTGGTTTCAGCTAACAAAGTTTACATTTTGAATAAATAAATAAACATACATATTTGAACTGAAAGGGATCTAATTTTTGTAAATGTTTTATTTTCAGGTAGTGGTCACAACAACATCCACTTTAGTTGGCGCACCCGAACAAGAATTTGCATTGCAGTTGCACAAGGCCTTGCCTTTCTTCATGAGGAAGTGAGGCCATACATTGTTCACCGGGATATAAAAGCAAGCAATATTCTCCTAGATAAACACTTGACAGCCAAAATTTCAGATTTTGGACTAGCAAAGCTCATCCCTCCCAACATGACTCATGTTAGTACCCGTGTGGCAGGAACAATGTAAGTTTCAGTGGAAACCTTCTTTTGAGTTATGCACACTAACCAATTATAAACCTTCTGGCCGGTTTGTTTTTTTTTTTAACAAAATAAAATTACATAAAACAAAAGATGTTCAATGGCCCCTCTTGGTCCCAATTTGGCTCGCCGGTAAAATGTTCCTATCCATACTAGTATGGTTTGTTCTTTGTTGGAAAACCAACTTTTATATCAACTATTTTGAACATCCCCCCCCCCCTCTCTCTCTCACTCCCTCTCTTATTAACTAAATTATTTTTTTATGTTTTTACAGAGGCTATTTGGCACCAGAGTATGCAATAAGAGGGCAGTTGACACGTAAAGCAGATATTTACAGTTTCGGTGTTCTTCTTATGGAAATAGTTAGTGGGAGATGCAACACAAACACGCGATTACCAGTTGAAGAACAATATCTCCTGGAAAGGGTATGGAATTTTTTGAATCCGTTAATAGCGTAGTCAATCTTTTTGCATTATAGTCCATGTACTTTTGATATCATTAGTAGATGACACTGACAGATGACTCCTCAATAAACTTTCTTCTTAAAGTTTCATTTGTCTTAAGTCGTAGAAACTACGGTAAAAACTAAAAAGTCAAGTGAAAACATCATATGAGTAGTTAATTTTGTGTGCGAAGTTTCCTTAGTCTAACTTATTCACTGTCATATAGTATGCCCTCAATATTCATTTTTATTTAAAATTGTCACTGCTAAACGTCATTATGGTGATAATATTGTTGGAACATTCCTTTTTTTTTTCAGAAAAATTTCATCACAATAATATATGATTGAGAGAGGGGTAAAGATTGTCAACTTTATGTTCCATTTTCCTCTGGATTCGCATCCTTAGTCAATATATATGATCTAAGTTGATATTGCCATTAAGCATATGAGATCTTGAGGCCAATTAGACAAATTCATTTGCATGACAAAGCTGGTGGTACAAGTCTATGAGGACTATTGCTTTCCTAGCTTTCTTGCATAAATATTTTGGCACAAACTTGTTGATATCAAGATAATTTGTTCTCAAGAAGCTCGTATACAATTCGAACCACTTCCCGAAACAAAACACATTACTAGTGAATGCACTAAAAGCTTCCAAACGGGGCTTTTTCTTTTTCCTTTCTTCATTCCTTGGATTAGGGAAGTTTTGCCGAGGTTGTTATATGAACAGAAATGGTGCAGAGGGAGCTGAATCACTTTGATCATTTTCAAGCATTTCTAGGTTGTGTGCACTGAGTGTTGATTTAAAACCTACACATTGCTTCTTAAGTCTGCCCACTTACCATAGAGATGGATTTGACTTCACAGTTTCTTCTTGTTGCTTGTACAGTTTGATTTCATTGTCATTTCTTGCTTTAAGATTAGAATCTCATCTCTTTGACTAAGACTTGGTTTAGGTATGGCCATAAAAAACGAACTCCACAGGTTATGTTCCTTCTTCCTAATTCATTTTAAACAGATAATTTACCTTCTTAAACTTTTTCTTTGCATATGTTTAATCAGATAAATTCTATCATATATTCTCTATCTGTGGCAGACTACATATTATTTGTTTCTTTACAAATAAACCAACAATGTTGTCAGGAAGGTTGCTAGTGTTTTAGGCTTAATACTGGGTCTTTCACAATGACAACAGGGATAATTGAAGAATTAAAAATACAAGGAGGGACTAGTGTTTTCCGTATTACATGCATTATTCTGTTTGATCTTTCTTGTTTCCCCCAACAAGTATATAAAAAATAAAAAAATTACTCCCTCCCCCAAATCATCTCTCTCTACACATAATTTTATATCTCCACTTGAATGCACATTTCCTTGAGTGTAGCTTCATGAGACAAGACAATTTTGTCTTTCATTTTTCCCGTATTTTGTTGTTTTTTTAAATGGTTGGCTGCAAGTGTTTGCAGATTAGGAGATAGATACGTTAAGCTTAATAGTATCGTTGTAGAATATAATCAAGTTATATGGTTATAAATTCTCATCTTTATTCACTTCGCTACAACCAAATTAACCCAAGTAAAACATCTCCTACATAACTACATTTTATAAACATCAAGAAAAGATAATGTTTGAGTAAAAGATGTTAGCTTTGTCTATACAATTTTACTTGACCTCTATCTGTTTGCATTGTGATTAGTTTGATGTGCCTTTTATATATTTAAATCTTCTGTCACCATGGACTAAAGAATTGTTGGGTTTTCCATATGGTTTCAATCATTTCATTGGATCAACTTCTATTGTGAAGTTGGTATCATCCACGCAGTAAATACAAACAGAAGAACCATCGATGCACTTGTTAAAAGTGTTTGTTTGTCTTTGTTTGATAATTGTAGCTCCAGAAACCTGTTTTCATAATGTTTATTCTCTTGTTACAGACATGGCAACTTTATGAGAGAAGGGAGTTGGTTGGGTTGGTGGACACATACTTAAATGGGGATTTCGACGCGGAGGAGGCTTGCAATTTCTTGAAAATCGGTCTTTTATGCACCCAAGACAGTCCAAAGCTTCGGCCATCCATGTCAACTGTGGTGAAAATGTTAACTGGTGAGATAAACTGCAATGACAGAAATATAACCAAACCAGGTCTAATCTCTGATTTCATGGACCTCAAAATTAAAAGTGCCCCTAAACCAGAGCTCAGTATGAACAAGACCACCTGCACTAATGGATCCTCTAGCTCTTCTAGTAATAATACAACTTTCTCGTCGATAAACTCATCACAAGCAACCATGACCTTTACAGCAATATGCGATCGAAGCATCTGAAACTCACTCGCGAAACCAAACAGATTTTTTATTTTTTTTTTGTTTTCATGTATCCCATTTTTTATTTTTAGTTAGCTTTTTATGGGGCTTGTCAACTGTGTGTAAATTATATGATGGTTTTCTTTTTTTAGCAACTTTCATGCCAGTGCACATTTCAGCATAAGGTTCTGGTTCTCTATTGTAAATGCACATAATTTTTGGGAGAAAAAGAGAGGCTGTGTTAACATAATACTCCCTCCCTTCTTTTTTATTTGCCAGTTTAGAGAGATTTTTATTTTAATTTATTTATCGTTTATAGATTTCAAAGATGCTGCATTAAATGCTTAATTTTTCATGTTATCCTTTAATATTAAAGGTTAATTTTTCTCTACCCGTCTTTTTAATAAATTTTAGAAGGCTAATATGTTAATTTTATATTAATTAAGTAAATCAGTCAAAGTATTAATTGCATTTTTTAATTTATATAATTCCATCATATAATTTTGAACGAAGGGAGTAATAACAGTCTTTTCTTAATTTCTCCCACTTGTTTTTAAAATAATCAATTATTCTATTCGATATCAATAATTAACACCACGTGTTTCTTATATAGTCAAAACTTAATTTGAAATTAAAATTAACCTTTAAAGATACTGTGCAAATGCATAACTTTAAGGGCTATTTTTTTTAATTTTTAATTCTTTGGAATCCTAAAATTAAACTCTCATTATGTTGCTAAGCTTATAAAGACTGGGAAAAAAAAAGTTTAGTATGTTGCTACAACTTGCATTACTTCCACTTCCTATAAAAAATGAAAACAACTTGCATCACTTCTTTTATTTATACCTAAGCTCATATCTCACAGATTTTAGAATATATTCAATAAAATATATTTTTTATAATATATTAATATGCATTCATTATTATTAAATATTTAATGTTATTTCGTATTGAAGTTTTAATTTCAGAAGGGTAGATTTGGAAAACATGACAAAACACCGAGGAACGAATAGTATATTGGATTAGAAATTTTCGAGCTTACAAAATAATTCCAAGTACCCCAACATTATTAGCATACCAAAATTGACTTCAATTAAAAAAAAGTCAACCTAACTCACTCGCTACTATTGTAGATGCTCGAGCTTGACACAACTTCAATTTTAAAAAAATAAATATTGATAGAGAAGAACAAGTAATTACATTCATAATAGTAATATAAGTTTAGAAAATTGTTAAATTCATAATAAAAATTGTTATTTTCATAACAAAAGTGTCGTTATAGATCTTATAGCGACGAT
Source organism: Panax notoginseng (assembly GCA_016801055.1). NCBI lineage: Eukaryota > Viridiplantae > Streptophyta > Magnoliopsida > Apiales > Araliaceae > Panax > Panax notoginseng. The sequence continues at coordinate 20,150,471 of CM029018.1, forward strand.
AAAACCGTCGCTAATCGCTATACGTCTACAACGATACTTTTATTAGAGAAATAACAAAAAATATTATGATTTTAATAATTTTCTAAATTTATTGTCATATATAACAAAACTCTTTAAAAAAAATAAGTAAGATGTCAATTTCACCTTTGCTTGTAACGAATTATATGATGAATATTTGATAAGCAACCTGGTCAGCCCATGAGCTGGGGCAGGCACATCAGCCAGGTCTTGTGAAAAAAAATATATTATATTTCTTTCAATTTCTAGGAATTATGAGAGCGAGAGTTTAATCGTTAAATGACATGTGATTGTCAATTCAATTCGACATTTTTTTAAGTGTGTTTATCATTTTTAACGAGAATAAGTCTTGTCAGACAGTTTTTTTGGACCGGAAAATTAGACCGGTCCAATTTTATTTTATTTTATTTTTGCTTTTCTTGTATTTCTCAAAAAATATATATTATTTATTTTAACTGAAATTTTTACAAAATACAATATTTTTAGGTGTAATTTGAATACATATACAAATTATACAGAGTACATAATGCAATTATGTTTTGTATATGTATTCAAATTATACCTAAAAATACTGTATTTTATAAAAATTTCAATTAAAATAAATAATATACATTTTTTGAGAGATACAAGAAAAGCAAAAAAAAATTAAAAAAATTGGACCGGTCCAATAAAACTGTCCAAAAAAAATGTCTGTGTAGAACTACTCTTTTATTAATCTTTTACTTCGTAGGTCCACAAATATATATATTATTAAAAGTTTAGGTTAAATATACTTGTGTCTCGAAGTATTACCCAACTTACACAACTGAGCTTAAACTATAAAAATTAATAATAGCAATCTCCAAGTACATCTAAGTAAGCAAATATGACCATCCAATCCTAATTTTGGTCGGAATACCAGATATAATATATGGGTTGACAGTATAAAAATCGTATAATAAATATTGATCATACGATTAATTATCAAATAAAACCAAAATACTAACTTAATTCAAATACAATAATTAAAAATCATTAACTAAATCAAGTAAAATAAATAATTTAAACTCACTAATTAATTCAAATAAAATAATTTATCACACTAATTAAATAAAATAAAATAATTAACTCAACTATTAACCTAAATAAAATAACTAACCCTATCAATTAATACAAAATAACAATGAAGGGGGAAAACAATAACTAAAAAATAATATAAACTTATTTTAATACTTTTTAATGTAGTTTAAGTCATTTAATTATATTTTCTTATATTAAACAATACAATTAAACAGTATAAGCATGCATATACTACTTAAAATATATAAAATTCACTATAAATTATCACACTAAACATAAAATAATTAATTAAATTTAATAATTTACTCAAATAAAATAGTTAACTCCACTAATTAACTTAAATAAAATATCTAACTCAATTAATTAATTCAAATAAAATAGTTAACTCCACTAATCAATCAAGTAAAATATTATTTAGTTAGTTATAAAAATATGTTAACTATTTTAATGTGATAATTAAAATAAGTTAACTATCAAAATTCGTTAAAGATAATTAATTCAAACTAATTAATTCAAATAAAATAATTATCAAGCTCCACTAATTAACTTGCTTATTTTTAACGTATTTTATTTTATTTGGTTGATTATTTGATTCAATTATTTTATTTGAGTTAGTTATTTTATTTAAGTTAATTAGTTGAATTAATTATTTTATTTGAGTAAAATATCAAAGTTAATTATTTTATTTACTACATATTACTATACTATACATAAAATAAAATAATTGATGAGATCAATTAAATAATAATTTTTTGTATAGTATGATAATGTGTAGTGAATAAAATAATTAATCTCATTAATTAATTTGAATAAAATAATTAACTTTGATTAACAATTTAAATGTATTGTTCTATATAAGAAAACACAATTAAATTGACTTTAAATACATTAAAAAATTTTAAAATCGTATAAATACATTACTTTGCCGTTACACGTCAGCATTCCTGCCAAAGTTATGATCGAAGAGTCACTTTTGCTCACTTAAGTGTACTTGAAGGTGGTTATTATTAGTTTTTATAACTTAGGATTACTTGCGTAAGTTGAGTGATACTTCAAAGGACAGACAACGATGTACCCAAAACTAAATTCCGGTGTCGAACTTTTGCTCGTATCAATTTTGAATAAGGCTCGCGTAGAAACGCTCATGTTTTAACAAGATTCACTCTTGAGCATGTTTTAACAAGATTCACTCTTGAGCTGCTTTTGTTGTCGCTCTTTCAATTGTCTCGCTCGGACAAAAGATTAACTTCTATCGCTAGCGGTTGTATTTCAAATAGAGTGTTACATATATTTAAAGAAAAAAAAAGCTCACATGGTTAAAAATGACCTAAATATTAGGTAATCTCAATTTTAGTCATTTAACTAAGACTTTCTTCTAGTATAAATAAACTAAAGGTCAACCATTAGGTTTGAGAATTTACTGACGAGTTCAATTTTTTTTGTTCTATTTATTCTCTTTTATCCTATATTATATATTGTTGTCAAATGAAATATAATTCCTTTATTACGGTTAACTTTTTAATAAGTACTAGTTGATAATTCGTGCAATGCACGGGTTAGTTTCAATAATGAAATTAACAATTTATTAGACATTCATCTCAAAAAAAGACGGAAAATACACAATTCATGTACCAACGTGAACTATCACACAATTTCAAATTAAGTAATTCTTAGTCAATATTAGAGAAAATAATTGAAGAGAGACATACTTTAAAATTGAACAATAACACCAATTTGAGTATTATTTACCAACTAATTGAGTTTCAAAGTCCACCATAAAAATGTTAGTCCAACTGAAAAGTCCCAACATCTTCTATATGTTAACTTACCAATTCACAACACTAAAAGAACTTGAGAAAACTGAAAAGTGAGTAAATGAAGTTCCCATTACACGTCCGTTCTTTTTTTATACGCCTTCTTCTGCGCGTCCGTTCTTTTTTTATACGCCTTCTTCTTCATTTGGCTAAGTCCAGAAAAGGTAAATACAGAGAGAAATTGTGAAGTTTGAGAGAAAGTGTGAGTGTGTGATTCATCAAGTAACTGAGAAAGGATCATCAAGGTTCTTCTAATCTACTATGGGTAATTCCTTTAAACCCTATTTTTTATTACGTCGTATAAGTTTTTTTTAGAAAATGGCTTTTATTTTCTATAAAAGCTCTGTAGTGAAAAAAGGAGTAATAATTATGTATATATATGTGATAAGATGTTGTTATAATGTGTTTTATTATATATAATGCATAAACTATATCATCAATTTCATAAAATACGTTGAATATTGTTGCTTCAAAATTACATAGTGTTGAATTATGGCCATATGACCCTTACGCACAAATTTAATGTGTCAATCATATATTATCTCCTAAATTTTTATGCTTGTATATATTATGTATGTAAATACGAAGAAAACAAACTTCAAATGAACAGATTTGGTCGTATAACGAATCCGTGGCGTTGAATTTTATGATTTATGTTCAAAACCTTTAAGAACAGTGAAATTTACATATTTTAATTCTGTAATTATGTGTTTTAATGGGTTAAAATCACTTTATAAATGTTGGGTAATGATTATGTATGAATTCTAGCATGTGGGTATGTTAAATTAGTGAAATTAATGATCATGTAGTGTTTATTTCGTTGAACTCTGTGTTCTTCGAGAACTGAGAAATCAAAATCTGGAGTTTCGCGCCGCGACGCCAACTCCAGAACTGAAGTCCCGCGCCGCAGCGCCAAGTCTCCAGCCGCAGCGCCAAGACATAGTACAATAGTGGCGCCGCATCGCCACTTAGTAGAATGGCCCAAAAATGAGTTTTTTAAAATGTTTAAGTCTAACAATGTGTTATTAACTTAATTTAATGAACATAAAAACTTGTTAGACATATAATGAGGTGTTAAAATAAATTCTTATCACGTCCATAACACATTTATGTGTGAATTGAAACGCATAGTTAGTGTATTGTTCATGAAGTGTAAATTATGTGACAATGTGTATAGTAGTTGACTAAGTATAGTCATAATTCGAGTTAGACAAAAGAATGAACATACGATGATTAATTACGTTATAATTGACTGGTATTGTGAACGTAAATGATATGTAGGATTTAAATCAAGGAACGAGTATAATTAACGTGTAATCTACGCACGAGGCAAGTTTCCTAACCCTACTCGTTATCTTTATATGAGCTTATAAATTGTCTCTTTATGTCGAGCAAATTCTCATTATTATTGATCAAGTACATTTTACTAATCTTTCAAAGTATGATTCTGCTATACAATAATTATTCTATTGTATACCTTTTGAGATTGCTATTCAATTTTAAATTATCAATTATTGTTGAACCTTGTTAGACTTGCGAATCCTTATTGATTCAACTAGTCCATAGTTGATGAGTGAGCGATCTAAATTTCAGAACCCCTGATGAATTATTCAAACCAAACTTCCTTTGGTGCGGACTCTAATGTCAAACTGAGATGAACAACCCTGTATAGGGGATTACTTATGTGTTAGCGTTAAGATATTGTGCACAATATGGTACTAAGGCCTGATCCCCCTAAGTACGAGAAGAAGAGTTCATAGTCTTATGACTGTTAAAGGTTTCAAGTATAACTCTTGATACCTAGGGCATAGTTCAAGGTCTTATGACCCTCAGAATTCTTTTGATTCTTGTTAATCATTCTTGATTCAAAAGTTGAGCTTTATTTCAGAAGTCTTTGATTCACTCGCATGTTATTATATTGTTATTTCATTATTATACTTGTGGGCAATCGTGCTCACTCTTGCGTAATAATAACATTGCAGTTAAGAACGAAAGAACCGACGAGCCTTCTTCTAGCAAAGGCAAGGGCAAAGCTATTAAGTGATGAAGACGTGTTATTAAATTTTAAGAATGTTATTGTCAAGACTTGATGTTGTTTAAGACTTATTAATTGTTTACGTTTTCGAACAGATGTTTAAGGTTAGTATTGTTAGCCAATGTATTTCCGTGTATAGTTGTAACGACTTCCTCATATAGTTGTAACAGATAGTTTAGGACTCTGTTATAGTTTGAGCTGATAAGCTCTCAGTTTGTAATCCCTTAGGACTTGGTCTCCCTACTGAATAGAAGGAACCAGTTAGTATTTGTAATTATATATATGCCTTCCATTAATAAAAATAGTGTGCAATTCTCTTTCAAAGCTTCAGCTCTATCATGGTATCAGAGCAGTATTTGATCCTTCATTAATTTTTTTCTCTTCCTCCAAACAACAAAATGTCAAACTCAATTCCGTCAAACACAGAAAACCAACTCATCACCATTAACACAGCTGCTCAAGCTCCTCTCAAACTAAATTCTTCCAACTATGCTTCCTGGAAAATTCAATTCGAAACTCTCTTTGTCGGCTATGATCTCCTTGGTTACATAAATGGATCAAAGCCGTGCCCACCACCAACCCTCACAACTAACGACACCACTGCTCCTAATCCTGCCTATAATTTCTGGGTTAGGCAAGACAAACTCATCCTGAATGCTCTCATCAGCAGCATTTCTCCCCCACTTATTTCTTTTGTGGCGCGAACCATCTCTTCCCGTGAAGCGTGGAATGTTCTCGCCACCACATATGCAAAACCTTCCCGTGGCCGTATCAAACATGTGAAGAATCAGTTGAAGAATCTCACCAAAAGTACCTTGAGCATTACAGATTTCGTCTATTCTGTCAAAGCAAGATCCGATGAACTCGCTGTCCTCGGTGCTCCCATGGACACTGAAGATCTTACTGAAAGAATTTTGGATGGTTTAGATGATGACTATAAGGAGCTTGTCCGAGCCGTCCAAGCCCGAGATGCTGCTATCTCCTTCGATGAGCTTCATGAGAAGCTTCTCTCGTTTGAAGCGTCGCTTCAAACCCAGTCGCGTTCCTCTATTCTTGGACCTGTTACTGCCAATTCCATGACTCGGACCTCCCACAACAACAACTGGCGACCCTCCAAAAACAACTGGCGACCCACGTTCTCCCCTGTGGGGAAAAATTATCGTCCATCATCTAACACCAACTTTCGGCCTACCGTGCCCAACTCAAACCAGGCCAGGAACAATCGACCACCTGCACGTCCCTATTTGGGACATTGCCAAATTTGTGGAACTCAGGGACACACTGCTAAACGATGTCCCTCATTTAATTTGGTGCCAGTTCAAGGTTCTAACAATACCAACTCCTCTTATGACGTGACACCATCATGGCATCCCCAGGCTAATTTTACTTCTCAAACCCCATCCACTAATGCACCATGGTTACTGGATAGTGGAGCATCCCATCACATCACTGCGGACCTGGATAATCTTTTCCTTCATAAGCCTTACACTGGTCACGATGATGTTATGATCGGCGATGGTACCAACCTACCCATAAGTCACACTGGTTCCGTATTTCTCACTACACCCACCTCTTCCTTTCACTTAAAAGATGTTTTGTGTGTTCCAAAAATAAAAAAAAATTTAATTTCCATTGCCTTGTTTTGTATAACCAATAATGTCTCTATTGAACTTTTTCCTACTTGTTTTCATGTGAAGGACCTACGGACGGGGGAAATCCTTATGCAGGGCGGAACTAAAGATGGAGTTTATGAATGGCCAGTTGCAAACTCTCCCTCGTCTCCCATTCTCGCCTTCTCCACTGTTAAAACAACAACATCCATTTGGCACCAGCGACTCGGTCATCCAGCCTCATCTATTCTTAATCATATTCTGTCATTTTATCATTTAAATTTTTCTTCCCAAAATGATTTATGTTGTAATGCATGCTTAAGCAATAAAAGTCATAAACTACCATTTTCTAAATCTACCTTGAGTACAACTCGTCCTCTTCAAGTTATATTTTCTGATGTTTGGACATCTCCCATTGTCTCACATGATGGATACAAATATTATGTCATTTTCGTTGATCATTTTACCAAGTACATATGGTTCTATCCATTAAAACGAAAATCTGATGTTCAAACAGTGTTCAAACGTTATAAAGCAATTGTTGAAAAATATTTCCAACAAAACATTGTCACCCTTTATTCAGATAACGGTGGTGAGTACATCACTCTCAAAACGTTTCTTTCAGAAAATGGAGTAAGTCATCTCACTTCTCCACCACACACACCCGAACATAACGGATATTCTGAACGGCGACATCTTCACATTGTCGAAACAGGCCTTGCACTACTCTCTCATGCCTCCATTCCAATCACATTCTGGACTTATGCTTTCATCACCGCAGTTTACTTAATTAACAGGATGCCTACTCCCACATTAAACATGTCTTCTCCATATGAGTCCATCTTTCACAAGAGTCCTAATTTTTCAAAACTAAAAGTGTTTGGGTGTTTGTGTTATCCTTGGTTAGGTCCATACACATCTCATAAACTTGATCCCAAGTCCAAGCCTTGTGTCTTTCTTGGCTATTCACTTTCTCAAAGTGCATATCTATGTTTTGAACAATCCACTCGAAAAATATATGTTTCACGTCATGTGCAATTTGTAGAGTCTGTCTTTCCTTATAATTTTTCTACCACTGAATCATCAAGTCTTTCTTTTCCCGTGTCTGACTGGATTCCTCCACTCATTACCGTCTCTTCTACACCTCAGCAGCAACTGACTCTCTCAGCTCCATCTTCACAACGTCTTGCAGATGTTTCTCCTTCTATGGGCTCTTCACCGCATCCTTCATCATCTCCATCTTCCACTGCCGAAGCTTTGCCATCTATCACCTCTTCCCAACAAACTATACCGCAGGTATTTTCTCCTTCCTCTCATATCAACTCTTTACTTTCCCATCCGCCTATACCCTCTCAATCACCTCCACCACCACCTCCACCTCCACCTCCACCTCCACAAAATCCCCAACACTCCATGATCACTCGATCCAGAAACAATATCAAGAAACCCGTCCAAAAACTCACCCTTCACACCATTACATCAGCCAACTCCCAAACCGAACCTTCCACCACTTCTCAAGCCCTCAAAGATCTCAATTGGCGTAAAGCTATGTCTGAGGAATATGATGCTCTTGTTCGCAATGGCACGTGGGAACTTGTTCCACCTGATGGTCTCACAAACATTGTGGGATGCAGGTGGGTTTATCGCATCAAAAGACACTCTGATGGTTCCATTCAAAGGTTTAAAGCACGTCTTGTTGCTAAAGGCTTTCACCAGCGTCCTGGAGTGGACTATCATGAGACCTTTAGTCCAGTTATTAAACCAACAACTGTTCGTTTGGTGCTTAGTCTTGCTGTCAGCCGAGGCTGGTCTCTTAAACAGTTAGACATCAATAATGCCTTCCTTCAAGGTCGCCTCTCTGAAATAGTGTACATGGCGCAACCACCTAGGTTTGTTGATTGTGACAATCCCTCCTTTGTCTGCAAACTCCACAAAGCCATTTATGGGCTTAAACAAGCGCCCCGGGCCTGGTACTATGAATTGCGCCAATTTCTATTGGCTTCTGGGTTCCGCAATTCTCACTCTGATACTTCTCTGTTTATTCTTAACAGTGCTCAACATGTTTTATATTTATTGGTTTATGTGGATGACATAATTGTCACATGAAGCAGTAATGATATTCTCTCACAATTTGTTTCCAGCCTTGCCCAACGTTTCTCCCTTAAAGATCTTGGTGATTTGTCTTACTTCTTGGGTGTTGAAGTCCTTTCTCACAAGCATGGACTCTTACTCTCTCAACGCCGGTACATCAATGACCTCCTCACTCGCCTGAACATGCTGGAAGCTAAACCAGTCCTCACTCCTATACCAAGCACTGCCTCTGCTGTTTCCTTATTGTCTGGCTCGCCTTTACCCGATCCAACCATTTATCGTGAAGTTGTAGGAAGTCTTCAATATCTCTCTCTTACAAGACCGGATGTGTCATTTGCTGTGAACAAACTGTCTCAGTTCATGCATAAACCAACTGATGCCCACTGGACTCTTGTCAAGCCCATCCTGCGTTATCTTCTTGGTACACTCAACAAGGGCCTCCTTCTGCGTCGTGACTCCTCCTATTCTCTTCATGCTTTTGCTGACAAGCTTCATGCCTTTTCAGATGCTGATTGGGCTGGCAACAAGGATGATTATTCCTCCACCAGTGCCTATCTAGTCTATCTTGGGAGAAATTTAATTTCTTGGAGTTCGAAGAAACAACGGACCATTGCCAGGTCCTCAACAGAGGCTGAATATCGCTCAGTTGCAGCCACTGCTGCTGAGCTCAGTTGGGTATGTTCGCTGATTAAAGAACTTGGAGTTACTCTTCCCTCTTCTCCTGTGATCTATTGTGACAACATAGGGGCGACTCAGTTAAGTTCCAATCCAATTTTTCATTCTCGTATGAAGCATGTTGCAGTGGATTATCACTTTATTCGTGATCAAGTTCAATCTGGTCAGCTTCGCGTTGCTCATGTTTCTTCTGCTGATCAACTCGCTGATTTTCTAACCAAACCACTATCCACCTCTCAATTTCAACTGTTTCGTGACAAGATTGGCCTCTCTGATCGTGGCCTATCTTGAGGGGGCATGTTAGCCAATGTATTTCCGTGTATAGTTGTAACGACTTCCTCATATAGTTGTAACAGATAGTTTAGGACTCTGTTATAGTTTGAGCTGATAAGCTCTCAGTTTGTAATCCCTTAGGACTTGGTCTCCCTACTGAATAGAAGGAACCAGTTAGTATTTGTAATTATATATATGCCTTCCATTAATAAAAATAGTGTGCAATTCTCTTTCAAAGCTTCAGCTCTATCAAGTATGACCTGGGATTGTATTTATTATCCAGATGTTGTAACCCCATAAAGGGATGATTTATTTCTATCTATTGCATGGTTTGCATTTATTATGGATAGATAGATATATGATGTTTGTATAGTGAACACTAAATCATGTGGGAATAGAAGTACCCAGATTTTGGGGTGTCACAGACCTCTTCGGAAATCGTAGAGTGGCCCCAACGGTTGCCAAGCCAACTCAGAGATCGTAGTGCGCTCTCGAAGACGTAGAGTCTACAAGACAAGCAAGTGAAGATCGTAGTGTGTCAGGCCTTAAGAGAAATCATAGTGTTTTCACATCAGATCAAGCACCAAGGTGGCAAGACACCACGATCTGAATCGTAGAGTATCATCTGTCTGCATCAGAAGCATCGAGCCTTACCCATTTGTTTAAAGATAAATCCCAACAAATGTGGAATAAGTTATAAACGTTGAAGTACTCACCAGTCCCAATGACATAAAAGATATCCTTAGTATGCAACAAAGAAGCGTATTGAAGAAGCTAAGGAAAGGACCATGGGTCAGAGGAAAATACCTTTTCAGGTGTTAGGTGAGAAAGCAGTCTGCTGTGTCAGTGGGCCAGAATGCAATTCAGAAGATGTGTAGAAAAGTCTCCATCAAAGTTCAGAAATGTAAAACGCATTTAATGCCTTAATAGATGGATCCAATGGATAGATTTCAAGTATCACATATATGCAAAACACCAACATACGATTCAACTAAGCAAGCATTGAACAAAAACACTGAATAATACTCAACGCTCAACTCTACGATCTGAGAAAAAGAGAAAGCTTGCTCAGCTACTTAGTTCTTTCGAACAAGTGCTTAACAACAACTGAGTGGTACCAACCAAGAACTCAACAACTACCAATCAAATGAAGTAAGAATTCCAAGTCAGAAGGACTTGAAGAGTTCTAAGCGAACTGTGAAGAACCAAGTCTGCTGGACTTGAAGAGTTCAAGAGTGAACTAAGGAGTGCCTAGACTGCTAGTCTAGAAGGAATCTGTGAGATTCAGACAGTGTAAAAGATATCCTTAGTGGATTTTCTACTCGAGGAGTAGAAGAGTGGACTAGGAGCTTTAAGTGCTCTGAACCACTTAAAACTGCCGTGTCTCTTACATTCTTGCTATAACTGCTATAACTGTTATAACTGCCTTACTCTAATTAATTCACTATATCTTAAAGGGAGAACAAATAAATCTTAATTCCGCTGTGTTTGAATCATTATCAAAACTAACAAAGTAAAACGAAAATAATTTTAAATATCTATTCAGACCCCCCTTCTAGATAACTATTGTGCCTCCGGGAACTAACAATTGGTATCAGAGCAGGTTCTACCATATAGCCTACAAAGCTTAAGTAGATCCAATGGCACATCTACCAAGCGAATCAAAGACTGGAGGAGGCAGCAAGCCACCAACAAAGATAAATTCGCCAACTGGAAAGTTTGGATGCAAGCATACATGGATTCAATAGATGAAGATCTATTTGAAACTGTTCAGAATGGACCCTACGTTCTAACAAAGCTTGCACCAACTACAGACGATCCAAACAGAATACAAATCAAAGTCAAAGAGGAGTGGACAGACAACGAAAAGAGAGTTGTTCAACTCGACAAAAAGGCCAAGAACATTTTGTTCCAATCATTAGAAGATGACCTGTTCGAAAATGTGGTCAACAGAAAAATAGCAAAGGAGGTTTGGGAAGCATTGCTCATCACGAACGAAGGAACAGAAGAAGTCAGAGAAAATAAACAATCTCTCCTGACTCAAAAATATGAGATGTTTGCACACGTTCAAGGAGAAAACGTCACTGCCACCTACGAGAGATTCAATGTACTGCTCAACTCTCTACGAGCCTATGGAAAGATCTACCCAAACAAAGATCTAACCATAAAGTTCATGAGAGTCTTACCAAGCAAGTGGGATGCCAAAACCACTATGATTAGAGAGTCAAAGAATCTCCATAAAATGATTGTTCAACAGTTATATGGCAACCTTCTTACATACGAACTGGAGCTGACTCAACGAACAGAAACTCTATCTGAAGGAAGAAAGAAGGATAAGGGTGTTGCTCTCAAAGAAACTGAGAACACCTCCAAAGTCAACACTAAAAATGACTCTGACTATGATGAAGATGATGATGAGGACGTTGCAATGCTGGTGAAAAGACTCAGAAGATTCATGCGTCAAAGCAAAATCAGCAAACCAAAGAAAGTCAACAACTACAGCAGTCAGGATCAGATAAATGATCTATGCTACAATTGCAAGAAGCCTGGCCATTTCATTGCTAACTGCAACAAACCTTTCAGAGAAGAACTAAATAAGAAATTACATCTAAAGAAAGAATTCAAAGGCAACAAAAGGCCTCAGAAGAGAGACAAAGGCCTTGTAGCTAGAGGATCGTGGAGTGGCTCAGACAATGACTCAACTCCCGAATCTGGAGATGATGAAGATCCTCAAATGGCAAATCTATACCTGATGGCCAAGCATGCAAAGAATAAACAGAACTCCAACATACATGAAGTAAGTATAGATGAGGTATTTGACTTCAACTCTCCTGATGTAGACATTGATGATTTAAGAACTGCACTGCATAGTATAACATCTGATCTGTATCAATACATGAAATGGTTCAGAGTTCTGTTCAAGGATTATTCACTTCTTCAAGAAGAGAAAAAGAATATTCAAGAAGAACTGGAAACAACCCTTCTAAGTACTGACTCTCTCTCCAAGCTTGAGACTGAGAATAAGCTCTTAAAACAAACTAATGAGCTCAATGCACAAAGAGAGTCAAGTCTAACCTCTAAAATTGAGGAACTAGAAAATACAATCTTTACATGGAATAAATCCTCTTCATCTATGGACTCCCTTGTAAGACCCCGAATTTTATGAAATAAAAATATTTAATTTTTCTTATAATTACTATTCAGTAAATGGTTAAATTGATAAAAGGTTAAAGTTAAGGGTGATATATGTAAATATTTTAAATAAGTAAGTGGTTATAAAATATTCATTGTTGTCGGAGAATATTCGTTTGGTCGTAGAATATTCTTGTTGTTGGGGAATATTCGTACGACGGCGCAACCATTTGTGGGCCCATAACAGAATAACTGTCGGATGAAGAAAATGACAAATATGAGTTTTTATAAATAGCGGCGTAGTTGTTACCGTTAACACTGTTGGAATACCCAGTGGTTAAAATACAGTAATACGTGTGATTTCACAGTAGCACACGGTATTGCACAGTATTTTTGAATTATTGATTCTTACGTAAGAATGCACTACTCAATAATTGTTACAGTAATTACTGTTCAATATTTTATTTTATTGGTTTAATAATTGTTACGTTGATATTTTATATTATTGTTGTTTCAATAATTGTCACGGCACAGTATTTCCCATTATCAGATCAATAATTCATATTATTTTAAATAATATTGTTAGATAGCATTATTGGCAATGTCTAAGGAAGTTCTGTCTAATGATTGGTTTGGTCACGTAATTGCGCGCCAGTATGGAGAAATCTTTATCGAAAAGCCCTCTCTTTCTTGGGAACGACCTGGATGTCATAATTGTGATTCTGTAATATTATTTGTGAATAATTAATTATTGATTTATATGATAAGGAAATAATTTTTTTTATGTGAATATAAATGAAAAAATTAATGTTGAGGTGTTTTATCAGTATTTTGTCAGAATGGAGGTATTAAAAATCATCCGTATGTGGATTTCAGACATTTTTTGATTGAAATTTGGAAAAACTTTATTCTATAAAGTTGTAGAAAATTAAATTTCATATGGAATAGATATGAGACTCGAATGTTTCTGATAAAAGGGCTATTTATTATGAATTATTGAAGTTACTGATTATTGTTTAAAATTAAAAATATTTTGGAAGTTTCTAAAATGGGTGGGCCCTACTTTTAGTTGTTGAGAAATGTGCTAAAATTTTATTTCAAAAGTGGTGGGCGTGAATAGTAGCAAGTAAAGCCATCAGATAGCAGGTTAGTCTGGTTTGGCGTTCTAAGCATTTTCCTATAAATAGGGTGCTTAGTTAGAATTGAAAATCACACCAGAAACTAGTTTTCTCTCTTTCTCTCTCTATATTATCGAGCGTATTTTTGTGAGTATTTAGATACTTTGAGAGTTGCTATTCAGTACAAGTTTCCTTCAGCCTTATAGCTGATATTTCAGCTGGAAGTATTGTTCTTTTGAGGTAAGGGATGATAAGAGATGTTATTTTATTCGTAAATGATATTATTTTCTTCAATATCATTATACCGAAATATTGATATGAATTTTATTGTAGAATTTTTACCTTTTCATGCCGGGGTTATTATTTACGTATACGACACTATTCACGTATATGACACTATTCATGTATATGACACTATTTACGTATATAATATTATTTACGTATACGGTACTATGTACGAATACGGAGTACTATTCACGAGTTACTATTCATGAATTACTATTTACGAGTTACTATTCATGAGTTACTATTCATGAGTTACTATTTATGGGATACTATTCACGATAAAATTGATTTCTTTTTCTGACCAAATTATCGTTGATTTATGAATCTTACACTTAAAATTAAATCCATGTTTTGATTCAATTGTTTTTATTATCATTTATAATATTTTTATAATCCTGGTGATGAAATTTCTCTTTCACTTGAGTGTAAAGGTGGGTAGATTATTGGTATGATCGTGACTATGAGTTCTCTTTGGCCAGTAGTACAAAGTTAAATTGTTGACTGGTATGATCATGACCATTGAATTTACAATTGAATATCTTTAACTTAAGTGCAAAGGTGAATTGATCAACATAGTTATAATTATTGTTTATATAAATTCTGAAACGATTATATATTCCTTTGGGATATTAATATCTTTGGCCTGTAATACAAAGATGACATGTTGTTGAATATCTTTGGCCTATAGTGCAAAGATGAACTGTTGTTGAATATCTTTGGCCTGTAGTAGTGCAAAGATGAACTGTTGTTGAATATCTTTGGCCTGTAGTGCAAAGATGAACTGTTGATGAATATCTTTGGCCCGTAGTGCAAAGATGAATTTATTAGTATGATTATAAACAGGAACTGTGATTTGGTATAATCATGATCTTTGATATTTCAGATGAAGAATGTGATGAAAATTATCTTCGTCATGGATGAGAAGAGGAATTTAGAACCATAATTATGATTATGTGTTATTCATATGATTGTAGACCAGAACGGTTGATTGATGTTACAGAGATAAAACATTGTTGGTGAACTTTTAGCATGGAGAAGATAATAGACTTTGTGGTCTATTTGACTCTTCTAATGGATTGTGTAAGACCCCAAATTATTAATAAATAAAATTTAATTTCCTCTATTTATTATTCTGAAATAGTAAGGGTTGATTTGATTAATATGGTTAGTTATGGGTAAAATGTGCAAATATTTTAGATAAGCAAGTGGTTATAAAATATTCATTGTTGTTGGGGAATATTCGCTTGGTCGTGGAATATTCTTACTGTCGGAGAATATTCGTACGACGACGCAGTCTTTTGTGGGCCCCATAACAGAAAACAATTGGATGAAGAAAACGACAAAAATAAGTTGTTTATAAATAACGGCGTAGTTGTTACCGTTAATACTGTTGGAATACCCGGTGGTTAAAACACAGTAATACGCGTTGTTGCACAGTAGCACACGGTATTACACAAATTATTGATTCTTACGTAAGAAGGCATTACTCAATAATTGTTACAGTAATTACTGTTTAATATTGTATTTTATTGATTCAATAATTGCTGCGTTGATATTTTATATTACTGTTGTTTTAATAATTATCACTACACAGTATTTTCTATTATCGAAACAATAATTCATATTATCTGAATAATATTATTAGATAACATTATTGGCAATGTATAGAAAGTTCTGTCTAAGGAGAGGTTTGGTCATCTAATTGCGCGCCAGTAAGGAGAGATCCTTATTGAAAAGCCCCCTCTTTCCTGAGAACTGTCTGGTTGTCAGTAATGTTATTCTGTAATATTATTTGTGAATAATTAATTATTGATTTATATGATGAGAAAAATATTAATTTTATGTGGATATAGATGGAGAAAATTTTTAATGTGACAATTGTTATAAATTAATATTTTATCTTTTTCTGATAAAATAATTCATTTAAATATATTATTTTAATAATATATTAATGGTAATATTTTTACAATGAATGTGGAATATATGAATAAATGAGGAGGAAGAGTATTTTTGTTAGATTAAATGTTTAACACATGTTTGTTGTGTTGGTGGACACAATTCTTGACCGAAAATTTATTATAGACTGTAAAATTGCACGTTTGTGGATTTCGGTCAATTTTTGTATGGAATTTGGAAAAACTTTCTTCTGTAAAGTTGTAGAGAATTGAATTTCATATAAATAATTGTGAGATTCGAATTTTCTGACAAAAGGGCTATTTATTATGAATTATTGAAGTTCTGAAGTTCCGAAATAATTGATTTTTGAAAGTTTTAATTATTATTTTGAAGAAAAATATTTTTTGCAAATTAGTGGGCTCAACATGTGATAAGAATGGGCTGAATTCAGATCTTCTAAGGTGGGCTTGACAATTTTATAAATATAATATTATTATATTCAATTTTCTGCTTTGGTGTTCTAAGCATTTTCCTATAAATAGGGTGCTTAGGTTAGAATTGAAAATCACGCCAGAAACTGAAATCTTCTCTCTCTTTCTCTCTCTATATTAGTGAGCGTATTCTTGTTAATATTCTAATACTTTGAGTATTGCTATACGATGCAAGTTCAAGTCATAGCCTATATCTGGTGTTTCAACTAGAAGTACTGTTTTTACGAGGTAAGGGATGTTACTTCTTCTTAAATGATATTATTTTCTTTAATATCATTATGCCGAAGTATTGATCTGAACTTTTTATCAAATTTGGAACTTTTCATGTCGGGGTTACTATTCACGAGTTACTATTCATCGAAAAATGAAATTTTCTTCTTTTTGTCCAAAATATCTATTCTGGATACTAGCTTTGATTATATCCATGTTTTGATCATTCTTGAATTTTACTCCACTATGATTATTTATGAGGTATTTTTGGACATGGATAAACTGTAATATGAATCCCTAATATTTGTTCTTTTGCTTCACTGGATTCGTTTTCTTTAAAATATTTTTCATCATCCTCAGTCTTAAATGATGATATAACTGAATATCTTTGGCCTGTAGTGCAAAGATGAATGATTTCTGATGAATATGTTTGGCCCATAGTGCAAAGATGAACATGTGTTGAGATCAACATGACCAACTGATGAATATCTTTGGCCTGTAGTGCAAAGATGACTTTGATTCCAGATATTTATTGATGTTACAGGGATAAAATATTGATGATGGACTTTTAAATTCATAGATAATCGTAGATTTCATTCTCTACGTAACTCTTCTATGAATTATTAATTTTCGCTGCGAATATTGATTTAAAACTTGTTGTCTATTGTATTCTATTAAATTTTTTCCTGTTGAAGACTAACGATAATTTATTGTATATTATCTTAGTCATAATATTTTTTACTGGGCTAGTTGAGCTCACCCTTTTCCTTGTTGTTCCATTTTTCTTCTTAGGAGGCGAGAATGTAGCGAGTACTAGTCGGGGTGTGGAATGATGGTTCAAGACAGTTGTTTTAGTAGTCCTCACTATTTTGTAAAATAGTGTATTAATAAGTATAATGAGGACTTAATTGAGTATGAATACTGTCTAGATGACAATATTTGTATTTAAACTCACAGTATATGTGTTGTCGTATTTTGCACGACAATTGTAATAATAAAGTTGTAGTTATTTTCTGTACCATGTATTTGGCGACTCAGAATGGGTTGGATGGATTGGACCTATTTTGGGGGCGTCACAGATTGCTCGTTTCGCTGCAACTATGGTTGAAAAGTTTTATCATCTGCCATATGTTCTAAATCTCTGATTTATTACTGATGAAGGCTATTGATAATTTAATTATCTTTAGTCATGATATTCTTTACTAGACTAGTTGTGCTCACCCTTTTGTATCACAATTCCTTTCAGGTAATAAGAGTGTAGCTGGGTCGAGCGGGGATAACAGGGGAATAGAATGGTGGTCTATAGCTGTTGAGGTTTTTTCTAAATAGTATGAAAATAATTTTGTTGAGAATTTGAGATAAGTGTGTCGTATGTTATACGTCATTTAACCGTTATTTTTGGTGAACCGAATAAGATGAGGTGAACCCAACTTTGGAAGGGTATTTTGCCACTATCATACAAGATGTCTAATGACCTACGACTTCGTGTTATCATAAGACAGGGTTATGCACATCCACTTGCTGATTATATCTACGAGCACTACCTATATAATCTTGGAGTTTGGTTGAAATATAATTCTCAATTGGAGACAATGGAGATAATTATATGTCAAAAGAAGGCTCACCATTGGAAAGAACATGATAGCAATCTTCTCACTTTTCTTTGGGGTCTATTGGGTCATCCAAGGATAATTCTTGAGTCATGTGATATTTATTATAACTTAGATGCATGGCCTCCCATGTACGAAGGTTTACTTGAGCATTTTCTAAATATTTTAATTTCTAAAACAATTATTAACTGTACCTTTATGTAAGGTATCAATGTGATGTGCTATTCAGGTAAAGGGATGAGAGTCACAGTTGGTATCTATTTGTATTAAAACTCACACATATGTGTTGTCGTATTTTGCACGATAATTGTAATAATGAAGTTTGTATTTGGAAATTGCATTGAGAGTATTTCGTGGCGACTCAAAATAGGTTGTGTGGATTGGACCTATTTTGGGGGCGTTACATTTGGTATCAGAGCTTAGGGATATGGTCTCTGGCGGAGATCAGGGAATAGAACTAGGAGGGGAGAGACGAGTAATATCATTCGCTAGTGTGTGTCCTACCTAAGCTGAATTTTATTACTTAAGTTGACAAATTGTGATATGTCAATTAACCTTTGTTTTGAAGCTGTATTCTAGAATGATATCTGAAATATAGGATTTGAGTAATGGAGAAATCATGATAACCGGGAAGATAGAATCTGAAATGAAAGCAAGGTATTCTCAACTCTTCGAAATACTGGGTACGTAAATTTCGGGGACGAAATTTCATAAGGAGGGGAGATTGTAAGACCCCGAATTTTATGAAATAAAAATATTCAATTTTTCTTATAATTACTATTCAGTAAATGGTTAAATTGATAAAAGATTAAAGTTAATGGTGATATATGTAAATATTTTAAATAAGCAAGTGGTTATAAAATATTCATTGTTGTCGGGGAATATTCATTTGGTCGTGGAATATTCTTGTTGTTGGGGAATATTCGTACAACGGCGTAACCATTTGTGGGCCCATAACAGAATAACTGTCGGATGAAGGAAATGACAAATATGAGTTTTTATAAATAACGGCGTAGTTGTTACCGTTAACACTATTAAAATACCCGGTGGTTAAAATACAGTAATACGTGTGGTTGCACAGTAGCACACGGTATTGCACAATATTTTTGAATTATTGATTCTTTCGTAAGAATGCACTACTCAATAATTGTTACGGTAATTACTGTTCAATATTTTTTTTATTAGTTCAATAATTGCTACGTTAATATTTTATATTATTATTGTTTCAATAATTGTCACTGCACAGTATTTTCCATTATCAGATCAATAATTCATATTATTTTGAATAATATTGTTAGATAGCAATATTGTTAATGTCTAAGGAAGTTCTGTCTAAGGAGAGGTTTGGTCACCTAATTGCGCGCCAGTAAGGAGAAATCCTTATCGAAAAGCCCCCTCTTTCCTGAGAACGACCTAGTTGTCATAATTGTGATTCTGTAATATTATTTGTGAATAATTAATTATTGATTTATATGATAAGAAAATAATTATTTTTTTTATGTGGATATCAATGAAGGAATTAATACTGAGGTATTTTATCAGTATTTTGTCAGAATGAAGGTACTAAAAATTATCTGTATGTGAATTTCGGATATTTTCTGATTAGAATTTGGGAAAACTTTCTTCTACAAAGTTGTAGAGAATTAAATTTCCTATGAAATAGATATGAGACTCAAATTTTTTAGATAAAATGGCTATTTATTATGAATTATTGAAGTTGCTGATTATTGTTTAAAATTAAAAATATTTTGAAAATTTTTAAAATGGGTGGGCCCCACTTTTGGTTGTTGAAAAATGTGCTAAAATGTTATTTCAAAAGTGGTGGGTGTGAATAGTAGCAGGTAAATCCATCAGATAGCAGGTTAGTCTGCTTTGGCGTTCTAAGCATTTTACTATAAATAGGGTGCTTAGTTAGAATTGAAAATCATACCAGAAACAAATTTTTTCTCTTTCTCTCTCTATATTATCGAGCGTATTTTTGTGAGTATTTAGATATTTTGAGAGTTACTATTTAGTACAAGTTTTCTTCAGCCTTATACCTGATATTTCAGCTGGAAGTATTATTCTTTTGAGGTAAGGGATGGTAAGAGATGTTATTTTCTTCGTAAATGATATTATTTTCTTCAATATCATTTTGTCGAAATATTGATATGAATTTTATTGTGGAATTTTTACCTTTTTGTGTCGGGGTTATTATTCACGTATGCGACACTATTCACGTATATGACACTATTCATGTATATGATATTATTTACGTATATGATATTATTTACGTATACGGTACTATGTACGAATACGGAGTACTATTCACGAGTTACTATTCATGAATTACTATTTACGAGTTACTATTCATGAGTTACTATTTACGGGGTACTATTCACGATAAAATTGGTTTTTTTTTCTGACCAAATTATCGTTGATTTATGAATCTTACTCTTGAAATTAAATCCATGTTTTGATCCTATTGTTTTTATTATCATTTATAATATTTTTATAATCCTGGTGATGAAATTTCTCTTTCACTTGAGTGTAAAGGTGGGTAGATTATTGGTATGATCGTGACTATGAGTTCTCTTTGGCCAGTAGTACAAAATTGAATTGTTGACTGGTATGATCATGACCATTGAATTTACAATTGAATATCTTTAACTTAAGTGCAAAGGTGAATTGATCAACATGGTTATAATTATTGTTTATATAAATTCTAAAACGATTATATATTCCTTTGGGATATTAATATCTTTGGCCTGTAATACAAAGATGACATGTTGTTGAATATCTTTGGCCTATAGTGCAAAGATGAACTGTTGTTGAATATCTTTGGCCTGCAGTGCAAAGATGACCTGTTGTTGAATATCTTTGGCCTGTAGTGCAAAGATGAACTGTTGATGAATATCTTTGGCCCGTAGTGCAAAGATGAATTTATTAGTATGATTATGAATAGGAACTGTGATTTAGTATAATCATGATCTTTGATGTTTCAGGTGAAGACATGTGATGAAAATTATCTTCTTCATGAATGAGAAGAGGAATTCAGAACCACAATTATGATTATGAGTTATTCATATGATTGTGGACCAGAACAGTTGATTGATGTTACAGGGATAAAATATTGTTGGTGAACTTTTAACATGGAGAAGATAATAGACTTTGTGGTCTATTTGACTCTTCTAATGGATTGCTCGTTCCGCTGCAACTATGGTTGAAAAGTTTTATCATCTACCATATGTTCTAAATCTCTGATTTATTACTGATGAAGGCTATTGATAATTTAATTATCTTTAGTCATGATATTCTTTACTGGACTAGTTGTGCTCACTCTTTTATATCACAATTCCTTTCAGGTAATAAGAGTGTAGCTGAGTCGAACGTGGGTAACAGGGGAATAGAATGGTGGTCTATAGCTTTTGAGGTTTTTCCTAAATAGTATGGAAATAATTTTGTTGAGAATTTGAGATAAGTGTGTCGTATGTTATACGTCATTTAACCGTTATTTTTGGTGAACCGAATAGGATGAGGTGAACCCAACTTTGGAAGGGTGTTTTGCCACTATCATACAAGATGTCTAATGACCTACGACTTTGTGTTATCATAAGACAGGGTTATGCACATCCACTTACTGATTACATCTACGAGCACTACCTATATAATCTTGGAGTTTGGTTGAAATATAATTCTCAATTGGAGACAATGAAGATAATTATATGTCAAGAGAAGACTCACTATTGGAAAGAACATGATATCAATCTTCTCACTTTTCTTTGGGGTCTATTGGGTCATCCAAAGATAATTCTTGAGTCATATGATATTTATTATAACTTAGATGCATGGCCTCCCATGTACGAAGGTTTCCTTGAGCATTTTCCAAATATTTTAATTTCTAAAACAGTTATTGACTGTACCTTTATGTAAGGTATCATTGTAAGGTATCAATATGATGTGCTATCCAGGTAAAGGGATGAGAGTCACAGTTGGTATCTATTTGTATTAAAACTCACACATATGTGTTGTCGTATTTTGCACGACAATTGTAATAATGAAGTTTGTATTTGGAAATTGCATTGAGTTTATTTCGTGGCGACTCAAAATAGGTTGTGTGGATTGGACATATTTTGGGGGCGTTACATCCCTGCTCTTTAGTCAGAGAAGTACATCTGACAGAACAGGTTTAGGCTTTGGGGAATCCACCTTAGAGCCATGTGTGGAAAAGGTAAAGGATACTAGCACTAGTAATGCTTCAAGTTTTAGTAGAGGCATTACATTTGTGAAATCCTCACAGAAGGAAGAACCAGTCTAACCCTGCTCTTCTGATTCAATCCATATTCTAAGGAATAAAGGATCTCATGATGGCCTGGGTTTCAGAAAGAAGAAGAGTAACCCAGCCACTACTGTCCAACCTCGAAGGATCGTAGAGTCGAGTAAAATCAACTCCACGAGCCAACTGGGAAGGAACAGTAGAGGAAAGGCATACTCCTCACAAATCATGAGACACAAGGACACATGGAAGAAGGAGAATCAGGTTAACAGAAAGATGGTTGAGAACCCACACAAGTCCAAATTGAGGAAGAATCCTCATACACATACAAGCATGCATCATAGTAGATGTTTTGTGTGTAATAAGGTTGGTCACAAGGCTGCAATATGCTATTATAATCTTGTGCATGTGAGACCCAAAATCAAGCAGATTTGGGTTCCCAAGGATACTAACAAAGTAGGACCCATGCAAGTATGGGTACCAAAATGAAAGTTTAATGTTACCACAGGAACCGAGCTCCACGATCACAACCTGGTATCTGGACAATGGATGCTCAAGGCACATGACTGGGAACAAGGCCCTTCTATCTAATTACATAGAGAAGGAGGGTCCTTCAGTCATCTTTGGAGACAATGGCTCTAGCAAGACAAGAGGATATGGCTCAGATGGGAATGGTGTAGTGTCCTTCAGTAAAGTGGCCTATGTGGAAGGACTACAACACAATCTGCTGAGCATTAGCCAACTCTGCGACAAGGGTTATCAAGTAAAATTCCTCAATAATCAATGTCAAGTCAGAGATATGAAGACATCTGCCATAAAGCTAACCGGAACAAGAGAAGGAAATGTCTACACAGTAAATATTGGACAACTAAGCTCAGACGAGACAATATGCTTTCTGGCTAAAGCATCTGAAGAAATAAGCTGGCTATGGCATAGAAGACTATCTCATCTCAACTTCAAGAACATGTCCAAACTGGCCTCAAAAGATATAGTTGCTGGCTTGCCCAAGTTCAACTTCGTCAAAGAAAGGTCGTGCAATGCCTGTCAGCTTGGAAAGCAGACCAGGAGTTCATTCAAGAGTAAAAATGCCAACTTAATTGATAAGCCCCTGCAGCTGCTCCACATGGATCTATTTGGGCCAATTCTAACAACGAGCCTTGGAGGGAAGAGATACTCACTGGTTGTCGTGGACGACTACACCAGATTCACATGGGTGTTCTTTCTAACCTCAAAGGATGAAACAAGCTCCCACATGATCAAGATGGTCAGACTAGTGATGAACGAGAAAGGGGAGAAAATCAATGCCATACGAAGTGATCATGGCAGAGAATTCGACTTCTCAGAAATGGACCAGTTCTGCACAGACAATGGCATCAGTCATAACTTCTCAGCTCCACGAACTCCTCAACAAAATGGAGTAGCTGAGAGAAAGAATAGAACGTTGATAGAGGCTGGAAGAACTCTACTAGCTGCATCATATCTGCCTGAATACTTCTAGGCAGAAGCTGTCAACACTGCATGTTACACTCAGAACAGATCACTGATACACTCTACGATTAAGAAGACACCCTACGAACTGTGGAAAGGAAGAAAGTCAAATGTCAGCTACTTCCATGTATTCGGTTGTGCATGCTACATTCTCAACAATGGGAAGAAGTATCTGACAAAGTTCCAACCCAAGTCAGACGAAGGAATCTTTCTTGGATATGCCACAGACAGTAAGGCCTATAGAGTGTTCAACAAGAAAATACTAAGTGTGGAAGTCTCGATCCACATCGTCTTTGATGAAACAGACTTGGACAAAACAGTGTCTTAAGACACTACGAACGACAGTCCAGACTCAACGAATGAAAGTGTCGAGCCCAACACCACGATCGTAGTGCCAGACAATGAAATCGTTGAGCAAGGAAGTGAGAACGTAGAGAGGTCTGCACAAGACAACGAACCCCCACATCAAGAAGCAGAAATTGATCTTGAAGATCTCAGACAAGAAGGCATCAGGACAGACGTTCTAACAGGAAACAGATGGGCAAGAGATCACACTCAAGACTTAATCATTGGAGATCCTAGTGTAAGAGTCAAAACAAGAGCTGCCACTCAAAATAAATGTTTCTATCTAAGCTTCCTATCACAATTGGAACCTAAGAAAATAGAGGATGCTATGGAAGACTCCATCTGGATAGAAGCCATGCAGGAAGAACTCAATCAGTTTGAAAGAAGCAAAGAATGCAGATTGATGCCAAGACCAAAAAGTCATCCTATCATTAGAACCAAGTGGGTCTTCAGAAACAAGATGGATGAAGATGAAGTAATAACCAGGAATAAGGCAAGACTAGTGGCCAAGGGTTACTCACAAGAGGAAGGCATTGACTACGATGAGACATTTGTACATGTTGCCAGACTAAAAGCCATCAAAATATTCCTTGCCTTTGCCGCTTATATGAAGTTCAAAGTCATTCAAAAGGATGTCAAAAGTGCATTCCTAAATGGTGAGCTTCAAGAAAAAGTATATGTAGAGCAACCTCCAGGTTTCATTAATCTATCTCTTTCTAATTATGTTTATAGATTAGACAAAGCCTTATATGGTCTTAAACAAGCACCTAGAGCATGGTATGAAACACTAACTAACTTTCTTATTGAAAATGGGTTCACTAGAGGTAGAGTAGATACCACATTATTTCTTAGAAAGCACAAATACAAAGTCTTATTAGTTCAAATATATGTTGATGACATTAGTTTTGGATCTACTGATGAAAAGTAATGTAAGAGATTCTCCAAGCGTATGCAGAGCAAGTTTGAAATGAGCATGATGGATGAGCTGAACTTCTTCCTTGGACTGTAAGTAAAGCAGACTGATGAAGGAATCTTCATAAACCAAGCCAAGTACATTAAAGACTTACTTAAGAAGTATGGCATGGAATTAGCCTCTCCCATGAAAACCCCAATTGCCCCTGCAACCAAGCTTGACAAAGATGAAAAAGATAAAAGTATTGATATAACTCAATATAGAGGTATGATAGGCTCTCTTCTATATCTTATTGCCAGTAGACCAGACATAATGATTGCAACATGCATATGTGCTAGATTTCAGGCTAATTCTAAGGAATCACATTTAACTGCAGTAAAGAGGATTTTCAGATATTTCAAGGGTACACCTCACTTAGGGCTTTGGTATCCCAAGGAGTCCTCATTTGAACTAACAGGTTATACAGATGCTGACTTTGCAGGTTACAACATAGACAGAAAAAGTACCAATGGCACCTGTCAGTTGCTAGGAAATAGACTTGTGTCCTGGTTTAGCAAAAAGTAAAACTCAGTATCTACTTCAACTGCAGAAGCTGAATACATTGCTGCTGGCAGCTGTTGTGCTCAAATCCTATGAATGAAAAATCAGTTAGCAGACTATGTGTTTGATTTCAAATCCATACCTGTTCATTGTGATAACACAAGTGCCATAGCAATAACACATAATCCTGTCATGCATTCTAGGACCAAACATATAGAAATAATGTATCATTTCATTAGGGATCATGTGCAAAATGGAACCATATCTTTACAATATATCCCTACTAAAAATCAACTTGCTGATGTCTTTACAAAGCCTCTAGATGAATCCAGGTTTAACAAATTAATAAGTGAGCTAGGCATGCTAAATTTACAACAATGAAATTTATGCTCTAGTTTATGCTAACCATGCAGATATAAAGGCTATGTTTGAAATCATAGACATAACCAAAGGAAGTCCACGATCGTAGAGCTGCAGTGACATGAAAGACAACGATTGTAGTGCAGACTCAACGATCGTAGTGCCAACTCAACGATAGCTGAGCTCCATAAACAGAACAAAGGAGCATCCTGTGATGACAAAGTTCAACAAATCTAAGCAATCTCTCTCTGTCAAGCGCCTCAGGAACAAACCAAACCCTTGATTCACTCTATGAGGTTGGCCCTTCTTGAGCTACCTTAAACCGAGAAGAATGCTAAGTCAAAAGTTCATCACAAGGACCCGGGTAGACTCGACGATTGTAGTTCAGACTCGACGAGTGCAGAGCAGACACGACGATCATAAAGACTACCTCAACAATCGTAGTCCTCCCAATGGATACAATAGATCAGAAGGAGCTAAGGGCAAATCAGTACATTCCTCTATAGTCAAATTCGTAGAGCCAAGCAGAATTTAACACATGTCCCACTAAGCAAATGGAGAGAGGGAACTTACAAGTACAGTTTAAAAATGCCTTTTTGAAATTAGAAGTTCAAAAAGCTCATCTCTCTCTCTCTACAAGCAAAAACCCTAACTTTTCGAAAAGGTCAAACAACCATTCTCCTTGCAAAGAAATCAATGGCAGACTCCAATGTCATCTCTGACTACAGACTATGTTTCGGTGAGTTCAAGACAGCTGACCCCAAATTTCAAAACACTCTGTCTCTGATAAAGAAAGCTGGTCATGAAGAGGCTCTGGGTACGAGCACATGGATCTACCCGAAGCTGATAAAGGAATTCTACAAAAACGGAGTGAGAATGACGTCATCACTACGAGGGTCATGGATGTGGAAATCAAGCTCAAGGCTGAGGACATCAACCTAGCCCTAGGTTTCAAATCTGAAGGTTTTTCGTTCATAGAGGGCATCGATTTCCATGAAGGCCTAAAGAAGATGCATCACAAGAAGTTCCCCACTGTCAAAGGATATAAGAAGAAGGAGTTTTCTCAGAGGTATGAATTTTTGGCAGATATTATTGGGAAGTGCATATGCTGTAAGAGCTCCGGTCATGACTCTGTAAATGAAGTACAGCTCAAGCTCATGACAGCCATCAGTAGTGGGATACAGCTTAACTATGGAGGCCTACTACTTAAATGGATTGGGAAGTGGATTATTAGCTCGAATAAGTCAAAGAGCTCTGGAAAGATGCTCTACGGATAATTTATAAGTATCATCCTACAGTCTGCTTTGGGTGATAAGATTGGGGATGATGAAGGAGAGTCCATCAATCCGAACAGACGAATGACCCAGCAGCTGTTCGAAAACTGGAAAAGAAACCTGGCAGAGAACGTAAGGATGATGTTTGAGTCCAGTGGAAGGACTGGTGATGTAAAGGAATCAGGGATTCCAGGAAACATCTCTGTGGTCAAGGAGACTGAAGAAGAAGAGGAAGAGATCAACAAAGAATAACCCATTGCTTTAATCAGAAAAAGCAAGGGCAAAAGAAAGCTGAAGGCTCAAATGGCAGAAGAACCCCAGGGGTCAACCACTGATCTACCTCAAGAGCTTTCTGACATTGAAACTCTAAGGATGTTGAGAAGGAAAGAACAGTAGGCTGAGGCAGATGAAGATAGAGCCACCATTTCTCAGCTACTGAAAAAGAAGAGTAAGCACAACCATAAGTCTAAGAGGCCATCTATCTCCTCGATCGTAGAGTCTCTACCGATCGTAGAGACCAGATTGGAAGCCTCTCCCAAAGAAATTGCTGCAACAGATACTATGGCTGATCAACAGTTCAGAGCTGAAGCTGAAGGAAGTCCTGAGGCTGTGTCTTAGCCTAGAAAGTCAAGAAGAAAATTGGTTAAAAAGTACATCCTTGTCAATGAAGGAGTACTTAAGGAAGAAGACAAGAAGATGGATACTAAGCCAAAAAGACATAGCTCAAGCTGATGGGGAGCTGTCTGAAGTTCTCACTCTAGAGAATGCTCCAGCTGAAAGGGAGCTACTGGAAATACAAATGGATGATCATGTTGAGGGGGAGCCTCATGACATCCCTATGTCAGAAGAAGCTGCTCCTGAAGAGAATGAGAGAGAACCTGAGCAAGAAAGTCAAATGGAGGTCATTGATGTAATTGAGTCCTTAAAAGAAGATAGAGAAAAAGAAGAAGAAGAAGATAATGATGAGATCGAGATTATAGCTGTGGGATGTGATGGGTATAGGAGAGCTAACTACAATCATTTGTTCTCCTATCTACCCATGATGCCCTTTCATAGAGCTCAAATTCTCAATTCCTGGAATCACATGTTCTGGAGCTTCAAAGCATATCCAACAGTCTCATTGTTAGCTCATGGATTTCTAGGCAACTTCAAATTCGCCAAGAAGCTGATCACAAATGGTCCTTCTTCAAAGAATGAGCATGAGGTACTATCTATACCTATCTCTTTCATGGTCAATCACTATCCACCATCATTTTTCAGTCAATTCTATGAATTTCCAAGCTGGTTGGAAGTGATCTTGAATCCACTAAATCAATTCCCAGTTACCGAATCCCAACATTTTATAACTGATGAACCAAATATGCCCAACTTCATTTTGATCCCATCTCCTCTCATCTTTACGATTACTGACTCGAGCTAAATCGTAGAGTCACACGCTCAAATCGTAGAGCCACCTACTCCAGAAGCCCAAACACAAGCCCCTCCATCAGATATTCCCTTCTCGTCCTCAAATGAATACTTCAACCTTGATCTTGCTCTCTACACCTTACAAGATCAATACACAAGAACACCTTCTCCTCCTCCTCCAAATAATCCACAACTCTGTGAACTCCTTTCAGATTTGCCCACCAAAGCTGAGTTGTCAGAGGTGTCAAAGAAAGTGATCAAGGACATAGATGACAGTCTTGAAGCTTACACTGAACTCATTCAAATGAAACTGACTAAAATGATCAATGCCGCCAATTCTCTTCCAAGCACCCTAAGCTCTGAGCTCACAACGAAGCTTAGGGAGATCATAAAAAAGATGCTTAAGAGCATAAATGAAAGGGATCAGATCCACTTTCAAGCTGCTAAGAGACACAGGGATGCTGTTATTCTCTTACAGATGACTCAGGAGACCCAGAACAAAAGCATGACGAACAGCATCACGAATCTCCAAACTGCAGTAAAAGAATTCCAAAAATTCTTCATAACTCAAGGGCAGCAGATTGACATTATCCTGGAAGTACTCCAATGAAGGGAAGCTCAATCTGATGCTCTAATCAAAGAGAATCGAGAAGACATTGACCAAACCCAAAGTCAGCTCAACGAACTTGTCCAAGGCATGACTCGCCTATCTGAAGACATTCGAACCCTTGATGCTGACATAAAGGGGGAGAATAAAGGGAAATGAGATCAAGGCAAGGGCAGAGGCATATTCCGAGCTCAATCATCAAGGAGTCCTCCTCCAAGGCAGTCTCATCATCAGACTCTACGGTCTGGCCATCAGACTCAACGATCTTCACAGCAGCCAATCATCATGGCTCAACCATTAAGGAGTCAAGGGTCGTCTTCCTGCTCACAAGAAGTGACCACCACAGGCCTAAGAATGCCAATTGGAGATCTTGCATTCATGAATAGGCATGATCACAATCCTAGACTAAGTCCAAGCGAGCTGGAAGATCTAGCCAGAAGAGATGAAGCCAGCAGAAAAACAAGGGCTGAGGAGTATGCCAATCCTCCACGCAAAAGGCCAAAGAAATAGAGATAAGTTAAAATTTAAATCTTATTGATGTAACTAAACTTAAATGTATTATCTATCTTCAAACATCAATAAATTCATGCTTATTCTCTAGTAATTTCAGCTGCTTACTGAAATGTTAAGTCATATTTACTTTCTGCAAACTACATCTAGAAATTAATAATCATGACAACAAATCTCTTTGGTTATGTCAACATCAAATAGGGAGAGATTGTTGGAGAATGCATATCTTGATTTGATGTTAATAGTAAATGCTCATGATTGTATGTAAAGTCCTTCAATGAATATATGTACAAGGACTTAGTGATAGATCAATTTTGTTAGGTTGATCTAAGCTTTTAATGATTATCATTCTATAAATGAATGTATAGATGAAGAGATTAAAGATATTAGGTTGATCTATCTTGAACTGTAATAGATAGGCTTCAATGAGATCATTGTGTATCTAGCTGATCAAGAGATTGCAGAAAGCCATGGCAGAATCGTAGAGCATCAAAGATAGTAGTGTGTCTGCCTTGAAGGGCCTCTTCAGAAATCGTAGAGTGGCCCCAACGGTTGCCGAGTGGGAGCTGTCGTTGACACTCCTAAATTAACCTCACTTTTACTACACAATTTATAATAATTAGCACAGTAGCAAGTAAGGATCGATCCCACAGAGAATAAAGTTGTTTTAGAATTATTCTACTATTTCAATAGAAAATAAAGATGGGGATTTTTTGAAAATTATTTTTAAACTAAAAATTAATGATTTAACCAAATATGTAAAAAATTCAGTTCTGCAGTTCAGTTTCACCAAGTACAATAATCAATTAATCAATTTATTATTATTTTTCCTTCAATGAAATTATTAGCCCTAGATAACAATAAGCTCTGCTATCCGAAAATCTCCGTAGATTATCACTGTATGAAACAAGCTCTCCACCAGATTCTAACTAGCATACAACCTAGAACAAGCTCTCTAGATTTAATATGATAGAAGCATTAAGAAATAGAAAATTAGGCTAATCCAAGCAACAAACACATAAGCTCGATTTGTTTAACTTATTTTCTGATAATCTTAGCAATAACCAAAAGCTTGTCCACAATTATTATTACTAAGTTACTACTTATGAAGAAGACAGATATCAATTACACGTAATACCAATCTTAATCTAGCGGATGATAATGATCAAATTAATTCAATTGGCCATATCAAATTAGTTAGATCAATTAGCATGCAATCAATGAAAACAGATTATCAGAAGAAATTTCACATAAGAAGGAATAAATAATAATACTCAATTAATCAATTACTTGTAACAAGGATTCACCTCCCTTTAGAACTGGATGAAAAGAACTAGCCTGACATGCTCTTGAGTCTGCATTCCAATAGATGATAGTTGATAATTGAATGAATAAAATCTTGACTCTCATCCTCTATTTATAGTGCTAGACAAAGTCCTAAATCCTATAGGAAGTAAAAATCTAAATCCTAAAAGGAATTACAAATTATACTAATTTTCATAACGAAATAGAACCCAATTTGAAAATAAATCTTAATATAAAGTAAATCCTAAATCTAATACAATTGCTGTGTACAAACTTTCCAAGCCGCGTTCGGAAATTATTGTACCGCGTGAATGCACCAAATTTTCATGACTTGATTTGCAAGATTGCTTGGATATGTTAAGTAGAATCCGTGTACTGTTAGGATGGATGAAGCTGAAATAACTCTGTGCATAATAAGGCTCCATGCTGGCCACGTGACTTGAGTTTCCTGACTATATATATATATATATATATATATATATATATATATATATATATATATATATATATATATATATATGCTACCCATATTGATTTCATGTGCCAATAACTAAATAACAAATATAAGGCTTCATAATAATAGTTTAAGCCCTTTTGTATGCAATCTGATTATTTAGTCCATGTGAATAAGCTGGATATATATGGATTGGGCTGCTGAATTTCATGGCCCACTTGAATCCTTTGTATGCAGTATGCAATCTGATGTTGCCCATTGACTGAAGCTTCCTTGATCCAATAATGCTCAATTTTTCTCCAAATTATTTCCAAAATCATAGAGCCCATCAATTGTACCTAAAATAAAAATATAAGAACAATGAGTATATTTAAGCACAAAATAAATATAAAAGATTAAGTATTAAGGAATAAAAATATAACATATTTCATACTCATCAAATTCCCCCACACTTATCTTTTTACACGTCCTCGTGTAAACCAAAAGTTTGATTTCCAAAAAAATTCTATTCAACCATAGTGTCAAAATATTTCAAGATACAAATCATGACTATCAACACTAAATTTGCAGAAACTTAATCAACGCCTTATCAATCAACTCACAATGAATAACCTTACTATTTCTCCAATGAATTTTATTAAACCAAATTGTAACCACGTAAGAAACTTTCCTAAAATCTACATACTTACTCAACTTAGTTACCGTAAAGCAAAAACCGCGCACATTGACTCACAATCAAGAACAAATTTTTTTCTTGCTTTTTAAGTTTTTCATAGAACCTTCTTTTTAGCACAGATGAATGTATTTTTATGCTTTTTTCGTATTTTTTTTTCTCTTGACATGTGCAATGTCTCCTTTTTTTAGGCTTTTCAGACTTATCCAATAGCGAACTTTCCACCAACGACTCCCAAACCATATGATCTTAGGACGCTAGGTGTAGAGACACCCCTAAGGCTTACTTATTCAAGTAATAAATGCCACAAAAGTCAACTAGTCAAGCTGTTTTTATCCATCGCACTTTTCAGCGTGAATACCGATGCTTCCCGAGGCTTAGATACCCAGTTATTTCGCACAATGCACATTGAAGCAGATTTTTAATTTTTTTTTAATTTTTTTTTTGCACTCATCATTTTTTTTCACATGGTTCTGCAACAACATAAGCAAGTTAAACATTTCTAAGTCGTGAAATCAGTGCACATAGATAACTCCACAAATAACTTAGCCAAATAAACATGTTTCTCATATTCAAGTACTCATGTATTACAAATTAAATTCAAATCAATTACTATAGATCATGGCTTAGTTGTCATCATTCATTAACAAATTAAGCATCAAACAGATTCTGAATTTTAGCATCAATTTTCAATCTTTGACTTTAACCTTCGAACACAGGCAAATAGAATCATGGAACCCAAGTTTTCAGATTTTTTTTTTAATTTTTTCAACTTCCCATCAAAATTGGATTATTATTCCTACATAAAATAAAATCTAAATCTCTCCCCCCCTCCACACTCAAACCGTACATTGTCCCCAATGTAAGAAAATCATGCAAAGAAGAAAATACTACTACCGAACATGCAATAAAAAAAACTAAAAGGTAAAGGGATAGAAAAATCAAATCTGAGATCTTAGGTTGCCTCCCAAACAGCTGCCCGTGTTTAACGTCTTTGGCTTGACTTCATGCCTCTCTTCTCAACTTTTATAGATCGGATCGTCTAGCTCCACCATCTTAATATTTCTCACCTGATTCCCATCATAGAAAGCCTTTAATCGATGTCCATTCACCTTAATGATCTTGCTTGTGCTCGGGCTTTGAATCTCAAATGCACCATGAGGAAACACATTAGTGATAACAAAAGGACCAACCCATCTAGATCTCAATTTACCTGGAAATAACTTAAGTCGAGAATGATATAGCAAAACTTTTTGTCCCATATTAAAGGTTTTCCGAACAATCTGTTTATCATGAAAAGCTTTGGTCTTTTCTTTGTAAATCTTTGAACTTTCATAGGCTTCATTCCTCAATTCTTCTAACTCTTGTAACTGTAATTTTTTGTATACTCCAGCTGCCTCCAAACTCATGTTGCACTGCTTGATTGCCCAAAAAGCCCTATGCTCCAATTCAACAGGTAAGTGGCATGGTTTTCCAAACACAATCCTGTATGGTGACATCCCAATAGGTGTTTTGTACGCCGTTCTATAGGCCTAAAGTGCATCATCTAATCTCAGACTCCAATCCTTTCTGCTCGGGTTGACTACCTTCTCCAAAATGGATTTGATCTCTCGGTTAGACACCTCAGCTTAACCATTACTCTGCGGATGGTAGGATGTAGAAACCTTATGTAGAACGTTGTATTTCTTGAACAAAGCCGTTAACACCCTGTTGCAAAAGTGGGTTCCACGATCACTAATGATGGCTCGTGGTGTTCCAAACCTGACAAATATGTTAGTCCTAACAAAATCTGTAACAACTTTAGAATCGTCAGTCCTAGTGGCTTTAGCTTCCACCCATTTTGAGACATAATCAACAGCCAAAAGAATATATAAATTTCAAAAGGATGAATGAAAAGGTCCCATAAAATCTATACCCCAAACATCAAAAATTTCAACAACTAATATAGGAGTTTGGGGCATTTGATTTCGTTGAGAAATATTCCCCGTTCTTTGACAATTAACACATGTTTTACAAAACAGATAGCAATCTTTAAAAAGCGATGACCAATAAAAACCACTTTCCAAAACTTTATTAGCAGCTCTTTTTGGACCAAAATATCCTCCACAAGCATGAGAATGACAAAAGGAAAGAATAGATTGAAATTCACTGTTAGGCACACACCGTCTAACTATCTGGTCAGCACAAAATTTCCATAAGTATGGATCATCCCAAACATAGTGTCTAGCATCACTTTTCAACTTTTCCTTTTGGGGTTTGGAAAATTCTTTAGGAAAATATGCACCTACCAAATAATTCACTATATCTGCATACCAGGGAATCTCAGCATGGATGGAAAGTAACTGCTCATCCGGGAAAGAATCATGTAACGGTAGCTCCTCCTCGTCTCGGAATAACCTACTCAAGTGATCCGCTACTAAGTTATCCGCACATTTTTTATCCTTGATCTCTAAGTTGAATTCTTGTAGGAGCAGAATCCATTGAATAATTCTTGGCTTAGAATCCTTCTTGGTGAGCAAATACCTGAGAGCAGCATGGTCAGAATAAACTATAACTTTAGTACCAAGCAAATATGATCAAAATTTATCTAAAGCAAAAACCACATATAAAAGTTCTTTTTCAGTTGTGGAATAGTTTACCTGAGCCTCATTCAAAGTCCTCGAAGCATAGTAGATGGCATGAATGGCTTTGTCAATTCTTTGTCCTAAAATAGCCCCCCACTACATAGTTACTTGTGCCACACATGATCTCAAATGACAATTTCCAATTTGGCGGTTTAATGACAGGAGCAGAAGTTAATAATTTCTTTAAAGTGTCAAAAGCCTTCTTGCATTCATCATCAAACTGAAAGTCCACATCTTTTTGCAGCAACTTACATAAGGGTAATGCAATCTTCGAGAAGTCCTTGATAAATCTTCGATAAAATCCTGCGTGACCAAGAAAAGAGCGAATCTCCCGCACACTGACGGGGTAAGGCAAAGCAGATATAACATCTATCTTAGCTTTATCAACTTCAAGACCTTTAGACGACACAACATGACCAAGTACTATTCCCTGTTCTACCATGAAATGACTTTTTTCCCAATTTAAAACAAGATTAGTTTCCATGCATCTATCTAGAACACGATTTAAATTATCTAAGCATGCATCCAAAGAATCACCATGGATTGTAAAATCATCCATAAAAACCTCAATGCATTCTTCTAAAAGATTCGAAAAAATATTTACCATGCATCGCTGAAAAGTACCTGGGGCATTATACAGTCCAAAAGACATCCGTCGATAGGCAAAAGTACCAAAGGGACATGTGAATGTGGTCTTCTCTTGGTCCTCGGGTGCAATCACAATCTGGTTATATTCTTAAAAACCATCTAGAAAACAATAATAAGTGTGCCCAGCTAATCTCTCCAACATTTGATCAATGAAAGGAAGAGGAAAGTGATCTTTTCTTGTTACAGCATTCAATTTTCTATAATTTATACACACTCTCCACCCTGTTTGCATTCGTGTGGGCAACAACTCATTATCATCGTTCTTGACAACGGTGATTCTGAATTTCTTTGGGACTACCTACACTGGACTCACCCATTGACTATCGGAGATGGGATAGATGATACAGGCATCAAGCAGTTTGAGCACCTCTTTTTTCACCACCTCCATCATGGGTGGATTCAATCTCTTTTATGCATCTCTTGTAGGCTTAGCTCCATCCTCTAACAATATCCGATGCATGTACTTGGCAGGACTAATACCCTTGATATCCGCTATTATCCAACCAAAAATTGTAACATGGTCCCTTAGGACTCTCAGCAATTTTTCTTCCTGCACCTTGGTTAGATTACTAGCACTAATTACATGCAAAGTGTCATTAGTCCCCAAATATGCATATTTCAAATGAGCAGGTAATTGTTTCAATTCTAGAATTGGGGCTTGTACAACAGAAGGTAATAACTTTTGATGAGAAACAGGAAATTGAATAGAATGTACTGTTGACTTATTGGAGAATTTTGGCAATGAATGTAATGCAGCTACATTCTCCTTCAATTCCTGGGTTTGCGCAATCTCTTCTTCCCTGTTCATGTCCAAACTATTGGTAATTGCAATCTCCAAATTGTCCCTATGTAGTTGTTCAAAATCTCTATACACCAAGGAGTCTCTCACATCGATAGCAAAATCATGTTCTATATCACTAGGGTACCCCATGGCATCATAGATGTTAAACTGAATCTTCTCGCCATCTAACTCCATAGTCAAGGTCCCATTATGCACATCAATCATGGTTCTTGCTGTTTTCAGGAAGGGTCTTCCTAACAAGATGTGGGAAGGGTTTGGTGATGTATCATTTTCTATATCCACAATGTAAATATCTGCAGGAAAGATTAGTTCGTTCACCTGCACTAAGACATCTTCAATTATCCCTCGGGGGTAGGTGTTAGTATGATCTGCCAATTGGATAATCACACCATTATTTTTCAAAGGGCCTAGATTTAAGGAAGCATAAATAGATAAAGGCATAACATTAATTGAAGCTCCTAAATCTAGCATGACTTTTTCAAATCTGGTGTTTCCTATTTTGCATGGGATTGTGAACATTCCTGGATCTTTACATTTAGGAGGCATTTTTCTTTGAAGAACATCATATACATTTTCTCCAAGTGTGACTCTTTCATCATTTTGCAATTTTCTTTTATTAGTGCATAATTCTTTTAAAAATTTAGCATATCGTTGCACTTGTTTAATTGCATCAAGGAGAGGGATGTTCACTTCTACTTTTCTAAAAGTTTCCAATTTTTTTTTTCTTTTTCATCTCTATTTGAGGTTTTAGAATTTCTGAGAGGAAAAGGAAGAGGAATATTTTTACGCTGATTAAGAGGGTTAGGTTGTACCTTGGATTTTTCTGTTTCCTCCTAAGCTGCTTCCTCCTCAAACTCTACGGGGGTCGGTGGTGTATCCAACTGCGTTCCATTCCTTAAAGTTATGGCACTTGCATTCTCCCTTGGGTTAACTATTGTTTGAGATGGTAATTTTCCTGAGCCTCTGGATTCCAATATCCCCACAGTTGTAGCCAGTTGTCCTACTTGGTTCCTTAAATCTTGAACTGAAGTTTTTGTCTTTTGTTGGAACTGCTGTGTCTAATTCATAAACTGTTGTGTTTGTCCCATGAATTTTTGTGTCTGTCCCATGAATGCTTTGAACATATCCTCTAATGATGTTCCAGTAGGTGCAAGGACTGCTTGCTTCGGTTGATATTGAGGTTGGGCTAGTTGTAAGCCCTGCTGCCTAGGTGGAAATGCAGGTGGTACCGCTTGCTTGCTCCCATAACTCAGATTTGGATGATCCCTCCATCCTGGGTTATACGTGTTTGAGTACGGATCATGCTTTTTCTGAGGTTGTGACTGATAATTTCCCATTGCATTAGCTTGTTGCACAGCCTCATCATCTTGTAATGTTGGGCATTCATCTATATTGTGATTTAGTTGTAGACATATTCCACAAACCTTTGTAACTGGCAGTTGACCTGTAGCTAATTGTCTAACCATAGTAGTTAATTCAGAAATTTGTTGACCATAATCACAAGTTCTTACCTCGCTTACCCTTACTGGTGCATGATTTGTTCTAGTGCCATATTGTTGCGAGTTTGCTGCCATGTTTGCAATTAAATTCCTTGCAGCCTCTGGGGTCTTGTCAACTAGTGCTCCTCCGCTAGCTGCATCGATTATGCTTCTATCCATCGGTACCAACCCTTCGTAGAAATACTGGATCAGCTGTTGTTCATCTATTTGATGCGGTGGACAGTTAGAACAAAGCTTTTTGAATCTTTCCCAATACTCGTATAGTGTCTCCCCCACCGAATTGTCTAATCCCACATATCTCCTTCTTTATGTTGGCTACTCTTGAGGCTGGAAAGTATCTCTCGAAGAACAACTGCTTCATGTCATTCCAAGACTGTATTGAACCTGAGGGTAGGTAGTACAGCCAATCCTTTGCCAAATCTGCTAAGGAGAATGAGAATGCTCTCAGCTTGATTTGCTTTTTGGTGATTCTGTGTGGTTTCATAGTGGAGCACACCACATTAAATTCCTTCAGATGTTTGTAGGGGTCCTCACCTGTAAGGCCACGAAAAGTAGGCAGTAAATGGATTAGTCCGGATTTAAGTTCAAATGCAACATCTAAATTAGGATATTCAATGCACAGAGGTTGTTGATTTAAATTAGGAGTTGCCAACTCCTTGAGAGTTCTATTGTTGTTTTGAATCGCCTTCTCTTCTTCTTTATCAGATGCAGTGGATGATTCGTTGGATAATAATTCCAAAGCTAAGTTGAGGCCTGGTGATGATGCAGAAGCCTCGTCTATATCTGCAGAAGACTATTGAACTTTAAGTTTTTCCTTCCTTAATCTCCTTGCAGTTTTCTCAATCTCTGGATCAAAATCTAATGTAGTAGCATGAGAAAATCGAGTCATAAAACAAGAACAAAACAAATAATAGAATAAAAATAAAACGCCAAATTACTCCCCGGCAGCGGTGCCAAAATTTGGGAGCTGTCGTTGACACTCCTAAATTAACCTCACTTTTACTTCACAATTTATAATAATTAGCACAGTAGCAAGTAAGGATCAATCCCACAGAGAATAAAGTTATTTTAGAATTATTCTACTATTTCAACAGAAAATAAAGATGGGGGTTTTTTGAAAATTATTTTTAAACTAAAAATTAATGATTTAACCAAATATGTAAAAACTTCAGTTCTGCAGTTCAGTTTCACTAAGTACAATAATCAATTAATCAAGTTATTATTTTTTTTCCTTCAATGAAATTATTAGCCCTAGATAATAATAAGCTCTGCTATCCGAAATTCTCCGTAGATTATCACTGTATGAAACAAGCTCTCCACCAGATTCTAACTAGCATACAATCTAGAACAAGCTCTCTAGATTTAATATGATAGAAGCATTAAGAAATAAAGAATTAGGCTAATCCAAGCAACAAACACATAAGCTCGTTTTGTTTAACTTGTTTTCTGATAATCTTAGCAATAACCAAAAGCTTGTCCACAATTATTATTACCAAGTTGCTACTTATGAAGAAGACAGATATCAATTACACGTAATACCAATCTTAATCTAGCGGATGATAATGATCAAATTAATTCAATTAGTCATATCAAATTAGTTAGATCAATTAGCATGCAATCAATGAAAACAGATTATCAGAAGAAATTTCATACAAGAAGGAATAAATAATAATACTCAATTAATCAATTACTTGTAACAAGGATTCACCTCCCTTTAGAACTGGATGAAAAGAACTAGCCTGACATGCTCGAGTCTGCACTCCAATAGATGATAGTTGATAATTGAATGAATAAAGCCTTGACTCTCATCCTCTATTTATAGTGCTAGACAAAATCCTAAATCCTATAGGAAGTAAAAATATAAATCCTAAAAGGAATTACAAATTATACTAATTTTCATAACGAAATAGAACTCAATTTGAAAATAAATCTTAATATAAAATAAATCCTAAATCTAATACAATTGCTGTGTACAAACTTTCCAAGCCGCGTTCGAAAATTATTGTACCGCGTGAATGCACCAAATTTTCGTGACTTGATTTGCAAGATTGCTTGGATATGTTAACTAGAATCCGTGTACTGTTAGGATGGATGAAGCTGAAATAACTCTGTGCATAATAAGACTCCATGCTGGTCACGTGACTTGAGTTTCCTGACTATATATATATATGCTGCCCATGTTGATTTCATGTACCAATAACTAAATAACAAATATAAGGCCTCATAATAATAGTTTAAGCCCTTTTGTATGCAATCTGATTATTTAATCCATGTGAATAAGCTGGATATATATATGGATTGGGTTGCTAAATTCCATGGCCCACTTGAATCCTTTGTATGCAGTATGCAATCTGATGTTGCCCATTGACTGAAGCTTCCTTGATCCAATAATGCTCAAATTTTCTCCAAATTATTTCCAAAATCACAGAGCCCATCAATTGTACCTAAAATAAAAATATAAGAACAATGAGTATATTTAAGCACAAAATAAATATAAAAGATTAAGTATTAAGAAATAAAAATATAACATATTTCATACTCATTACCGAGCCAACTCAGAGATCGTAGTGCGCTCTCGAAGACGTAGAGTCTACAAGACAAGCAAGTGAAGATCGTAGTGTGCCAGGCCTTAAGAGAAATCATAGTGTTCTCACATCAGATCAAGCACCAAGGTGGCAAGACACCACGATCTGAATCGTAAAGTATCATCTGCCTGCGTCAGAAGCATCGAGCCTTACCCATTTGTTTAAAGATAAATCCCAACAAATGTGGAATGACTTATAAACGTTGAAGTACTCACCAGTCCCAATGACATAAAAGATATCCTTAGTATGCAACAAAGAAGTGTATTGAAGAAGCTAAGGAAAGGACCATGGGTCAGAGGAAAATACCTTTTCAGGAGTTAGGTGAGAAAGCAGTCTGCTGTGTCAGTGGGCCAGAATGCAATTCAGAAGATGTGCAGAAAAGTCTCCATCAAAGTTCAGAAATGTCAAACGCATTTAATGCCTCAACGGATGGATCCAACGGATAGATTTCAAGGATCACATATATGCAAAACACCAACAGACGATTCAACTAAGCAAGCATTGAACAAAAACGCTAAAAAATACTCAACCCTCAACTCTACGATCTGAGAAAAAGAGAAAGCTTGCTCAGCTACTCAGTTCTTTCGAACAAGTGCTTAACAGTAACTGAGTGGTACCAACCAAGAACTCAACAACTATCAATCAATTGAAGTAAAAGTTCCAAGTCAAAAGGACTTGAAGAGTTCTAAGCGAACTGTGAAGAACCAAGTCTGCTGGACTTGAAGAGTTCAAGAGTGAACTAAGGAGTGCCTAGACTGCTGGTCTAGAAGGAATCTGTGAGATTCAGAAAGTGTAAAAGATATCCTTAATGGATTTCCTACTCGAGGAGTAGAAGAGTGGACTAGGAGCTTTAAGTGCTCTGAACCACTTAAAACTGTTGTGTCTCTTACATTCTTGCTATAACTGCTATAACTGCTATAACTGTTATAATTGCTTCACTCTCATTAATTCACTATATCTAAAAGGGAGAACAAACAAATCTTAATTCCGCTGTGTTTGAATCATTATC
The DNA here is from genome assembly GCA_016801055.1 of Panax notoginseng. Lineage (NCBI taxonomy): Eukaryota > Viridiplantae > Streptophyta > Magnoliopsida > Apiales > Araliaceae > Panax > Panax notoginseng. Next base: position 20,192,086 of record CM029018.1, read on the forward strand.
AAAACTAACAAAGTAAAACGAAAATAATTTTAAATATCTATTCAACCCCCTATTCTAGATAACTATTGTGCCTCCGGGAACTAACAATATACACACATTATCACTTTCCACACACATACAGACATACATATAAACATGTGGGTGTATATATATAGAGAGAGATGGAGAGAGGGGGAGAGAGAGCATACACGGAGAACTTAGGAGTAGTAGCAATAGAAGGGTTAGGGTATTTTTCTTCAATGATGCAAACAATGACATCAGAGTCAACAATTCATTTGTTAATAATAGTACACAACACAATTCCAATTCTAAATTTATCAAAATATTCACCATTATAAACTCAGACCTAATAGCTGCAATTAGAATTGATTGAAAATCCAACACCAACTACTTTAAGTCAGTAACTCGAAGACATCTTTTACTTGAACTTGATTAATCAATATACATAAAAATCAAATGTTTATACAACACAACCCCAAATCAAAATCAATAAATTGAAACAAACTGAAATGAATAAGAAAAACTCAAGAAAATGATAATTGAGAAAGAACACATGAAGAGTAACTTAGAGTCCATACTAACTTTAAATGCATCAACAAGCTCTTCAACACCCTTAAGCATTAAAGCCCAAGCTTCAACTCCAAATCTAATATCCTTGGCCGCATAGTTTCTGCTCAAACTCAATCTACTGTCAATCTTTATGCATATACAGTTAAAAAATCACATTCAGAAAAATAATTAAAAAAATTATAGAAAAAACTATCATACACGAAATTAGCTATAAATACCTACACAATATATACAAATGAGTATATTAAAAATAATGTACTACATGATAAATAAAATTATCAAATAGAATTAATAAGTAAAATTTAAAAAAAAATTGTTACCAATTAATTCTAATTCTTAATTCAACTATGTCAAACTGTATTTATCCTTCTATTCAAATAGTAAACTAAATTTCAAGAACTATAACAAATTTCTCTAATTCGTATATACACACATATAAACATTAAAACATGCATTTTTAAATTCATAAGTATCAGCTTTATATTTCCACATTGCATCAGTAATAGACTATAAGTATAATCCAAATAATCAGCAACAATATTCTCAAAAAGAAACTTGTTGTTCTCATTAAGGTCCAATTTGGCATGTTGGAATCTTATATGGGGAATCTTATATGTTTGCACGACATATACATCAAAAACAAAAAGACTATACAGCTTTGATCGTGGAACACCTCTGAAATCCAAATATGGAGCAAACCAAACACTAATAAATCAATTTGGTGTTTGTGTGTATAAATTATTTGCAAATTTTGTATGCACGTGTGTAAAAAAATGGTGATAAAGCAGTTAAACGTTCGACAATATTTACGCGAGCCAACTAAAAATTGACTACTCCAAATATTTACACGAAGATTCGCAATACACCTGCAAATAGTCAAAGTATCTTACACAATGATTATGTTGGAAGTTGGTAGAATAATAAAAATCATTTTATACCTTGTTGCATTTTTACAAAATGAGTTGTACTATTCAATTTTGTTTTTTTGGAGCCATCGTTGGCTATGCTTGAAAAATTATACATGAAAGATAACATATAAATATTTGAAATATAGGATAAAAGGAGCAATAAATATAAATTGATGGGTTAATAGGAATTTACCACTTTAATATCTTCCGTCTTTTTTTCAAATGACACTTTTGCAGTAATGTAGTATAAGTTTTTTCAAAAGAAATTGTCATAAGAAATTATGAGGGTGAAGTTTCAAACAAATTATAAAATTGAATTTAAAATTTGAATAACATTTTTAATTACCTGTTCTCCTTTTATTTTTTTGACTTCTTATAATATCATTCTTCCTAAGTCTCGTCCGTTTAACATTGTTACTGTATGATGCCACCATGAGCAAGGACTTGATTTCTTGTAGTCTGTATTGGTATAAAAATACATCAAACATTTTGAATTGAAGAGTACAATTAGTAAAAAAGAAAGCAAAATATATGCCTTTGAACAACTATGAAGAATTCATTAAGACAATTGTTTACGCAAACAATTATTCCTACCAATGGTCATTAAATCTTAAAATTCCAGGAAAGGTAAATATATGGTTAACTTTATTTCTTAATTCAGAAACAATTATCACCTCAACTGTGATTGTGCACTAACACCATTCAGTATTGAGCCACCATTTATGTAATGCTACAACCACCTAACGTCATACAAAGAACTCAGAACTTAGCATCGCTTAGCTAACTGATTCAAATCAATTCATATCCCTCGAGCACAAAAATCATCTGTCTACATGACCTTCCTACTAGAGATAAAGACGGCTCCATAAAGAGAAGGGAGAATTTAAAAAAAAAAGAGAAAGAGAAAAGAGAAAAGAAAAAGAAAAAGAAGGAATGCCTCAGCTCATCTTCCTCATATAAGCTGAGAAAAGTAATTCATTAATTGTGTAGCATTATAAGCTCACAGGAAGATAGATCCCCAAAAACTAAATTAGAATCTACTACTAATTGGGTAAATAAAAGTTGAGTGCAAATGTACAAATAGACAACAAACAAAAAGTAACATAATAATCATCATCATTGTCTAACATATTGCTATTTCTATAGTTTTTCTGTCAACATAAAATCATCAAAGGAGAAAGTGAGAAATGGTTAAATGAATGTAAACGAATTTATTAACACAAAGCTCAATTTTAGGTGGAAGAATTAGAATGTTTGTCGGATGAAACAAACCTTTACATTATAGGCTGGTGTCCCTGGTTGTAGAACATCAGCGGTGACGTGCCCTCTCTTTCAAGACAACACCTAAATGGCAGACACGCATTATATTGGTGTTTGTATCTGAAACACCAAATTAGTTCCTTAGAAAGCTAATAAGATATAGATGAAAATTCAATAAAGAGTTGAGACGGACAAATATCCAATGAGTAAGATCTTCTGTTTGAAATAATTTGAAGTAGAAAAAGTAAAAAATGTAATACACATGGAAAAAAGTTCAACCAAACTTCAGCCAAAAACCTTTCATATGCTTCTAATATGAAAAGTTTTTCAGAAAATGATATAACAATTCCATAATAGGTTTTTACATATTAAACTAAAAGCAGATAGTAGAAAAGGAAAAAGAAACCACTATAGAAATGTAAGATATTTTCTATCTGAAAAATACTTTTGGTGAAGTTAAAAAAAATCTCGGATGAAATGAAGTTTAGAAAAACATAAAATTAAGATAAATAGATCGAGAAACTAATCTCTGAGTAACAAAATTGGTATCCACGGGATTCGGAGAAGCCTTGCCCTGCTTCGAAGGATTTGGAATTGGTGATGGTTGCTGGGGCTGTTGATGTTAGCTAGAAAAAAAAACGTTTGTCGTAAGATAACCAAACAAAATATTCTCAAAATGTTTCGTTATGCAGAGCCTGAAGATTTGGGAAAATTACAGACTCAGTCTCCAGCAGTAGCAAAGAATAAAGAGAGCTTCTACTATCATACACCAACAACAGTAATACAACACTTGAACAAATTAATAATAGTAAGCATAAAGTTAGGGAGCCACTATTATAATAGTGCAGATTCACAATTATGTGGCATTATTTCAAACACTTACAGTGCACCAAGTCGGCCAAAGTAAATAACAGTTATAGCACCCAGTATTGATAAAATATTTCATCAAATTCAAAATAAAGAAACTATAATCGCCAAGACTTGCGTTACCTGATTCCTGTGTATTGCCCCAACTGCAATTGAAATAGAAGAGAGAATTTGCAAACAGAGAAATAGAAGAGTGGAACGGAGATATCACAGAGTCATTGAAGTTAAGAATAACATAAACACTTTTACTACTAAGATTAAATGAACATTAATTAGAGTTACTGTTCATCAAAACCACTCAAAAAATCCAACCAAAATCATCATAAACTTGTTGGTAATTCTCAAATAACAATATATCCAACAAAGAGTTACAAAAAAATTCTCACAACCTGTAGCCCAATACCATGTTCGTGCACAGTTGGAGACTTCTAACAATCTCGACTCAAACTCCATCCAATCCAGTCATTTGAGCTTTTGAGTTATCGAACAATCACAATGATGGATGAAACCCTAATTCCCAAATTAAATATTTACAACAAATAAAATAAAACCAATAATTTAGCCTATAGTCAATAGTATACAAATATAAATAGGTTCACCTGGGTTTTGGTTCCACAGATTAGTTTAACGGCGTCGGCCTGAGATTGAAACCTAGTCGGCGAGTAATCTCCGTTACACGTCCATTCAGAATTAACGATGTAGATCATTGTCGCCTAATATATACCACAAAACAAAAAACAGGAAAGGATCGGTCGAAATAACCCTAATTTGTGAAATAAAAAGTTATAAAATATGTATGAGGATAAATATGAATGGAAGGGACGAATCGGAAAAGGAAAAAATGAGAGGAGTGGAAAACCTAGAATTTGCCGCCAGAAAAGAAGAAATGAGAGGAGTGGAAAATCTAGATTTTGCAAGGAGAAGAATGAGGAGGAGAAAGAGAAAAATGATTGGGTTAATTGAGAAGATGGAAGAGTGGGGAAGGGGAAGGGAAAGAATCTGAAAGTGGAAGAAGAAGAAGGAGAGGGAAACGAAGAGGAAGAAGAAGGACACCGTCGATTTTGTGGATTGAAGGATGGAATTGGTTCCAAACTCGCGTGAGTTCTCCAATTAACTGAGTTAATTTTTAATTAATTAAGGATTGACTCAGTGAGTTTTCTAATTTAAAAGATCGCTTTTGCTGTCTTTATATATAAGGATTGATTATCTGACATCAATATGTAGAATAAAACAGTAGATAATACAAAAAAGAGACAATAAATCTGAATTCCTTAATAACATTATCACCCTTCTTCTCGTACAAAAATAAATTAAGCAAAAAAGAGAAATAATATTATACTGTCGACGTTATTTCTGTCAAAAAACGTAAATTTTGTTCAAACATCATGTGTCTGATCGATTTAGGCAAAAAAATTACTAAACATTATGTGTCTGATCGATTTAGACAAAAAAATTACCAACCTCCTATCGAATTTATCTAACAAAATATAAATAATTTTAAATTTTTCGTTCATTCTAATAAATTATTTTGGCCGTCCAAATTTTAGAATAAATTTTACCACGTAGTGTCGAGGGTTAGACAACATGCTACAATTATTATAAAATATGAATTGTTAATAAAACACTACCTAGGACTTTAATGACACTATCACCCTTCTTCTTTACAAATTAGCGGAGAGATAAATGGAGGGTGCCGGTTAGACAAACCTACTAACAAAAACTAGAACAATCCATCTCTATTTAATCCTAAATAAATTAAACCAATAGGCCCCACCAATCATTAACCCTAATTATCCAAATGGACCGAAACCCACAAGTAAATATAAAAGCCAAATACTTCACCTCTATTTTATCTCTCCTCGTCACTATCCTCTACCCTTTCCCAAACTTTATAAGCTCAATCCCTTTTTCACGAGCATTGCCTGAAAAAAAGCTAGGGTTCCGTCACAGAAAAGTTCAAGCCCTAACATTGTCTCAAGGGAATCCATTAAAGCCCCTTTCTTTTCTTTCTCTCTCCTCATTTTTCCTCTTTTTGAGCTTCGAAGACTAGAGACCTGACTCGGCTCCTTCTAATTTACTCAGGTCTGATCATTTCTATATGTATCTTTGATGTGAAATTTTGTGTCATCATTTAATTGCTGGATTCCCCCCTCCTTATTTATGGGGCATAAGATAGAACATGTGAGGGACAGCTAAAATAGGAAAGAAATTTTGCCATCATTAGAGTCAAAAAGTAAAGGACTGTATTTAATTTTGTGGGTTGCTTTTTGGAAATGCTTGTTGGAAACGTACATGTGAAGCAAAATTACTGTTTTTCATGATCTTCAGCTGGCCAGTTCAGCAAAATGCTTACTTTTACTGCGTGAAGATGGGAGCTTGTGAATCATCATTATCTTCTTCGTTATCTTCTTCTTCTTGGTGAAGTTTTAAGTTGCAATTTGTCAGATTCAGTGATTTACATAATGGTTAGTGCCCGATCCTTGAGATGAGACTATTTTAAAAAAATCTAATTGATGGGTTTCAATGGCAGTTTTGGTAGATTTTTTTTAAAAAATAGGGGTTAAATTGAAGTGTCTCCTAGGTTTATGTAATTATAAGTTAAACTTCGGTTGTTTGAGGTAACCACTCAAAGGATTTGTGATGATGGAGGATATTGGGTTGTTCAAGCAAGGTTGGAAATGGTTACAATCAAAGCAACATTGTTACTCGGTTGCGCGAACTGCGGCCACCTGTTTCAGGGACAAAATTGGGATTTTTATAGAGCGGCATTGGCCGGTGGTTTGCTGTGCATGTGCAAGACTGGGGAGAGTTCTGCATTACTTGTTGATTCATTGGAAAGACTGTGTTGGTCGGGGATTTCGGTCATTTGTTGGGTTGGGTTCTGCAGCTTTACTTGTTATTATGTGGAGTTGCTTTCTTAGTTTGACATCCATGTCTTGCCTGATCTACGTGCTTCTTAGTATGGTAAGGCTACAAATGCAATTCCCTGACGTTAATAGGTTTTATTCAATTTTTAACTGTTGGATAGACTTTCTTGTTCTTGATTTTGTCATATCATATCATGGTTCCACAGAATCCTGCATTAGTAAATGATTTACCTTTCAGGCTTTCAGCGTAAATGAATGTAATATAAATTAAACAATTAGATGACATTCTCACATAAATACACTTACTGTTGTGTTTTTTGGTATGATCATTAGTAATCTCAATTTTTGGAAACCAAAATGGCTTCTGAAGAAGAGAAAAATAGGGGCTAAAATTGATTTCCGTAAACTAGTTGTTTTATTAGTAAAGGGTAGATGTAGCATACTAGAATTAATCTGTAAAAGGCAACATCAAAAGGATACTGGAAGTAAACTACATTTGATAATTGTGGGCTTAAATTACACGTATGTGGACTTTTGTTATTTCAGTGCTCTGTGCTGAGATAAACTGTGTGATTCTTTAAAATTTAATACTTTGTAACAACCTCCAGGGAGAATCCTTCTAGGTGCTCTTAGATAACTATTAATCTATTGTATTTTTCATTTGCATCTACTTTGTATTCTTTTTAGCTTTATTTTTTTCAATATATCAGTCATGTTTGATTTTAAGAGACTGCTGGTTTGAAGTGTACTTTTCCCCAATACCAAACAATATCTTGTAGCGTTTCAAGCCACCCAGTTACAAGTTGTAGAAATTAGCTTGGTTTTTTGGAATACTGTTCCATTGAAGGGCCTATTAATGAGGACATGGTTTTTGGGACAAAGGGACATCTCACGTAGTAATTCTCACACAAATCTCAATTAATTGTATAACTTAATGTATCAAAAATAATATAGTACATCCCTACTTATAAATTATAATACTTCCTAAATAGTTTTCCTAACCAATTTAATATGATAACTAATAAAATTATAAATAAAGTTAATTAATTAAATACTACTTCTAGAATTTCATTTTATTTCCATGGATTTCCAAAGCCTTTTGCAATTATTTTCCCCGTCTTTATTATTTCTCATCTGTGCATAATTCTTCTATTTCTAACTACTATACTGGACGGGGGCTTTGATTTCTTAGGATTTTCATTTTTTCCGCAATTTAAATGATAGGAAGATAGGATTTTGTTTATTTTTTATTCAGCTTCTTAATTCATCTTCTTATATCAATAATTAGATAGGGGTGTTTGGTGTTTTGTTCCTTCAGGAATCTTCTCTTGTCGTTCTTTTTTCACTTATTGGGTTATCGTCCAATTTATTAGTCTCTTATATTTGGAAAGTAAAAGTTCCCTAAAAAATTAAGACTTTTATGTGGTCCTTAACCTTTGGTCGGCTTAACGTTAAGTACATGCATTAGAGCCTTACAAATATTTGTCCAAGATATATGTAATATGTGTGTGTAGGATAGTGAGTGTGTAGGATAGTGAGTGTCCATGTGTCATCCTCATTTATTTCTTCACTGTTTGATTGCTTAACGGTTGTGGTGTTGTTTTCTTAACATGATGGGTGAAAGTTGGATATGTTCATCCCTCTTTGGTGGAAGATCTTTTACTATGCAGATTCAAGGGTTTTGGTCATACAAATGCTAGGACTATTCTTTGGAGTTGTGCTTGTTTTGCATGCGGAATTTGGATCAAGAGTAATGCTGGATTTTTTGTTGTTGTCGGACATGAATATTGATATGCTTTGGGATAGAGTGTATTCTTTGCTTCTCTTTGGGTTCATGTTATGGGAGCTTTCGGAGAAATTTCTTTGTCAGATCTTTATAGAGATTAACGGGCGGTGCTACATTAATGTCTTAATTTTCTCCTTTTGTTTTCTTTGGTTTCTTTTGTTTTTGTTTGTTTTGGGAGAGGACTTCTTGTACCCCTCATGCTGTAATCTATTCTCTTTTATCAATAAAATCTTCTTCCTTTATCTAAAAAGGAATAAATAAAAGAATTATATCTACATATTAACTTATCTACTAATGATAATAAGAAATAAATGAATATTTATACATAATGGTATGTATCACCTGGAACTGAAACTGAGAAGAAAAATCGTCCTTTGAAACCTAGGCCACTACCACAATTTTGAACAGTACTGTTAAATCTTCAAGCGATGTTGTAACCTGACATTTTCAATGTTGTAGTGTTACAAGGTTTGAATAATGGTTGCGTTTTTTGTTGCAGTTGTAATGATGTTCGTGATGTGGGTGTTGTGTGATGAACGTGAGGAACTGAGGATAGGAGCAATATAAACTTTATTATCATTATTATATTTTGATATGTATAAGAGATTTGAACATTCTAAGGCTAAGTTTCTAATTATTTTTAATGACTTTTATTTAATCACAACTAACTAAATCTTAGTGATCCTTTTTAATTAGCTAATTTGAAAAATCATGAAGTTCTAGCTTCTTACTTTTTGCATCTTTACTATGAAGACTTAAATGGTACATGTCATTAAATTTCTCTAAGTAACATAAGCTATAAAGCTGAAAATACAATTTATAATTGAACCCTATAAATTAGTTTGTTGCCAAGATTTTCTTTTACCTTAACTTGCTTTCTTGTTTTCTCTTGTATTTTGATTTGGGAGAACTCCTTGTCCTACATCTGCGTTGTAGGCTGTAGCTCCACTTTCTCTTCACCAATAAAATTTTGTTCTTTTATGTAACAAAAAAACAGAAATAAAAAAAATGGAAAAATGGAAACATATTATTTTCTTAACTGGTACCAGATATATATTTGTGTGTGCATGTGTGCTTGCGTCAAGCCATGCAAAACCCTACCAAGGAAAATATAAAAAAGAAAGAAATAGATAATAAGAGGAAGAGGCAACAAGGTAAAATACTTGGGTAACAATATATAACACATCGTATGTTTGCATAAAATCCGTTCTATTATATTTGTTTTGTTTCTCAAATTCCTCAACCAATTAATTTGCTTGTTCTTTTGTTTTAAAAGGAACACTTTCTAATGTAAGCTGGTATATTATATTGTCTTGCAATTCATTTGCCTACAAAAAGATGTGCTTTAAAAATGTTAAATATATTATATATTCTTACTGCTCCTCACAGCGAATTTGACAACGATGCCTCTAAAATTTGCCTATGTTATTTCAGGGGGTTGCTGGGGGTGCTGTTCAGTACTTGGGTCACACTCCTGGACTTTTTATTGTAGGGTTGTGTGCTATTTTGGTTTTATGGATGTATGCTAACTTTTGGATCACGGGTACATTATTTATTGTTGGAGGTAAGTCATGTTTCCCCTTCTTCTAAATTCTAAGCATGCATTTCTCATCAATCTCAGTATCTTGCTGAAGTCTGAGATCTGGAGGATCTAGACAAGAAATTCCAAAGTTCTTGATGCTTTTCTAATAGATGATTGACATATACATCTGTGGCGATTCTCAGTAGTTTCTCTCATCTGCTGACACTTAATCTCTCTTTCTTTCTTTCTTTTTTTAATTGCAGGTTATTTGTTTTCCCTAAATCATGCTCGCTTTGTTGTCTTAATGGCTACTATTTATTCTCTCTACTGTGTAAAAGTTCGAGTGGGATGGCTTGGTGTTATTGTATCACTAAATCTGTCTTTTCTCTCGAATGACTTATTAAGTTACGTTCTCCAATGGTGTGACAATTTGAGTGAAAGGACACACTTTGAGGAGCACAAAGAATCGGAGTCATTTGCTGAAGATGACTTCTCGGGAGATTGTGAATTTTCTGTGCCTACTGATGAAGCTGAAAAGCTGAACTCGTGTAAATCTTCCACCACGAAAGCATCATCCAGCAAAACAAGTGCCACTCCATCTTTTGTCAACAAACAGAAAGAATGTTCTACTAATCATGTAGTCAGAGAAGAGGTAAATTCTCCCGATGAGATGAAACGGATTTTAGGCAGCATGGATCATTATGAAGCTTTGGGATTTTCTCGCCACAAGAAAATTGATGCTGTCTTGTTAAAGAAGGAATATCGGAAAAAGGTATACTATATTCAGAGAACAGGCAAACTTGCTAATGGATCCTTTTTACCTTTTTGCATATTCTTGTCTAGCCTCGGGAAATCTTTTGGATTTCATGAAGAGAGGTGTTCAAATGTGTGTTGCAGCCATGCTAAATTTACTTTTTTCGTTTTAATTCTTACTCCCTGTCTAAATTGACCCTCTTCGCGTAACAGAGAGTCTAAGAAAGAGAAGTATTAGTGCTTGACCAAGACTTTAATTTTGTCTTCATTAAACTCTTAAACCAATTGCATTGTATATGGGATAAGGTCAAAAAGTTTCAAACTCTTCTTTTACTTTTTTAAACATTAGGGCAATTATTCTATTTGAACAATTAATCCATTGACATGTGGACGTGTGGAATAAGGTCACTTTATTTGGGACATCCCAATGTGGAAAAGGTCACTTAAATTGGGATGAACGGAATATTTCTTAATTTAAGAGAAGTACATTCCACACAAAACCAAGCATGGTCCACTAAATCAAAAGAAGAATTGTGCTCTGAACTTTAAATACTTTGTAGATTGACTTAATTTTTCTAACAAAGGAGCCACTAAGTTACCTTCTCTGTTTAACTTGACTGAATTAGTCAATTACTTTTATTTTGATAACACTTCACACAATCTGCATGAATAGCTTTCTCTGCACTATCTTTTTTCGAGTTAAAATATAGTACTCCTTTTGAGTACCATATTGTATCATATGCAAAACTTATGTGTCGGTGGATGCTTATGGTCTCAAAAGTTTAGAAGTTAATAACAGGAATGAATTTAAGAGATAGTGTCCATGGACGTATATAATATCAATACAATGAAATAACCCATGATGCTGAATACTTGATTCACATGCTAGCTTGGCAGTGATTATTCTTATGCAAGTAGTGCAACTAAACATTTTCAGCAAATCATATTGCCTAGTTTCAGACTTGCATGCTATATAATCACATATTTATGTGCATGTATATCTTATATTTTTATATCAAAATGTCTTTCTGTTTGTTTCTTTGTTGGTATACTTATTGTTGGCTTTTATTTGGTTAGGCCATGCTTGTGCACCCTGATAAAAATATGGGAAGCCCACTAGCAAGTGAATCATTTAAGAAACTTCAGTGTGCATATGAGGCAAGTATCCATTCCTTTGACTTGGCTTAGTTGTTCTTGTAGAACAACTTGTTTGTAATTCACGGATGCCTGAAATGGAAGTTGTAGTTGTAGTTGTGGCTAACTACTTGACTGTAATTTACAATGTCACAATATTCAGGTTCTTTCTGATTCTACAAAGAAGCGAGATTATGATGAGCAACTGAGAAAGGATGAATATAAAAGTGTGTCACATAAATCTCCTGATACTCCGCGTCAGGTATGATTACGTGGATTTGCTTGTTTAAGATCCAAAAATATTCTTGTCTTCCATATATTTAATCATGCTTTTTCCTTTTTTCGTTTGTCTTCACTATGCTAGATTTGTGTTTTTAGTAGCTATAAAAAAAGGGTACTATTAATTGTGTGTTCGTGCTTTTGAATATTTTATTTACCAGTGATGATCAGTGTTTTAAAATTCGCTAGGTAGACCTGGGCGGCGGAGGGGGCGCCTAGCACCTAGGCGGTGCCTAAACGTTTTCCTAGGCAGACTAGGTGTTTTATTAGGCGTACTAATTTATTTATTTTTCTATTATACAAATTTGTATGAAAATTACCATAAAAATTAATCTTCTAAGGCTTTAAAATGTCATTTCAAGTATTGTAGAGCTACAAAATAGGTGTTTGGTTTTGCCTAGGCGCCAAGCCAAATCGAGGCGATAGAGGACGGCCTAGTGTCTTGGCGGGGATTAATCGGACTTGGGTGGAGATTTTTAGAACACTGGTGATGATTATCTTATATTCATAAAGCCACAATGAGAAACATATTTGCCTCATTAACATGCATATAATGGAGCATCCAGCTCCCTTCTTCGCGCTGGCCGCAAAAAAAATTTACCCCTCCAAAAGTAAGAAATATTATCATGTTTTCTGCCTATTTTTCTCCAGTAGGGTTAGGTAGGTTATCTTGTTGTCTTTAGTCAGTGGCAATCCTCGAAGCGAGATTTGAGAGTTAAGATTGAAAATTTACCTTTTGTCAAGACCTTTTTACTCCTAAAGAGAAGTCATAAGACGCTTTTTTTCTGCCAACTCTTTTGGAGTTATTTTGAACTAGATAACAAATTTGCGCAAGACTTGGACTGAACTAATCCTTTGATATTGTGATATAGGCCCATACATATCAACAAAGTAGAAACAGTTTTAGCTTACTCTTAGTTGTCAACCTCTTGGTTGCATGAAATTTTCCTGATGACATCCCAGTTAACGAAAATGCATGTGTTAAGATAGATATTTCTTGAGCAGGAATGGGTTAGATATCTGATAAGGTATTCTCTTGCATGTTAATTATATGATTTGAAAATTGTTTAACCATGCATCACAAATGAGCAGGATAGCCCAGATTATTGCTCTGAAGAGTCGAGACGTATACAATGCACAAAATGTGGCAATTCACACATTTGGGTTTGCACCAATAGGACCAAGACCAAGGCAAGATGGTGTCAGGTTGGGCTTCGCTTGATTTTACCTGATTTCATTGTCTCATTCATTATTTTTGCACTTGATATAAATATATACTTGTTTTGGATTCAGGATTGCTGCCAATATCATCAAGCGAAGGATGGAGATGGATGGGTTGAATACAAAGGCTCACTGGTCTTTGATCGGCCACAAAAGGTGTACTTTTTGGAAACTCAGCCAGTTAATCTTCATGATGATGTGTTGGATAATTGGAGGGGTTCTAAAATTTTATTTTTGATTTTATTATTTCCTTAGGTATTAATAGATTAGATTACTTTCATTTGACAGAATGTTTACCATAGTGTTTGAAATTCCATACGTTCCTTTAGTACAACTCTATTTAGTGTCACATATTTGTGTTATTACACATCTTTATACTGAATACTGTCTATTCCTTGAAGTTTATGCCTTTATAGATGTGCTTGTTTTACTTTGCTAAGTGTGTTACTTGACATTTAGGTGGAGATTCCGCGTGCTTTTGTTTGTGCTGAGAGCAAGATCTTTGATGTATCAGAATGGGCTATTTGTCAGGTCAGTCATTTATAGAGAACTAGCTCGTGATCCCATGTGGCGCATGAGTTTTATTAGACTTCTTGTATTGTTTATATTTGTAGTATTATACTATACTATGAATATATTATTATTATTATTACTTAGTCACCAAGTATACTTGGTGCCTACACATACTTGGCCTTTACTCAACTAGTACTCTGGTTTTAGTACTTTTTGTAAGAACACAACATCAATATTCAATATATATGTATTATCTCCAACACGGTTAAAAGCTAAGTTGATCTTGGCAATCAAATCAAAAATTCTTGCTTCCGCCGCCGGCGGCACATAGCCAGCGATGGGTATCGTTTATTTTTATTGTTCAACTCTATCTTAAAGAAAAAATTAGGTGGTTAGAGTTCAATTTTAGTTCTTTTATTGAAGCTATAGTAAGTTTTGTTATGCGTTGTTAAAGTTGGTGCCCGTTGTCCAGATTTGAGGTTTCTTTTCGAAGATGCAGGTTCTTTATTACATGTTATGTTTTTTTTTCTTAACAAGAGTAATATGTCCAAAGCAGCTAATTTCTCGAGTTGAAATATGTAAATGGTTGATTGGAAAGTAAGGATTGCATGGAGCCGAGATTTCAAGAAGGAATGTGTCCTTCGATTTTGTGAGAGGCTAGAGAGTCCTCTGTTATTTCAGGAAGGCAAGGAGTCTTTCGTAGTTGTTTTTGAAGAATAGAGTCCTTCACATTTATTATGAGAGACGAGTATTTTCCGTTATTGCCGACACATGATATATTCGGAAAGTGGATGTGTAAAGTTATGTACTGAGGGTGAGAAATATAACTGTGGACGAACAAAAAATATAACTTTGGACGTAAAAAAAACAATCTTTTTTCTATGCAAATTGAAGAGGGCCTCGATCTTCGTACTTCGTTTGAGTCTTTTATTTTTAAGTTATGTTATGTAACAAATTAGAAGTTGTGATACAAGACTTGCAACTTGAGGGAGATTATTACAATATATTATTATTATTACAAGTATGGTTGATACCCACACATACTCAACTAGTAGTCAACATCAATATTCAATATATCTATTTTATCTCTAGCATATACTAATATATTAACTATAGTAATAATTGATTAATATTGTGTACGATAATTCTTATATAAAAAAATTATTTTTTTTTAAAATATATTATTTAACTAATAAAAATTTAATAGTAATAATTCATCTATTCATATAGTATAATAGTATTTAATGATTCATTTGTTTACATATTCGTATATTCATCTACATATGTAATAGTAATTTATATTTTAATTCAAACAGTTATACTTATATAATTTAATAATAATAAATTATTAATATAATTAAATATAATTGATAATAATATGAATTTTACAGCACACTTACTAAATTAAAAATTATATGAAAACAAGAGATAATGGTAAGTACATAATTATGATAATAAGAAAATAGATAGAAAAAATTTAAAATTGAATAAAGGATGAAAAAAAAATACTTGAGTGAATTTTTTTCCTAGAAAAACACAATCCTTTTTTTATTTATTTAAAATATACGATGTATTCCTTTACTAAATTTTAACTGGAAAAAAAGATCATGTAACATACATCATTCAGCAATAATAAAAAAAGACATTTAAAAGAATTGTGCGAAATAATTATCGAACAAATCACTATACATCCAAAATTTTACACATTCTATTGTCATGTAACATAGATTGTGGGGAAGATGATGCTGTAAAAGGCCTATCAGATTCACACGTGGTGACTATTTTTGGTATTGTTTGAGTTTTCATGCAGTCCAAGAATCGTAGAAGAGATTTGCAGAAAATTGAAGAAATTGAAATTTTCACTCAGAGTACCAAACACTTGGTGAGCAAGAAGAATAACTAGATAAAAATGAGAATTTAGAATAAATTTTTGGAGATTGAAAGAAAATAGGATATTTGAAAAGAAGAGAATGAGACTGGAATTGATATGCGAGAGAGAATATAGTAATCTTACTAGAAAGTTCAGCAAAAAGGTTTAAGAATAGTTGTTGAGGTACATATCAATCATGGTTGTATAAGCTGCTACCGGAAGTTTGGTTCACAAAATTGTATGGCTTTGATAACAAATTGTTAGGATGAAGCTAATCCTAACAAAGAGGTTAACTGATAAAGAAGAAATGGATTTCAGAAAAAGAGTTGAAGGGAGAAATAATGGGCAGAAAAGGAGAATTTGAGGTGAGAAAGGGTACAAGGGAGAGAACTTCTCTCTCCATTCACTCAAATCATGCATACTCCACATATTATGTTTATGTACTCATACTATTTATAATACTTCACTCTAGCTATCTTGGCGACAGACTTGGAGACCAAGAAAAAAGAGTACTTAACACTCTTATTGAATAATTAATGAGTCCCTAGACTTTATTTAATTTCTCGTATGGCCCTTGGCCTATCATATAATTTTCTTTAGCCTCTTAAATTTGGAAGACTAAGGTACCACCTAAGATGAAGGATTTAACAATGTAGACATTACAAGGCTTTGTTTCCCGATGCAAGTGTCATGTGTCGGCACTGAGCAGACTTATGAGTCTTGTTACCACTTGTTTCCTTGTAGCCCTATTGCATGGTGGCTTTGGATTTCATTGTTTGGAGTGTTGAAGGAATGTTGGATGTGTTGTAGGTCGGTGGAGGATCTTCTAGTGCGTTTTCATGGTTTTGGAGGTTGGAGGGAGGAAGGTGTGTGTGTTTTGTGGCGCTTTGAGGTATTTGGAAGGAAATGCATGCCTATCTTTTGTGGTGGATTCTTGCCGTTTAATTTACTCCGAGAGGGTCACCTTTCTAGCATCTTATTATTATTATTATTTTATAAGCATCCTTTCTATCATCTTCATGGCCTTTGTTGGGGATTCCAGATTCCTATTACCAATTTGTATAGGGATTGGATGTTTTATTTGGAGGATTTCTCATCCCCTTTTTACACTCTCTCCCCTTTAGTTAAGTTTTTACCCAAAATAAAAAAATAGGCATGTATTTTTTGAAAGTCTAAGGGGGTGTTTGTTTAGAGCTTAATGGAGCTGAATGGCCGAATCGGTATGATTTTTGGGCTGAATGGCTAAGTATATTTTTTGTGCTGAATGCAGTGTTATAAAAATATCCGCCTAGGCCCCGTCTAGGCGCTATGCCCCTTCTTGGCGCCCCGCCTAGGTGCTAGGCCCCCATTAGCGCCTCACATAGGCCCAAGGCGGCAAATTTTTTTTTCAGGAAATTAGGCGGGGTCTAGGCGGCGAGTTTTTTTTATTTATTTTAATAACTACCCAAATCAGATCTTGATATATTTATTTTTCTAATGATTTATCATATTCATAATACAGGTTGTAGCATATCAAATCATAACAAGAAGTGAACAATATCGAGTCAAAATGGATAATTTTATTATAGTTGTAATTTTTTGAACTTGTACCAACTTTAAATTATATAAATGATGATATATTTGTAATATTTAGTTTAATTCAATATAATTCTTAAATTTATGTTTAGTTTCTTAAGTTTTAATATTGAATTAAATTCTTGAAATTTTAAATTTTATTATTTAATAGCAATCTTGTTTATGAATAAAACTAATACGTTAAAAATATGTTTGAATTTTGAACAATTGCATGTTTGTGTTTGAATTTTGACATTAGTAATATGGATGTGTTTGAACTTTAAGGAAATGCCTTTATTATCTTTATTATAGATTGTTTTGTTTTATATTATTGTTTTGTTTGGATAAATGTAAGATAAAATATTAAAATTGGTTTAAAATAAAAAATCTCACTAAGGTCCCGGCCAGACCCCCTAGGCGCTAGGCCCTCTCCGACCGCCCGTCTCCCGCCTAGCGCCTTTTAGAACATTGACTGAATGAAGTATTTTATATTTAATTTTTTTTTTCAATATTAACTATTATATTAATTAATATTAAATAAATTTACAACAATTTTGAATTTTTTCAGAGAGGTAAAATTATAAAAATTTGTTATTCAGATGTTTCAGACATGTCAATTATCAAATAACTTTTTTCATTCAATATTCATAATTATGTTTCATTCAGCTCATTCATATTACTTAAACATTCAGAACTATTTCATTCAGTTTTATCAAATACCTCCCAAGGTTGTCTTTCTCTAATGATCAACTATTCCAAGAACTTCATGCGGAGATGACAAGTGATTCTGACATCTCTCGCTAGCGGGAAAATAACATTGATGATTATTTGATGAATTTTGACTTTCCAACTCTTCACTTAGTGATGCTTAAAAGGCTACAAAATCAAGGTAGTCTTTTTATGAACTCAATTGGATTGGCGCATTTTATTTTAATGCTGCAATAGTATAAAATTGGATTTCTACCAGAAATCACTGGCTCTGACCTTATATCTCTTCCTGTCTTCATCTTGTTTTACCCTGTGTAGATCCAAACTATTCCATACGAATTCTCAACATTATGAATCTTGTGATATGGTTACTTGGATGCCTTAAATTCACAGACTTTATTTGTTTCCGTGTTGGTATTCTTTAAGCTGGGTTGATTAGCTAACCCAAATTCGTGTACGTTCTACCTACATCGATAGTGCTCAGTAGTTATATATCGGGCCATTCCATTCTTTTTATGGTAGTTGTTCTCGTAGACTTGGGGGGGGGGGCATAATGTTACTGTCTCCCATGTCAGTAAATAAATGAACAATTTTAGCAGAAGATTTCATCCTTGTCTTATTTGAGTTATTGCAGGTGACTATCTTATAATTATTTGAGTTATTTTATCCTTGTCTTATTTGAGTTATTCCGTTTCTTTTTCTTTTTTCATGTTCTTTTTTTTTTTTTTCTCTTTTGTCCGTTGGAGTTCCAACTTGATTAATTTAGACGCATAGTTTTTCTATACAGGGAATGGCTTGTAGGCCAAATACCCATCGTCCAAGCTTTCATGTAAACATGGTTGGATTGGAGAAATCAACTCAAAGATCCAACTCGAGCAGATATCCATGGGATTTGGATGCTGAAATGATGGATGAAGAGGAAGAGTTTGACATTTGGCTTCAGCAAGCTCTAGCCTCTGGTCTCTTTTGTGAGACCTCCAAACGTAGAAAGAGCTGGAGTCCCTTCAAGTTACCCCAGAAGAAAGGAAAGAAACAATGGCAAAGATCGCCATGAATAGCATTAGGGCAGTTGTAACAGAAGATCCTCACCTGCTCCAATCCCATGAACCATAGCTGAGAAAAAAGAAAGAGAGAAAATCAAATGAAACAAAATGCCATTGACCAAAACAGGGCCGGATGAGTCATCAACGAGATTTGTTGGAGGAGAGCAGCTGGTGCGGGTTGTGGAAATTGAAAACAACTAGTTTTACTCGGACCCTTTTGTTCCTGTAAATAATTTTGTATTTTCATGCAGCATCCCACGTTTCAGATACCAGTTTTGTCATTGTCCCAAGTTAAATTAACTGGAGTGTTCAAAACTGAGTTGATGCTGATGCCCTTGTAAATTGATGGCTCAAATTGCCGTTTATCTTGTACACGCAGTTTTAATTAATAAAAAAATGGGGAAAAAAAGGAGAGAAAATCATTTATGAACGCCCTATCAATTTTAGTTTCCAAGCTCCCCTAGTGATGTGCATACATAGTGTTTTTAGTTTGACAGGAAATGAGAGATAAAAGACGAAGCAAGGATGCACATTGTCCTAACATGAAGGTGGAATCTGCTCTATGTATTATACCCACGAAAAGAATTCTCTGGGTGAAAACCTCAAGGTCCTCAGAAAAGTTGTTTGATACAAATCATTTGCATGCTTCACAACTCCGAACCGTGTATGCACCGGCGGAACTAGGGGGGGCATCTGCCCCCGGTAGCCGGGCAGTCCAGGCATAACCAGAGGAGGGGAGGGGAGGGGAGGGGAGGGGAGGGGCGGGGGCGGGGGCGGGGGGGGGGGGGGGCGGCCAGTCAACTGCTGCTTCTTCCTTCTTCTGCCATCATCATCTTCTTCTTCTTCAGTGCTGTGGACTCGGGCGAGTGGGACTGGGTTTGAGGAGAAGCTGAACTAGGCTCTTGGGGAGACCATCCCTTCTTTTCCACAAAACCTCTCCATTCTGCTAAGCACAACCCTCACCATTTCTTTGCTGCAGTCCATCACAAACATACGAAATGTAATTGTTTGGATTTGTGTACATCTTCCTGTGCATTTTCTCCCTCAAGGTAATTTTGATTTTAGTCAATCAGAAGCTATTTGTGGGTTAATTGTTTGGATTTGTGTATTTTTTACTGTGCATTGGTGTGATTTCCACTGCCGAAAATCTGGTTAGAGTTCTTTCAGTCAAGGTCTGTCTAGTTGGGTTTTCAGAGCGCACACAAGGTGTTCGATAATTTGCCTGAGAGAAAAGTTGGACTGTTTTGGCTTAGAATTAGTGGGTTTAATTGGGGATTTGTTGTGAATTGCTTCAAGTGTCGTTTCTGCAGAGAGTGGCACTGCTTAGGGACCGTTTGTGAACCAAACCAACTGAAATTCCGACATAGCACAAAAGAGGCAAATGGTGGTATTAATAATTTCGACACGCTTGGTTTAAAAATTTTGACCCCCCTACAAAAACCTTCTAGTTC
The DNA here is from genome assembly GCA_016801055.1 of Panax notoginseng. NCBI lineage: Eukaryota > Viridiplantae > Streptophyta > Magnoliopsida > Apiales > Araliaceae > Panax > Panax notoginseng. The sequence continues at coordinate 20,212,392 of CM029018.1, forward strand.
CGTCAGTGCGTGTATGAACTCTTTAACAGTTCTTTTGAGTTGTCCTTTTACCCAGGTGAGATGTTAAAGGTTTTATTAGGATGCTAACTTCAAATTGTACAGGAGTTAACTACAAAAGTCTGCTATGCACTTTCATTCCACTACTCAATTTATTCTTATGTAATTATGTTTGTTTCCTTAGACAGTTGATAATGCCAAAGCAATAATTATGCTGCCAGGTAAAATCTATATTTAGCGATACATTTACACTTGCTTCATTGACATTTCAAAGTTTCATATCGATGCTCTTGTAGCATAATTATTGCTCTGGTTTGGAACATATTTTGTCTACTCTGTTGAATTCGCATCAAGGTTATGAGATCCCCTTCAACACTTTTCACCCAAGTTTAGTTTTTCCAATGCACATTTATTGACAAAAAAAGAAAGGATTTTGTTACAATAAATTAGTCATCTCTAATAATCGTCACTAATGTAATTGCTAATAGTATTGTTTTTGTCGCTAAATATATATTGGGAAAATTACATAAAAAGTTTAGTAGAGGTGATCCTCATCCCTTCCCTGCACAGTTCCTATGGGAAGTTTGTAGCTGTTTAGTGTTGTTTTCATGGTTTTGCTGTCTTGGTGAATCTCCAGTTGTTGGTGGCTGGGGCGTGGGAGATCATCGGTGGTGCTGATCGGAGAGCTCATAGACTAGGGTTTGAAGCTTGACTTGGCCTTGGGGCGGTTTTATTGTGAACCAATTGATGATGGGGCTGGTGGTTTTTAGGTTTGGTTTGTTGTGTGGGTTGGTCTGATGCTGTTGTTTAGGGTCTTTGTATTTTATTTGGTTTGATTTGAGATTGAGTTTTGTTTTAGTTTTTGTTATACGTGAGTCAATATTTGTCTAGTTTTGTTGGCCTTGGTTTGTTTTTGTTAAATATGATCTAAATAGGTAGAGTTGATAAACGGCTAGAGTTTGAAGTTATTGGATCCTTATGTCACTTGGTCGGTACTTATGTGGGTCTTTGTTTTTTATTTCCTTAAATTGCTCAGTGTCAACTGAGAGCAGATCTTTTGTCCTCAAATTCTCAGTCCCTTTGTGTCCCTCCACTTAAATTTTGACATAGTCTCTTACTTAACACAAATTTATTCTAAAATTAAATAAAAAGACGTGTTAAAATTTAAGTGGGGAGACACAAGGGGGAAGGGAATTTGGGGACAAAGGATCTGCTCTTTTTTATTTATTTATTTATTATCTTATATTGTACATGGAATCTTTGTTATCCATGCTATTATCCGATGCGAGCGATATTAGAATTATGACATATCATTAAAATATCTCTAATGAAATATTTATTTTAGGCACAATATCCTTGTTTGAGAGACATGTTATAATTCTAATACCGTTAATATATATACTGTCAATGTATCAAATTTAAACTCAAAATGTAAATTCTTATTATTGAGATACTGCTTGATAGTAAAGTCATACTAATCTTCTTGATCAATATCTGGTTTCAGATGATCATATATAGGCCGATAGTTCTCAACACTTATTATATTATCATCAACTTCAGACCGACTTCTTTTTTTCCTTATAAACACTAACATCTCAAACAAGAAAAATCGTTACTTTGAATTGCTCGACTAGTATGAAATATATTTACCTGAAAAGTGGTACATTGGGAATAGTTTTCTAAGGAGATATAGTTAAAACTAGTTGAGATATGTTTAAAACTGATTGAGTTGCTTCCAAGTGTACTGTCACAACAAGCACATTTTCAATACGATTACTTCATATCATCTAGCTTACTTGATAAGCACAATGAGCACATTCCCTATAATCTTCTTTTACATATTAAGGTTTCTAATAGACTGTTTTAGATTTACTCATATAATTACAAAAGTTTATAAATATTTTACAAGATGATTTTAGATAGTGAATCCTAACTTACAATTAGTGCCCTGCCATGTAATTACTCATGTGATTGTTTACTATTTAAATAGTGTCATGTCATTCTCCTATAAATAGGTTGCTTAGTTAAGAAATGAAAATCGCACTAGAATCAGAGAATTTTTTTTCTATAATATTGTGCGTATTTCTTTTGAGTATAAGGATATTTTGAGTGTAGCAAATTGTGCAAGATTTCCTCAAGATAATCTTCGTTATACCAATTAAATTTAGTCTCCTATTAAGGTAAAGGATGTTATTTCCTTCATATTCATAAGGGTTGTCATTCCATTCCTTATTAATCTGTGGAAATAACCTGTCTACGCGGATTATCGCATGCCTGATGAATAACCTTTCGTATTCATTCTTTATTAATCTGTGGGAATAACTTGTCTACGTGGATTACCGCATGTTTAGTGAATAACCATTCGTATTCATTATTTATTAAATTGTGGAAATGATCTGTCTATGCGTATTACCGCATGACGAGTGAAAATCTATTTGCAGATTCATATATTCTTTCATACTCGTATGAGATATCATTTCTTTTGTAATCGTCAAGAGATATCGTTTTCTTTCATATTTTTCTTCATTTATGGTACAAAATTATTGTTTGTTTCCATAACCTTATTATTAAATGGTGAAAATTCTTGAAATTAGTAGAATATTTTTGAGTTTTGCGCTTCATTTAGTATCGTTTTACTGAAATATTTGTCTGAACTTTCTTATTAAATTTTAATATTTTCATCCGGGGTACTATTCACCCAGGGTACTATTCATTCGGGATATTATTCACGACAAAATTAGTTTCTTTTCTGTCCAAATTATTTTTGATACATGAATATCATTCTTGAATTTTACTTTACAATTAGTTATCATGTTGACAATTTGGACATTCTTGAACTATGGATAAATTGAATTATAAATCTCTAATATTTATCCTTGATCTCATGTGATTCATTCTTTATATCATTGTCATCATCCTCATGCTTATATTATGCTGAAAGTTATATTTGGCCCATAATGCAAGATAAACTGTTGATTGGTATGATTATGACCATGAATTGTGTATTGCTATCATTATGACCGAAATTGTGTATTGGTATAATCATGATCATTGGTGTTACAATTGTATGCCTTTGACCCATAGTGCAAAGTTGGACTGTTGATTATTGGTTTTACAGTTGTATGCCTTTGGCCCGTAGTGCAAAGATGAACTGTTGATTATTGATTTTACAGTTAAACATCTTTGGCCCGTAGTGCAAAGATAGATAATTGATTGGAATGATCATGACAATTGATATTACAGTTGAATATCTTTGGCTCGTAGTGCAAAGATAGACAATTGATTGGTATAATCATGATCATTGTTGTTACATTTGAATGTCTTTGGTGTAGGGTGTAAAGACGATATGATTATTGAGTGTCTTTAGCCTTTGTGGCAAGGACATTGAGTGAAAATTCTATTAAGTCTTTGTGATAAGGAGAAACTGTTGATTTATATTATTATAAACATGAATTGTGAATTAACTATAATCTTTGGTGGTTTAGGTGAAGACAGGTGATGAAAGTTCTCTTTGTCTTGGATACAATAAAGAATTGTTGATGGGTATTACATGGATAAAATATCAATGATAGACTTTTAATTTGGAGGAGATAACATTATGTTCTACTTAACTTATAAGACCCCAACTTTTATGAATAAAGATTAAATTTTTTCTAAATATTATTTTTTAATAATAAGGTATGGATTTGATATAATGTTATAGTTGTGGGTACTATTTATAAATTTTACAAAGTAAGCAAGTTGTTATAAAATATTCTTTTAGTCGGAGAATATTCGTTTTATCAGAAAATATTCGTACGACGGCACAATCATTGGTGGACACCCCACAACGGAATTATTGTTGGAGTTAGAAAACGACAGAAATAATTTTTTATAAAAATAAGGACAAAAGTTTTACCGTTAACTGTTAAAATACCTGGTGATAAAAGTACAGTAATACGCGTGGTTGCATAGTAGCACACGGTATTGTACAGTATATTTGATTATTGATGCTTACGTGAGAAGTTACTCAACTTTATTCAATTATTGCCACAATAATTGCTGCATAGTATCTCACATTATTGATTCAATTATTGTTACAATATTTTATATTATTAAATTAATAATTGAGACGACAAAGTTATTCATAGTATTATTTGCATTATTGACAATGTCTAGAAAGTTCTGTCGAGAAAAGGGGTTTGATCACCTAATTGCGCGTCAATAAGGAGAAGTCCTTATTAGAAAGCCCCCTCTTTCTTGAGAATGATCTAGTTGTTAATATTGTGAGCTTATAATATAATTTTTGAATAATTATTATGTTGTAGATATTGGTTCAATTTTGTTATAAATGAAGGAATTTAGAATGAAATAGTTGTTAAAAGTTTGACAATTATTTTCTCCTATAAAATATTCATTCAAATATATTATTATAATATTATAAATTTTTTTATAATTTAAAAGATAATATTATTATAATAATATATAATTATTAGTATGTGAGTAAAAGTGGAGTAAAGGTTATCATTTTGGTTTTGAATTCTTTCGTGCACATTTTTCTCTTCTGCGTATTTTTTCTAAGTTGATTGGTGGGCAAAATAGTTCTCCTGCAAATGAATTCTTTGTTGCCAAATTTGTGGGCCCCAACCTTGGAAAATAAGGAAGTTAGGCTTGGAAAGCAAAGAAAAAAAGTTAGGCGGAGAGAAAATTTTTGCAAGGTTAGGCAGAATACTTTGTTTTTCCTCCGAGGATTACACTATAAATAGGGGGTAATCTCTCATTCCTCAACACACCATTACAATATCAGAAATTCTTATTCTATAGTATTGTGTGTATTTTTTTTGAGTATAAAGATACTTTAAGTGTAACTTTTTGTGCAAGACTTTCTCATAATAATATCCGATATTCCAGACAAATTCAGTTTCTACTAAGGTAAATGATATTATTTTATTGCAATACTCGTAAGAAATATTATTTTCTTTCGTACTTCATATTATGTAAGGGATATTATTTCATTTCATATTCCTAAATTTAAACTTACTGTGGTAAGTATTGCTTCCATACTCCTTGAAATTAGTAAAATATCTTTAAAATTTGCGATTCGTCTAGTATCATTTTACAAAGATATTTTTTTGAACATTCTTGTTAAATTTTAATTTTTTCATGTCGGGGTACTATTCACGAAGTATTATTCACGAAATACTATTCACAGGATACTATTTACTCGGGTACTATTCACCCGGGTACTATTCATGACAAAATTAATTTCTTTTCTGTCCGAATTATTTTTACATGAATATTATTCTTGAATTTTACTCCACAAAGCAGTTATCATGTTGACAATTTGAACATTCTTAAACTCTGAATAAATTGAATTATAAATCTTTAATATTTATCCTTGATCTCATTTGATTGAATTCTTATATCATTGTCATCATCCTCATGCTTATATTATGATGAAAGTCATCTTTGGCCCGTAGTGCATAGATGGACTGTTGATTGGTATGATTATGACCAGAAATTATGTATCGGTATAATCATGACCTGTAATATTACAAATGATATGGTAAAAGTTCTCATTGGCCCGTAGTGTATTGATGGACAGTTATTGGCATGATCATGACCATTGGTGATAATAACGAATATTATTGACCCGTAGTGAATGGATAATTCATGGATGTGATACTTGTAAGACCCCAACTTTTATAAATAAAGATGAATTTTTTATAAATATCATTTTTGAATATTATGGAGTTAATTTGATATAATGTTATAGTTGTGGGTAATATTTATAAATTTTACAAAGTACGCAAGTTGTTATATAATATTCGATTGGTCGGGGAATATTCGTTTTAACAGAAAATATTCGTACAACGACACAATCATTGGTGGACCCCACAACGGAATTATTGTCAGATTGAGAAAACGACAAAAATATTTTATTAAAAATAACGGCAGAAGTTTTACCATTGATACTGTTGAACTACTCGGTAGTAAAAGTACAGTAATACGTGTGGTTGCATAGTAGCACACGGTATTGATTATTAATACTTATGTGAGAAGTCACTCAGTTTGATTCAATTATTGTTAGTTAATAATATGAATTATTTAGCGATAATGACGTTTTGTTTTATTCGTATTATTAACGTAATAAAACAGAAACATCTTTTTATATAAAACAGAATACTTTATTAAAGTTATTCTATAAATAGAATATATTATATTTTATTTCAAAGATTTTTCTTTAAATATGGACCGTCAGATTAAAGTAATCAATCTGGACCGTTCATGGATTAGTTATTATGCATTCTATTTTTCTATAAATAGCAGCTCATTCCTTCATTATTTCTTACGAATTCACTGAACTCTAGAGAGAGAAGAAGAGTATTCTGCTACTTAACTACTTCCTTATTTCAACTCTTCTTTAAAACGGTAAGGGGTGTTATTCTTTCTTATTCATGAAGAGAACTGTTGTTATTCCATTTCTTATTATTCTGTTGGAATAACCTGTATACGCGGTTTACCCTATACTTGGTGACATTCTTCTATTATTCTGTTGGAACATCCTGTCTATGTGTTTTACACTGAACCTGGTTCCGTCTTTATTATTATTCTGTTGGAACATCCTGTCTGTGTGTTTTACACCGGACCTGGTTCCGTCTTTATTATTATTCTGTTGAAACATCCTGTCTGTGTGTTTTACACCAGACCTGGTTCCGTCTTTATTATTATTCTGTTTGAATATCCTGTCTGTGCGTTTTATGCCGGACCTGGTTCCATTATTTATTATTCTGTTGGAATAACCTGTCTGTGCGGTCTATCGCATGCATGGTGATTTCTTTTGTTATTCCATTCTTTATTATACTCAGTTGGTTAAGTTTTGACTTCTATACTCCATGAAATTTGTGGAATATCCTTGATAATTACGGTTCATCCAGTATCTTTTCATGAAAATATTCTTCTAAGCATTCTTGAATTTTACTCCACAAAGCCGTATCATGTTGATAATTTGGACGTTGTTAATTCTTGGATAAATTAATTCTTGAACTTGTTTTATTGAATTCTTATATCATTGTCATCATCCTCATGTTTATAAAATGTTGAAAGTCATCTGTGGCCTGTAGTGCATAGATGGACTTGGTATGATTATGACCAGGGATTATTCGGTATAATCATGACCGTAATGTTACAAATGATGTGGTAAAAGTCTTCATTGGCCCGTAGTGCATTGATGGACAGTTGTTGGCATGATCATGACCATTAATGAATACACGAATATCCTTGGCCGTAGTGCAGGGGTGATTCGATGATGTGGATTATTTTATTAAGCTGAGTCCCAGCGATAACAGTGTTGAAAAACCTTTTAAATCATAAAAGATAGTAGAGTTTATTTTCTACTTGACTCTTTTAATGGATTGCTTGTTCCGCAGCAGTTAAACTTGATGTCTATTATATTTTATCAGTTTAACATTGTTGAAGGCTAATGATAATTTATTCTGCATTATCTTAGTCATAATATTTCTTACTGGGCTAGTTGAGCTCACCCTTTCTTTCACTGTTCTCTTCAGGAAATGAGAACGTAGCTGGGGCAAGTCGGGAAACGGAGTGATGGTCCGAATGATAGTATTAGTTAGTAGTCCTCACTATTCTATGTAATAGTGTGTTAATAAATGTAATGAGGACTCCTTTTGAGTATGAATACTCTCTAGAAGATAATATTTGTATTCAAACTCACAGTTTATGTTTTGTCGTATTGTACACGACAGTTGTATTAGTAAGTTGTATTTGTATTCTGTACTATGTATCTGACGACCCAAGATGGGTGATGTATACCTAATTTTTGGGGCGTCACAGTTGGTATCAAAGCTTAGGGATATGATCCCTGGCTAAGATGTGAGAATAGAACTAGGAGGGGAGAGACGGGGAATTCCTTCGCTAGTGTGACCTACCTAAGTTTATTTGCATGGTATTTAATTGGTCGGTCAGAATATAAGGATAATATATGATATATCAATTAACTTTTATTTTGTGGCAGTATCTGAAAATGGCATCCGAGAATGTTGAGAATAGCAATGGAGCACAGGTGACTGTGGATTCACCACATATCAATAATCAGGATAATGTGCAGCAGGAAGGTGACAATCCTCATGCAAACAACAACACTGACCAGATGATAAATGATGGAATGTTCAGAAACTTTATGCAGTTCATGCAACAGCAGGCGAGAGCGGCTCTTGTCCAAAATATAGGTGGAAACACTGAAAACTCTCGGACGGTCACCGCTAAACAGTTCAAGGAGCTGGGACCACCAGAGTTTAAGGGAGAGCCAAAACCACTTATAGCGGAAACATGGATAAAGCAGATTACCAAGATATTTGATGTCTTGGGATGCTCCGAGGAGCAAAAGGTTCCCTTTGCCGCCTTTATGTTGCGAGGAGAGGCAGATTACTGGTGGGAATCGATTAAGCGTACTCAACCTGTCGCACTGAAGATGTCTTGGGAGAAGTTCCAAGAGCTGTTCAATGACAAATACTTTCTCGAAAGTGTTCGTCACATGAAGGAGGTGGAGTTCATCAAATTGGAGCAGAATAATATGACCGTATCGCAGTATGAGGCTAAATTTGCTGAGTTATCCCGGTTTGCGTCCCACTTGGTGGATAATGAAGAGCGAATGACGCGAATATTTTTGCGAGGTTTGAAACCTGAGATACGTCAACATCTTATTTCTCATAAACTATGTTTGTATTCAGATGTTGTGAATAGGGCTCAGTTAGTGGAGCGCGATAACGAGTCAACGCAACCAAAAGAGAGCAGTCAACAAAATGATAATACTAGTGAGAACAGTCATCGAAGCGGTGACAACAAGCGTGGAGGGAATCAACAGGCCAGAAATGGTAATCACTTCGGTGGTAATCAGGACCAAAACAATAAGAATGGTCATTTCAAGAAGAGGAGATTCAACAATGATGAAAGGACGTCAGCACCAGCACCCGTTGTTAAGGAAGGAGAACGACCACTTATCATATGTTTCAAATGCGGAGGGGAGGGGCACATCAGTCCAAACTGCGCGATGCCGTCTAAAGCATGTTATAATTGTGGGAGAGAAGGTCATTTAGCTCGATTTTGTCGTTTACCAAAAACAAGTTCAGCCAAGATGGAGACACCAAAGGCCGTCCCAGAAAAGTCAAAACCGGTAGTGCAAGGGAGAGCGTTTGTTGTGACCTCCCAGAAAGCAAGGAACCCGAATGAGGTCATCACGAGTAAGCTTATCATAAACTCTAACGAAATCTATACTTTATTTGATACCGGTTCTACCTATTCTTTTATTTCTCCTACTTGCGCTCATCGATTAAATTTGATTCTGGAGAAATTAGACTTTGACTTATCTGTTGAAACTCCATTGGGAGAAACCTTCATTACATCCACGGTTTATAAGTCTTGTTTGGTTCAAGTTGGTACCCACACATTACCTGTCGATTTGATTTCATTAAAAATACTTGCATTTGACGTGATTCTAGGGATTGATTGGTTAACTACTCATCATGCAAAAATTGATTATTTTCGTAAGGTTGTTAGCTTTCATATTCTTAATCGACCTATTATGCGAATTCAAACAACCAAACCATTAAAATCAATCGCTGTCATCTCAAGCCATAAAGTTATTTGTTTATTGAAAAACGGATGTCAAGCTTTCTTAGCTCATGTCACGGATCTAAACAAAAATACGTCAGTTTTGAATGATATTTCTATTGTTAATAAATTCCCTGACGTATTCCCTGAAGAACTTCCTGGCCTACCCCTAGAGCGTGAAATTGAATTTTGTATCGACCTTGAACCCGGTACAAAACCCATTTCCAAAGTCCCATATCGAATGGCTCCTATTGAACTTCAGGAGTTAAAGATCCAACTGCAGGAATTGTTAGATATTGGCTTTATTCGTCCTGGTACTTCTCCTTGGGGTGCTCCTGTGCTATTCGTGAAGAAGAAAGATGGAAGTATGCGACTTTGTATTGATTATCGGGAGTTGAATCATGTCACCATCAAAAATAGGTACCCATTGCCACGTATTGATGACCTGTTTGACCAGTTGCAAGGAGCACAATTCTTTTCAAAGATCGATCTTCGTTCTGGATATCATCAGCTAAAGGTTAGAACTGAGGATATTCCAAAGACGACTTTCAGAACTCGGTACGGGCATTATGAATTCCTAGTCATGTCCTTTGGATTGACTAATGCTCTTGCTGCCTTCATGGATATGATGAACCGGGTATTCAAGGAAAATTTGGATCACTTTGTGGTCGTCTTTATTGATGACATCCTTATTTATTCCAAAAGCCATGAAGATCATGAGCAACACTTGAGGCTGGTACTCCAAAAGCTTCGTGAATACAAGCTTTATGCCAAGTTGAAAAAATACGAGTTCTGGTTGGAGGAGGTAGCATTCCTTGGGCACGTAGTTTCAAGTCGTGGAATATCGGTTGACCCGGCAAAGATTGAAGCTATTCAAAGCTGGGAGCAACCTAAATCAGTAACCGAAGTACGTAGCTTTCTTGGTTTAGCTGGTTATTATCGGAGATTTGTGGAAGGATTTTCTCGAATCGCTACTCCATTAACTCAGCTGACTCGGAAAGATACGAAGTTCGGTTGGAGCAAAGAATGTGAGAAGAGTTTTCAAGAACTCAAGAGGAGACTCATTTCAGCACCTGTTCTAACAATACCATCTGGCTCGGAGGGATTTGTTATCTACAGTGATGCTTCGAGCAAAGGGTTGGGATGCGTTCTCATGCAACATGGAAAAGTCATAGCCTATGCATCAAGACAACTCAAGGAATATGAGAGGAATTATCCTACTCATGATCTAGAGTTGGCAGCTGTTGTCTTTGCACTTAAAATTTGGAGGCATTACTTGTATGGGGAGAAGGTGGAGATCTTTACGGATCATAAAAGCCTCAAATATTTCTTCACTCAAAAGGAACTCAACATGCGACAACGACGTTGGCTTGAACTGTTGAAAGATTATGATCATACCATTCAATACCATCCTGAAAAAGCGAACGTGGTAGCTGACGCATTGAATAGAAAATCATATGCAAGTACGAGTGCGATATTGTCAACACAAAGGCCCATTTTGTGTGACTTGCAAATGATGGAGATAGAGTTAAAGACTCCAGGGACCCATGTGATGATGACGAATATACGAGTAGAACCAACTTTAATCGATAAAGTTAAAGCTGCTCAAGCTACAGACCTGGAGCTGATGCGTATGAGGAAGAAAGTGCAAGAAGGTGCTATGCCGGAAGCAAGAATCGATGAAGAAGGAATACTTCGAGTCAACTCCAGACTTTGTATTCCTAACAACCCTGATTTAAAGTATGAAATCATGATGGAGGCGCACAACACACCGTTTGCAATCCATCATGGAAGTACCAAAATGTATCATGATCTTCGTCATACATTTTGGTGGAGCAATATGAAGAGAGAGATATCGTTGTTTATCTCAAGGTGTTTAACTTGTCAACGAGTCAAAGCGGAGCATCAAGTACCAAAAGGTCCATTGCAACCACTTGAAATTCTAAAATGGAAGTGGGAGCACATTACCATGGATTTCGTTACCGGTCTTCCTAGGGTTTCTCAAGGTATTGATGCGATTTGGGTCATTGTTGATAGATTGACCAAGTCTGCTCATTTCTTACTGATACGAGAAACATATACACTTGAACGTCTTGCTCGTATGTACATAAACGAGATTGTAAGACTGCATGGTATGCCAGTTTCCATAGTTTCTGACCGAGACCCAAGATTCACTTCACGATTTTGGGTTAGTTTACAAAAAGCTATGGGCACGAATTTATGATTTAGTTCAGCATATCATCCTCAGACGGACGGACAATCAGAGAGGACTATTCAAACTCTTGAAGATCTATTAAGACTCTGTGTCCTTGATTTTAAGGGAAGTTGGGACAAGTTCTTACCATTGGTGGAGTTTTCTTACAACAACAGTTATCAAACAAGTATTTGCATGGCTCCATTCGAAGCATTGTATGGAAGAAAATGTCGTTCTCCAGTATGCTAGGATGAGGTGGGTGAAGCAACGTTGTTGGGACCAGAGTTGGTACGTATGACTACAGAAAAGATTCAAACGATCCGACAACGTATAAAATCCTCACAAGATCGACAAAAGAGTTATGCTAATCTTCATCGAAAGGACGTGGAATTTGATGTAGGAGATCATGTGTTCTTACGTGTTGCTCCATGGAAAGGAGTTACGAGATTTGGAAAGAGAGGAAAGCTCAATCCTCGATTCATCGGTCCATTTTTAATCCTCGATCGAGTAGGAACTGTGGCTTATAGACTCGCTTTACCGCCAAGTATGTCTCGTGTTCATAACGTTTTTCACATATCCATGTTACGTAAATATGTGGAAGACCCGAACCACATTATTGAGTTAGAACCAAACGAAATAGCGGAGGATTTGACGTATGAAGAAGTTCTTGTTCAAATCTTGGATAAGAAGGAACATATTCTACGCTCCAAGGTTATACCTCAAGTCAAAGATTTGTGGAGAAACCACGATGTTGAGGAAATGACTTGGGAGTTAGAATCTGAAATGAAATCAAGGTATCCTTACCTCTTCGACATACCAGGTACGTACCCTAATTTCGAGGGCGAAATTTCATAAGAAGGGGAGGTTGTAAGACCCCAACTTTTATAAATAAAGATGAATTTTCTATAAATATCATTTTTGAATATTATGGAGTTAATTTGATATAATGTTATAGCTGTGGGTAATATTTATAAATTTTACAAAGTACGCAAGTTGTTATATAATATTCGATTGGTCGGGGAATATTCGTTTTAACAGGAAATATTCGTACAACGGCACAATCATTGGTGGACCCCACAACGGAATTATTGTCGGATTGAGAAAACGACAAAAATATTTTATTAAAAATAACGGCGGAAGTTTTACCATTGATACTGTTGAACTACTCGGTAGTAAAAGTACAGTAATACGTGTGGTTGCATAGTAGCACACGGTATTGATTATTAATACTTATGTGAGAAGTCATTCAGTTTGATTCAATTATTGTCAGTTAATAATATGAATTATTTAGCGATAAGGACGTTTTGTTTTATTCGTATTATTAACGTAATAAAACAGAAACATCTTTATATATAAAATAGAATACTTTATTAAAGTTATTCTATAAATAGAATATATTATATTTTATTTAAAAGATTTTTCTTTAAATATGGACCGTCAGATTAAAGTAATCAATCTGGACCGTTCATGGATTAGTTACTATGCATTCTATTTTTCTATAAATAGCAGCTCATTCCTTCATTATTTCTTACGAGTTCACTGAACTCTAGAGAGAGAAACTATAGAGATAAACTATAGAGAGAGAGAGAAGAAGAGTATTCTGCTACTTAACTACTTCCTTATTTCATCTCTTCTTTAAAACGGTAAGGGGTGTTATTCTTTCTTATTCATGAAGAGAACTGTTGTTATTCCATTTCTTATTATTCTGTTGGAATAACCTGTATACGCGGTCTACCCTATACTTGGTGACATTCTTCTGTTATTCTGTTGGAACATCCTGTCTGTGTATTTTACACTGGACCTGGTTCCGTCTTTATTATTATTCTGTTGAAACATCCTGTCTGTGTGTTTTACACCAGACCTGATTCCGTCTTTATTATTATTATTATTCACGGAACCAACAGAATAATAATAAAAACGGAACCAGGTCCGGTGTAAAATACACAGACAGGATGTTCCAACAGAATAATAATAAAGACAGAACCAGGTCCGGTGGAAAACACACAGATAGGATGTTCCAACAGAATAACAGAAGAATGTCACCAAGTATAAGGTAGACCGCGTATACAAGTTATTCTAACATAATAATAAGAAATGGAATAACAACAGTTCTCTTCATGAATAAGAAAGAATAACACCCCTTACCATTTTAAAGAAGAGCTGAAATAAGGAAGTAGTTAAGTAGTAGAATACTCTTCTTCTCTCTCTCTATAGTTTCTCTATCTAGAGTTCAGTGAATTCGTAAGAAATAATGAATGAATAAGCTGCTATTTATAGAAAAATAGAATGCATAGTAACTAATCCATGAACGGTCCAGATTGGTTACTTTAATCTGACGGTCCATATTTAAAGAAAAATCTTTTAAATAAAATATAATATATTCTATTTATAGAATAACTTTAATAAAGTATTCTGTTTTATATAAAAAGATGTTTCTGTTTTATTACGTTAATAATACGAATAAAACAAAACGTCATTATCGCTAAATAATTCATATTATTAACTGACAATAATTGAATCAAACTGAGTGACTTCTCACATAAGCATTAATAATCAATACTGTGTGCTACTATGCAACCACACGTATTACTGTACTTTTACTACCGGGTAGTTCAACAATAACAATGGTAAAACTTCCGCCGTTATTTTTAATAAAATATTTCTGTCGTTTTTTCAATCCGACAATAATTTCGTTGTGGGATCCACCAATGATTGTGTCGTTGTACAAATATTTTCTGTTAAAACGAATATTCTCCGACCAATCGAATATTATATAACAACTTGCGTACTTTGTAAAATTTATAAATATTACCCACAACTATAATATTATATCAAATTAACTCCATAATATTCAAAAATGATATTTATAGAAAATTCATCTTTATTTATAAAAATTGGGGTCTTACAAAATAACTAATGATTGAATTATATATTGCATGTTCTTTCAATCAAGTTTTAAGCTAAATATTTGAAAGTATTATTGTAGTTTTATTTAGTTATGATTATGGGAAAATAATTATTTTAATTTTATTTAAGATTGTAATGAAATTCTATATTAGCATTTATATTGACAAAATTTACTTGAAATTATAATCCGAACAGAATTATGAAACTCAAGTTTTAATTTAATTATGACAATTAGTTAGGAATGAATTCACTATAATTAATTTTCAACTAATGTTACAGTTATTATGTTTCAAATTCACATATATTATTAATACAATTAATCATGTGATTGGATAAAATTTTAAGTTTTAATGAATTAAATTAGCTAGGATATTAATTTAATAATAAATTTCACGACTAATATTAATATAATTAAATTGCACATATGTTAAAAGCTATTTTTGACATCTTAATATTTTAATAAAATAGTAGCAATAAAATTATTCTATACAAATATATTAAGATTTATAAACTAAATAAAACTATTAAAAAAAACATATGTAGTAATTATTGATGGATAACATGTAGTAATTATTCAGATTTGTAGAGTATTTATACTAATTTGAATAGAAAAGAAAAATATTTTCTTTTTTTCTTATTCCTCTTAGAGATAGGAATATTTTTAAATTTGAATAATATTTAATTAATACAGATTTAGATAATACTTATGTTAATATAAATTAAAAAAACTAAACTAATAATTGGTGAAATTAAAAAAACTAAACCAAATTTATTTTTAATTATATAGTTAATTGATAGTTGATAGGTGAGCATAAAATTGAAGAAAGATGAAATGGATCGGGTGGGACTGGAGTAACAGAAATTGGTTCTTATGCTTTCATCCCTCTCCTTGTATTTTAATATTTATAAATCAGATTTTGAAGGAAAATAGAAAAGTCAAAAGAAAACTAAAACAGTGTAAACTTTAAAGTAAGATTCCATTTAGTATATATATATATATATATATGACTGCTACTTTTTAAAATTTCATAAACTTTTATTTAGCCAATAGTGCTACTTTTTAGACTTTTATGAGTTTATAAAAATTTTGACCAACTTAAACACCTTGAAATTATTTTCATTATGCTTTCACGTCAACACCACGTTAGCAAACCATTTTGGATAATCAATCTCGAATATAAAATTAGTTGCCAACAACTTGGTTATTTCATCGTCAATAACTTTTTGCCGCTCCAGGGTAAAATTTATTCTCTTTTGTTGAATAGGCTTTCAGGCAAGATTCACGATGAGACGATGTACAACCACTAACTTGTGCCCGACATGTCACTGGGTACCCAACAAAGATATCTACATAGAATCGAAGAAGGTCCACCAAACTTGTTCGAAGAGGTTCTCCCAGTCTCGATCCGAACTTAACCATTTTCGTCGAGTTTCCCGGAATCAACCCCACTTCTTCTGTCTCTTCGGCGGGGAAAGCAAGGGGATCGGTAGCACCTTCAGTAAATGGCTCAGCTTCGAACTTCATTGTTTGTCGTTGTCTACTGACCCTGACTCCATATGATATCAATGTATTACGTGTTGGGACCAAAAATAATCTATATCCCAGGAATTACTTTTCCGTCTTTGTGTAATTAAATATGAAATCAACAAACCAATTATGAGAACAAAAATAACAAATAACCATCCACAAGCAAGACACCAAATTTAAGTGGAAAATCCTCTAAAATTAAGAGATAAAAACCACGGGTCAAACTCCGAATATCCACTATATCACTAATAATGGGCTTACAATAATTCTCTCAAGTTTTATGCCCTAAAACTTGAGGTTACACAATAAATTGAGATAGTACAAATTTATCTTTAATTAGGTTGAGAAACTTAATTAACTTCACCACCCAAAAACACCCCCACCAATAAAGTCTTCAAGCTTTTAATTGAACGGAGATGATGGCGGATACCCACGAAGAACAAACTGTAATTCTCTCAATTTATTCTTTTGGTACCTTCTTGCTACCAAGCTTCTCTCTCTCATGTATAAAATAAGACTCCCTCATAGCCTTATTTATAGTACTCTTCCTAATCCATTCCTATTATGAATTAGAAACAATTTATTCTCCTAATCAAATTAGGAATCACATCTCCTTGTCTTGGTCACCAACCAATCTAACAAGTAAATCCTTTTTAATTTCAACTTGGATTCCTTTCATGGAATCTCCAATTCCAATATTGCTTCCATTAACCCAATTTCTAATTGGATTAATATAAAGTAACACTACAAGAAAAAAGCTTACGTCTGACGAAATATTCCCTCGGAAATAAGCCTATTCAGTCGGAACTAGACTATTTTCGACGGAAGTTTCCGTCGGACCTTCGGTCGTATATATACGCGTCGAAGATAAGATCCGTCAAAAACTCCGTCGGACCTGTAATATCTTCGACGACCTTATCTCCGACGAAAATGCGTCGAAAATAACGTATTTACGACTGATTAAATAGGACGAAACTTTTTGTCGAGTATAATATTTCTTATTTTCGACGGATTATTTCCTTTGAAATAAGGTATTTTCGATTGAATATTAATATAAACTGGTATTTATATAAAATGGTTGTTTATTAATTCCGACGAACTTTGCGTCGGAGATAACGTAGTTCCGACGGATATATTCCCTCGGAATTAACTCAGCCCCGACTGAAAATTAAAATATAACAATATTTAGTAAAAAATGAGTGATTATGAAATACGACAGAATGTCCGTCGGAATTACCTTATTCCGTCAGAAGTAACTGTATTTTTTTTAAAATACAGATTTGAAAAGTTCAGTTTCTAGGTGTTTAAACCCATTTATGTACCTGTAACCTGTCACAACCCAATACACAGTAATATAAACCTGTATCTCACATTCAAATATTCAATGTAATGCTAAAACGTAATATCCACCAAAACGTAATATCCAACTCATTATCATTCACATACATTCACATTCACATTCAAATATCTACCAAAACGTAATCTTCAACTTATTATCAACACTACTGAGCTAACCAATTACAAATATAAGCTAATGTTCCATAAATGATAAATAATATAATTGACAATACTTGTACAGACGCAATTAGACACTACAATATATACAAATGTTCTACAATAACATGAATACAAATGAACTATAAACTAGTAAAAGTATCATCATCGGGCGGAGGTGAACGACGCTGCTCTGGTGTATGGAAATCAGAGTCGAGCGTCCGCTCGTCATCGCCAGTCTGCTCGCCATCACCACCCTATTGATAGAATCAAAAATATAAATCATTAGTCCGTATATATATATATATATATATATATATATATGAGAATTAACAAGCTAGCTAGCCTTAATTAAAAAAACATAAACAATAAGAATACTTGAGTAGGTGGGGGCAGACGAAAAGCCTCCTCCAAGAGGGTAATCACCATCCGAAGCATCTCGGTGCTCCAAGCGTCGAACTGCTCCCGTGGTAATCCTGTACTCTCTGCAGAGGCCCCTGCTATAATATCCTGAGCAATCTGGTGAAGACGAGAATTGGAAGGCAACTACTGACGCTGAAAGACCGAGTCGGTACGGAACCTATCCGACACGGCCCCTATCAGCTGCCGAAAGATATCGTCATCCAAGCCAGCGCCCGAATGAGATGGTCCGACATGTGCTCTCGGGCGCTAGCACTGGCTGGAGCCTATAAAGAGATACAAATTCAACACTCGATATCTGCCGGATAATTTATATAATATGACAAATTCAGATAATTTTGTGAAACATAATAAAATATTACCTCCAGGAAGTGTATATGCGGGTAACCTCGACAGACCCAACACTCAATATCTGCCGGTACTGCTAGTAGGGGGATCCTGAGACGCGATCCATAGTCTCAGCTCCTTATCCCGATCTAATACTATATCGGGAAGAGGGGTGGCAGAATCTAACGGCTCAGAACCCCTCTTAATAGCCTCCAGCTCAGCTATACGCTCGTCCCGAAGCCTCTGAAATTGGTCCTGTAATGTATTCCGTATACGTATGTTAATTATATCATTTTATTTACGATTGAATATTTTTAAAAGTTAAGTAGTAAAATAAGTTTTACCCGTATAGCTAAAGCTGTCTGAGACAAAGCATGCTCGTCCTTAGGCGTGTGGGCTCGATCCCAAAACTCTAGAATGGTAGGATCTCGGTCCAAGGTCCTCCCCAATGCCTAATAAAAACATTCATAAAATAGGTATTATGTATTTGTGTGAGAACTTGATACCTAAATAACTAAATACAACGCACTTACCGTCTTCGCCTCCTCGAACGACTGAGAACCAGTGGTGTGTACTATCTAGAGCTGACCACGGTTCTTCTTCGCCTGCTCAAATTTTTTCTTGAAGTCATCAGCCTCCCAGTGCGCGCACATAGCCTCCCAGGCTAAATCGGAGACTATGTGAGGCTGATGATCTCTGATGGTGATCCCGGGCTGGTCCTTAACTGTCCGAGCTGCCCTTTGTCATATCTCATACAGCCAGCCAGAGTAATTCGCAGCAACATGATGCTCAATCACATTGTCGCCAGCTGACTGAGAGATGCTCGGGTCAAATCGATAATAAACCTATAATAAAAGTTTATTTAAAATTAGGAACAATTGAAGAGGGCATCCTAATACAACTATGTAGTAATTAATATAATATTCTTAACTTACGTTGAACTCCCGCAAGACGGTCTGCATAAAAGTGGCATCGTACCCCGCATACTGACTGAACCGCATGCAACCTCTCGGGAGATGCGTCAAACAGATCGCGTGTAGGGTGTGCTTAGCCACCGGGTCTAGTATACTACAGAAAAAGTATAACAATATGTGAATTGTGTTTTACAATATCTGAAATTAATATTACCAATATATTAACACTTACTGCTGGGAAGCGACATCCACCGGTACTGTAAGTGGCACTGCCGGCGGACGAACAAAGATATCGAGGTTCGTCCCTCGGTGTCGTCGACGAGGTGCATCTGTAATAATTTTATTTAACTGAATCAATAAACATTGTATCTAATGCAGCTTGAGATATATTTGAATCCTAGACTCGATAAGTACTTACTCGTGCCTGAAGAAGAGCCTCCATCGTGGCTACCGTCTCCAGTACCGAATCGCCCACCACCTCGGCGACCTCCACCGCTATGTCTAGCCATGAATATCCTACTGCAATAACAAAACATTGGTAGATTATGAATATTAAGGTTTAACAATATGTGGTATGTATTAATATGAATGCTCATTTCCAATTACGCACGTCTTCGAACCCATCAGAATCAACGTGTATATCATTCTCGGATTCGGTATCTTCCTCATCCTCAGTTTCGACATCAGTTTCGTCATCGTTATCATCCTCAATGACTACATAATCATTCATTTGTATGTTTGCCTCGACATCCTCATCGTCAGGTACGTCAATGACATCAGTACTCGCCACATCTTCAGCATGGAACACTACGGCCAAAGGTTTGCTAACATCTTCTTGCAACGCCTCATCCATACCAAACATGTTATCAGCATTAAATGAACGTGTTTTAGTAGTGACTACTGTGTACCAGGGGCTATGAGTATTTACGACATTTGGAGCGTAATACACTTGAGTCGCTTGACTTGCTAACATGAACATGTCATGAGACTGTAACACCGACTTGATATCCACGGTTGTGATCCTATTACGATCAACTTTAACCCCCTTTTCAGTATCAAACTAGCTACACTTAAATGTAACTACCTTTTTTCCCCCGTGATAATTAAGCACAACCACATCTTGCAAACGACCATAGTAATTGGACTCAGAATCTTGGTAGCAGCTTCCTAACACCACAACCCCAGAATTAACTGATGTGAGTTCATTCAAGTCATCTACTCTAAATCTGTACCCATTCACGATGCAACCAGGAAAAGAACTAACAACTTTGTAAGGTCCTTAGATGGCATCTATAAAACGCGTATAAGTGTTCTCCGCTTCAACCCTTTTCTTAAACCACTGTTGGAAATTAGCTATAGTGAATGTTTCCAATTCTGCTGCAGTAAAAGTTGGGTTAGAAGCATATGCTTCCTCTTCGAATGAACTGCGAAATTAGTAAAATGTCTTTAACATATATAGATGACTACACTTGTAAATGCTACTACATACCGCGAATAAGCTAAGACTTACGTGATGTATGATGATACTTTGGGCATATTTAGAAGCACATATGTAGATACAATCTTCAACTCTTTGTCGCTTAAGTAAGTCAGCGTCTCATGGCCAAAGGGTTTAGCCGGATATGTGAATACAACTAACTCATCATCGGCATGAGTCATTGGACCAACAACCTCATTCCTTCCTAAACGGTTGTGCTTCGTTGAGACAACATCGTCAAAATACAATGAATATAAGTTGACAAGCTCTTCCTCTGTATAGCGTTCAGCAATAGAACTCTCGACACGTGCTTTGTTCTTGACTTTTTGTTTTAATCGACGCATATACCTAAGATAAATATACCGACAAATTAAAGTATTATTAATTTGAGCAGGATATAGCAATTAGCAGTTTATATTACCTCTCAAAAGGATACATCCACCGATATTGCACCGGTCCTCCAAGTTTGAGTTCATGCGGTAGATGAATAGGCAGATGTTCCATCGAGTCAAATTTCGAGCTTGCAAATGGTAAGCACAATATTCTTCTCCATCTGCTCGATATCACTGTACTTGATTACAGTTGAACAAATATCTCGAAAGAAATTTGAAAGTTCGGTCAATGCATCCAGAACTTTTCTAGGTAATATCTCACGAAATGCAATTGGGATCAACTTCTGCATGAATACATGACAATCGTGCCTCTTGAATCCAAACATTTTCAATTGCTCAACCTTACAACAACGTGTTATGTTCGACGCATATCCATCTGGGAGCTTCAACCCACTAACCTATTTACACACGTCTTCAACTTGTTGCTTAGTAAGACAGAATGGAGCTTTAGGTTTTGTAGTATTAGGGCGAAGCCACAATTCTGGCCTAATGTTTAATGCCTCCAAATCTTTTTGAGCATTGTCATTGTCTTTGGTCTTACCACTCGCATCTAACACGGTGTAAAACAAGTTCTCGAACACATTCTTTTTGGTATGCATGACGTCTATACAATGACGAACTAAAAGTGTGCCCCAATACGGCAACTCAAACCATATAGGCAAGTGTGTCCAATTATGCGTCTTCCCGTATCTGGATGTTCTCAATTTACTGTGTTCCTTCCCCGGTAAAGAAAAATCAAGCTGGTTCAACAAACCCAACACCTCACTACCCGATAACCGACCAGTAACCCCCTTCTTCTCTATCTTTCTGTTGAACTGTGCAGACATCTTTCTGTAATTGTGATCAAGAGGCAAGAATCTATGAGCAGTTCCAAAGAAACTACATTTCCGCCCATGCTGCAACTGGTTGCCTTGTACATCCCCGATACACACAGGACATGACAGTTTTCCGTGAGTTGACCAACCACTAACCATCCCAAGAGCCGGAAAGTCAGTGATAATCCATAACATGGCTGCCTTCATCACAAATTTTTCGCATATCGATTTATCATGCGTCTGGACCCCTGTCTCCCACAACATCATTAGTTCATCCACTAACAGTCGAAGGTACACATTAAGGTCTTTTGTAGGACTTTTATCCCCCGAAATGAGTAAAGTCAAAAATAAATACGGATCCTTCATTCACATTACCGGTGGAAGATTATAAGCGACCATAATGACTGGCCAAACTGAGTACGGCTGGCTAAAATTATTAAAAGGGCAAAATCCATCAGTAGACATGCCAAACCTAACATTCCTAACTTCTTCCGCAAACTCAGGATAATTTGCATCAAATCTCTTCCATTCATCTCCATCCACTGGGTGAGTCAGCTGACCAGGCACGACATCCCTTGTTCGATGCCAACTCATATGTTGAGCCGTATGAGACGACATGAATAGCCGCTGAAGTCTCGGCGCAAGTGGAAAGTACCATAAGATTTTCCTGGGAACATGTTTCTCCTCCCCCCCTCCCCCGTTTTGTAACCTTGTAGCGCGGTAAGCTACATATATCACACTGTCCCTTATCTCTGTCCTCCCCATAGTATAACATGCAATCCTGCTCACAAGCATCGACTTTCTGATACCCCATATTTAACCCCTTGATCATCTTTTTCACTTCGTAATAATTCGCAGGAAGAGTATGATCCTTGGGTAAGAACTGTCCAATTATAGCAAGCAAATCGTTGAAACCTCTCTTACTACAGTCGTGCTCATTCTTGAAGTGTAAGAGCTTCGTCACTGCAGAAAGCTTGGTGTCCGTATCATTTCTCGAATACAACGCGACCCCAGAAGCAGATAGCAACTTGTAAAATGCAGATGCTTTATCATTTGGCACTTGCTTCGCACTGCTTGAAGAAGGTTCATTTTCAGCCCAGTCAAAATTAGTAGGGCCATAAGCATCGACCAACATCTCAACTGGATCATAGTTTTCGACTTATGAATCCCGTGGAATTGGTTGTTCCACAATATTTTCAATCACTTCTAATTCCCCGTGATGAGTCCATACGAAGTACCCATCCACAAATCCACGGGAAAATAAGTCGAATTTAATCTCGTCGACTTTCTTCCAAATCAGGTTTTTACACTTGACACACGGGCATCGCATCTTCCCGTTCGGATCATCCGTATGTTCTAGTGCTTTGTTCAAGAAATCTGACACCCCTACACGATAAGCTACGACTAATCCCCTCCTATCACTAGGTATCCTACGGAACATCCAACTCCGGTCGGCTGACATTTTTAACTACACAGAAGACGGATTCAGTTAATTTGGAAATTTATGCATAAATTAGATTTACCCCGTATCTCCACTCTACAGGACATGGATAAGGCTTCTATCCCGTTATTGAATGTGTCTTGTCACTAGTGCAAACACAATGAGTACGTTTCATGAATTTTAAGAAAATTTCGGCAGCACCTCCCCATGGTCTCCAAGCACACGAAATAGACTATGATAACTTAATCTGCTCTCAATGCGCTAGGAGAACATATAGAGATAACAGTCAAAAAATCCTCAAAATAACAAAAACGTACTGTTTCGTATTGGCACCGGCCTAAGTGAGAGACGTAACATCCAATACTGTTCGACATTCCCTACTATTAAGTGAATGTCAAACGGGTTTCTAAGTTTATTAAAAATTGTGACAAACTAAGCAAATGCTACTTAGTTTATTTTGCCAATGATGATAAACTAAGCAAGTGGTACTTAGTATATGAGAATTGTTATTTGGAATCTATAGAGACTACTTGAGTCGGCAATCCGACAAAAAAGGGTTGTAGTTCCTATTTATGTCCTATACTCGAATAATAAAGTTAATTGAATTACTGCAGACATTCTTCACTGTTCCATCATAACATATGACAACATCCCGAAGGAGTTCCATTAAGCTATTGAACAAAGTTTCAGGTTAAGCAACCCTCTAAATGAACGAACGATCACTTCTCAGCTAGGAATGAATCATCTCCCCATACGAGTCCAATTCATTCCTAGCAAAGAAGTGAACGTTCGCTCATCTAGAGGGTTGCTTAACCTAGAACTTTGTTCAACAACTTAATGGCACTCCTTCTGGATGTTACCATCTGTTATGATGGAACAGTGAGGAATGTCTGCAGTAATTCAATTAACTTTACAATTCGAGTATAGGACACAAACAGGAACTACGACCCCTTTTTTCTTAATTGCTGTCGAGGAACCGGTTGGAGTACTATATATTACCTGTAACTGCTATGTCGAAACCTGTATACAAGAAAGAGTACATATATGTACGGAGAGTATTATTGCATTTATTAATTGAAAATTGTGGCAAACTAAGCAAATGCTACTTAGTTTATTTTGCCAATGATAAACTAAGTAAGTGATACTTAGTTTATGAGAATTGTTATTTCGAATCTATAAAGACTACTGTTCGACATTCACTCTTATTTGTCAAACGGATTTCTAAGTTTCATATTATAGTACATATATGTATATATATACATATAATACTTAATTATTGAGTTTATTAAAAATTATGGCAAACTAAGCAAATGCTACTTAGTTTATTTTGCCAATGAAAAACTAAGTGCTACTTAGTTTCTGAGAACTATTATTTAAAATATATATGAAGACTACTATTAAATTATTTTATCTTATTTTATAAAATTGTATTGTATTTTATAAAATTTAATTGTATTTATTATTATATTTTATTGTATTGTATTTTATTTTGTACTATAATATATAATATAATTTTTGATTATTTTATTATATTAAATTAAATTCATTTTTTTACTTTATTAAATCAGATTAAATTTATTATTATGTTTTAATATATTTTATTTCGTTTTGTATTTTAGAAATTTTAAATTAAATTCGTTAAATTTAATTTTATGTTAAATTAATTTAATTAAATTAAATTTATTTAATTTAGTTTATTATTATTATTATTATTTATTTTATTTTATTTTTTATTTAATTTTATTATTTTAATTTAATTTATTTTAATTTTTTTATTATTAAATTAAATTTATTTTATTGTATTGTATTATTATATTTTATTGTATTTTATTTGTATTGTATTATATATTTTTAAATATTATTTATTAAATTAATTTATCTATTAAATTAAATCAAATTTTAGAATTGAATAATTCTGACAGAAATTCTGTCAAGAATTCTGTTAAAAATAACAAATATACCTACATCAAACATCATCATCACACTTACTGAATAACTGATAACATAAATTAACATGTGTATATACTCAATACCAAACCCAATTCAAAACACATAATTTATCAGTCCCAAAACTAAGCAAAAAATATATATATCAGTCCCAAAACTGATGACAAAGCAAAATATATGTATTCAAATTAATAGAAACACAAAATCAAAACATATATGTAACAGTCCCAAATATAACTCCTCGATCAGTCCCAATTCAAATTACATAACTCCTCATCAATTAACAATATCACAAAATTCATACATTATAATACCAAAATTCCAGTGATATCAATCTAAAAACAAAATAAATTTATACCAATTGCACATTATAATACCAAATTCATACACAAATTTCATACACAAATTTCATACTACTAACATATAATATATACTCAATACCTGGAAAATTAGGAGAGAACAGAGTCGGTAACCGGCAGTAGTGGGTGGTGACCGGCGGCAGTGCATGGGTGGTGACCGGCGACAGTGTGTGGGTGGTGGGTGAGGGTGGTATCGGGACAGGGGGTCAGGGGTCTGGGGGAGAGGGGTGGCGGTACGTGGGGTAGGGGGTTGGGAGTGGGGGGTACCCTGAGGATGGATACCGGTGGGGTAGGGTACCAGGACGCACAGGGGGTGGGGAGACCGGGGGAGAGGGGTGGGGGTACCGGGACAGGGTGGGGGTGGGGGGACCGGGGGAGAGGGGGTTGGGAGTGAGAGGAATGAGAGAAAGAGAGAGTAGACTAGTATTTAGAGAGAGAGAGATGTGAAAATGAGAGGGCGCTGGAGAAGAAGAAGCATTTTTTTAGGTTTATTTTTGACGGAAGTTCCGTCGGGTGTAGGTCCCTCGAAATTATCTTAAGGCCGACGGCTAGTCTCTCGGAAATAACCCTAGTTCCGTCGAGGTTATATTTGGCGCTGGCGGGAATTTTGGCGCCACCAGTGGATCCCTACTTCTAACGGAATTCGGTCAAAAATAAACTATTTTCGAGGGACATATGTCCAACGAATTATTCCCTCGAATATATACTAATTTCGACGGAATGTAGTGCGTCGGAAATACTTCCATCGGAATTAGCCTCTTTTCTTGTAGTGTAAACCCACTTACTTGCTCACAAAGAAAATCAATTCTTTTTTATCTTGGATTCTATCTCATGGGTAAGGACCCACACCCAACATTACGATGCATCATCGAGCAATGTCCAGATCTCCTTTGACTTCACCAACCCCATGTGGTGTAGAGAGCTTGATTTTGAAATGGGATATGAATGTCATCACGTGCAACACTGCCAATGTTATTCGACCAAGTATAGCATTGTACGAAAGATCGACTTGAACCACAAAACACTTCACATTCACCTAGACTTGTTGGAGAGTTGTGTCGAAAGTGACTAACAACTTGATAGTTCCGACCACATTTATCTGATCATTACTGAACCCATACAAAGGAGCCTCTTGTCCAACCACCATCTTCCACCACTCCAGATCCATCCTTTAGTAAAGAATATCCACTAAAGACCTGTGCCAATCTTGTCCACAGGCTCGACCTGTGCCAAAATGACTAGTGCCCCTTTATGTGGTTCCATCGTGTCAGGTGGGTAATCCTCGTCAGAGAAAGACATTACAATGTTAGGGTAAGGTTGATCCCTTCTTACTAGTTGTTTGGACACCGTTAAAATGGAGTCCAATGAGTCTCAACGCTTTTTGCCCGTCACATTCCCACCGAACCTCTTATAATAACATCCACCACCCGGCGGATGAGTAAATCTTGGTCGGGTATTCGATCCCTACGACGTTCTCGATCATCAACTTCATATCTCCGTTCTGACCCTTGTCAACCTACAATGTAATAGACCAGATCTCCATTTTGGGCCTTTTCTTAAATAATGTTCTTGAGCTGTCAACATGCCTAAGCTGAATGTCCCATGTTTTGATGATACTGGCATAATAAGGTTTGATCTCTTCTCGATGTATGGTTGCTGACTGGGCAGGGTTCAAGGAATGGTTTATCTCTGATCTCCTCAAGGATCTTCACCCGATCAGTGTTAAAAGGAGTATAGACCTTATTGAAAATTCAATCATGGAACGGAGGTCGGCTGTTTCCCTCGGGTTCATTGTTGGTCTCCTTCCTCGACTGTGTTTCTGGTTTAGGATCATAACTCCTATCCCGATCCTAATCTCGAGGTCTATCCGTCCTGCGCAACTGTTGCTTAAGGCTTCTCATAGCATCATCCATAGCAATGAAATTCTTTGCCCTATCATATGCTTCGAATAAATCCTTCAGAGGATTGAACATGATGTCTTTTAACAGTTTTCAAGATTTTTTTGTGTCCAATCTAATAGTAAAAAACCCGAGCGCCTAAGGTACGTTAAGATACATCACTGTACCAACCACCTCTTTAAACCTCTTCACTTATTGGCTCACACTCTCGTTTGGTTGTTGTTTTATTTGTTTAAGGGAAACTGTCAATTTTCCCCTTCTCCTGTTGCTCCCAAATCAGTCATGGAACTTGTCGCAAAACTCCTGCCAAGATCCGATAGAATTAGGTGATAACTGTGACGGCCCTAAAATAGGTATACATCACCTATTCTGAGTCGCCAAATACATGGTACAGAATACAAATACAATCTTTAATATACCACAAGAGAGCTGTGAGTTTCAATACAAATACTGTCTTCTAGACAATACCCACTCTCAGAATAAATCCTCATTATATTTATTATCACACTATTTAACAGAATAGTGAGGACTACTAATACTATCATCTGATCCATCACTCCGTTCCCCGACTCGTCCCAGCTATATTCTTATTTCCTGAAGAGAACAGTGAAAGAAAGTGTGAGCTCAACTAGCCCAGTAAGAAATATTATGACTAAGATAATGTAAAATAAATTATCATTAGTCTTCAACGATGTTAAACTGATAAAATACAATAGACATCAAGTTTAACTGCAGCGGATCAAGCAATCCATTAAAAGAGTCAAGTAGAGAATAAAATCTACTATCTTTTAAGATTTAAAAGGTTTTTCATGACTTTTATCGCTGAAACTCAGCTTAATAAATAATCCACATCATCCCTGCATTACGACCAATGATATTCATTAGTATCACAACCACAAATTATCCATGCATCACAGCCAAAGATATTCGTGTATTCATCAATGGTCATGATCATGCCAACAACTATCCATCAATACACTACGGCCAATGAGGACTTTTACCGCATCATTTGTAACATTACGGTCATGATTATACCGAATAATCTCTGGTCATAATCATACCAAGTCCATCTATGCATTACAGGCCACAGATGACTTTCAACATAATATAAACATGAGGATGATGACAATGATATAAGAATTCAATAAAACAAGTTCAAGAATTAATTTATCTAGGAACTAATAACGTCCAAATTGTCAACATGATACTGCTTTGTAGAGTAAAATTCAAGAATGCTTAGAAGAATATTTCCATGAAAAGATACTGGATGAAGCGCAAATATCAAGGATATTCCACTAATTTCATGGAGTATAGAAGTCAAAACTTTAACCAATTGAGTATAATAACGAATGGAATAATAAAAGAATTCACCATGCATGCGGTACTTCGCATAAACAGGTTATTCCAACAGAATAATAAGTAACGGAACCAGGTCAGGCGAAATTCGCACCGACAGGATGTTCCAACAGAATAATAAAGACGGAACCAGGTCCGGCGTAAAACGCACAGACAAGATATTCCAACAGAATAATAATAAAGACGAAACCAGGTCCGACATAAAACGCACAGACAGGATATTCCAACAGAATAATAATAAAGACGGAATAATAGAAGAATGTCACCAAGTATAGGGTAGTCCGCGTATACTGGTTATTCCAGCAGAATAATAAATAATAGAATAACAGAAGTTCTCTTCATGAATACAAAAGAAATAATACCCCTTACCGTAAAAGAAACTGGATATAGGAAAAGAAAGGTAACAGACTTCTCTTTTTCTTTCTCTCTATAATTTCTCTCTAAAGTTTCAGTGAATTCGTAATAAATAATGAATGAATGAGCTTCTATTTATAGAAGAATGAAAAAGATACTATGCAATAAAATATTCTAATAAAACGAAAACTTAAATAAAATATATTATATATATATATATATATAATACTTATATATATATATATATATATATATATATATATTAACAACTTTTTATACAATATATATAAATAATATCCACCAGCCATCACCCGTGAACATCATTTGGAACAAAACTCCCAGCAATTCAATTTTTCACATATGGGCCCCACATGTGGGCCCACCTTTATTATATAAAATAACTTTCTACTGATTATTTTTAAAAATGAGTAAGTGGGGGGTCCAAATAATACGCCAATATTTACAACAAATACTATAGCAATAATTGAACAAAATTGAGTGACTTTTCACGTAAGCATCAATAATCAATACCGTGTGCTACTGTGCATGTAAGACCCCGAATTTTATGAAATAAAAGTATTCAATTTTTCTTATAATTACTATTCAGTAAATGGTTAAATTGATAAAAGTTAAAGTTAAGGGTGATATATAAAATTTTTTTCAAAATACGCAAGTGGTTATAAAATATTCATTGTTGTCGGGGAATTTTAGTTTAGTCGTGAAATATTCTTTCTGTCGGAGAATATTCGTACGACGGCGCAGCCATTTATGGGCCCCATAACGGAATAACTGTCGAATGAAGAAAACGACAAATTTGAGTTTTTTTAAATAACGGCGTAGTTGTTACCGTTAACACTGTTGGAATACCCGGTGGTTAAAATACAGTAACACACGGTATTGCACTAATTATTGATTCTTACGTAAGAAGGCACTACTCAATAATTGTTACAGTAGTTACTGTTCAATATTTTATTTTATTGATTCAATAATTGTTGCGTTGATATTTTATATTATTGTTATTTCAATAATTATTGTTGCACAGTACTTTCCATTAACAGATCAATAATTCATATTATTTGAATAATATTATTAGATAGCATTATTGGCAATAACTAGAAAGTTCTGTCCAAAGAGAGGTTTGGTCACCAAATTGCGCGTAAATAAGAAGAAATCCTTATCGAAAAGTCCCCTCTTTCCTGAAAACTGTCTGGTTGTCATTATCATGATTCTGTAATATTATTTGTGAATAATTAATTATTGAGTTATATGATAAAGAAATATTTATTTGATGCGGATATAAATGATGGATTTATTTATGTGATTATAAGTGAAGGAGTTAATGTTGAGGTGTTTTATCAGTATTTTATCGGATTGGAGGTATTAAAAGATCAAATCAGTGTTCTTACAGCTTTATTGTGTGAGTTATAATTTTTAATCTGACCGTTGGATCGTTGTAATTTTTAGATATGTTATACATATATAAGTTGAGTATATGTTCACAAATTTTGAACCGTTAAAAATGAACGAATAATTTGTTATGAATTTTAAGAGGTGACTGATTTAGAAATTAGGTTTATAAATAATTTTGGTGAAAAATTCTAGAAATGGGTGGGCCCCATTTTTGGTTGGTGAGAAATATGCTGGAATTTTTATTCAAATGTGATGGGTGGGAATAGTATCAGGTAAAGTCATCAGGTAGCAGGTCAAGTCTGCTTCGGCATGCTAACATTTTCCTATAAATAGAGGGCTAAGTTAGAATTGAAAATCACACCAGAAACATAAGCTTTCTCTCTTTCTCTCTCTATATTATCGAGCGTATTTTGTGAGTATTTAGATACTTGGTGAGTTGCTATTCATCAGTGCAAGTTTTCTTCAACGTCATATCCGATATCCAGTCAGAAGTACTGCTCTTTTGAGGTAAAGGATAGTAAGGGATTGTAAGGGTTATTATGTTTTTCAGTTTTATAATTTTTCTGACCTTCAAAAATTCTAGAAAAATTTGAAATGATAATTTGATGAGTTTTTTAGATTGTGTCCAAAAATGGCGATTTTTGGATGTATAGATTAAGAGTTATAAATTTTATGAAAAAAGACTATTTTAAAAGTAAACCCTTATAACTCCTTGTGGTTAACTCCAAAATTAGTAAAACTTTTTATTGGGAGTACATGTATATAATAGAAGTATACTCTATAAATTTTGAAATTTTTGGATAAAAGTATAATTTATGATAAATGTCTAAATATTCGACTGTTTTGGCCATATGAAAAATAGTAAATGATTTTTAAAAATTCTGAGAAAAATATATGTTCAATATGGAACTATATTCTGCTAAATCTCAGAAAAGAAAATTTGTTTGTACTGATTTGATATTTTTTATGAAAATATACTAGTTATGAGTAAATAAATTAAATATGTTATGTGAAGTAAGAAAATTAAAAAATAGGATTTTATGGCTTGAGAATCCTATATGAGGTATATGCAGATTTTTGATGAGGATTTTGATTATTAGTGATGAAATCTTATGAATTTAGAATTTTAGGATGATTAAATGCATTATTTAGTAAAGTGTAAACAATTAAAATAAATTGTTTATAAGTTTAAGAAATGTTATTTCAATATCATTATACCGAAACATTGGTATAGATTTTATTGTAGAATTTCTACCTTTTTATGTCGAATTTACTATTTATGAGTTACTATTTACGAAATTACTATTCATGAGTTACTATTCACGAGTTACTATTCATGACAAAATTGGTTTCTTTTTCTAACCAAATTATAGTTGATTTATGAATATTACTCTTGAGATTAAATCTAGATGTTTTGATTATATTGATTTTACTATTATATATAACATTTTTATAACCCTAATAATGATATTTCTCTTTGACTTGAGTGTAAAGATGGGTAGATTTTTGGTATGATCATGACTATGGGTTCTCTTTGGCCAGTAGTGCAAAGTTGAATTGTTGACTGGTATGATCATGACCATTGAATTTATAATTGAATATCTTTAGCTTAAGTGCAAAGGTGAAATGATCAACATGATTATAATTATTGTTTATATAAATTCTGAAATGATTATATATTTCTTTGAGATATTAATATATTTGGCATGTAGTGCAAATATGAACTGTTGATGAATATATTTGGCATGTAGTGCAAATATGAACTGTTGATAAATATACTTGGCCTGTAATGCAAATATGAACTGTTGAGGAATATTTTTGGCCTGTAGTGCAAAGATGAATTGTTGATGAATATCTTTGGCCCGTAGTGCAAAGATGACCTGTTGTTGAATATCTTTGGTCTGTAGTGCAAAGATGGTCTGTTGATGAATATCTTTGGTCGTAGTGTAAAGACAAAATTGTTAGTATGATTATAAACAAGAACTGTGATTTGGTATAACCATGATCTTTGATATTTCAGGTAAAGACATGTGATAAAAATTATCTTCGTCCTAGATGCGAAGAGTAATTTAGAATTACAATTATGATTATGAGTTATTCATATAATTGTGAAAAGGAACTGTTGATTAATGTTACAGGGATAAAATATTGTTTGTGGACTTTTAATGTGGAGAAGATAATAGACTTTATGGTATATTTGACTCTTCTAATGGATTACTCGTTCCGCTGCAACTATGGTTGAAAATTTTTATCATCTACCATATGTTCTAAATCTCTGATTTATTACTGTTGAAGGCTATTGATAATTTATTTATCTTTAGTCATGATATTCTTTACTGAGCTAGTTGTGCTCACCTTTCTGTTTCAAAATTCCTTTCAGGTAATACGAGTGTAGCTGGGTCGAGCGGAGGTAACAGGGGAATAGAACGGCGGTCATCATTTAGTAGTTATATTTGATGAATCCAATAGGGTGAGGCGAACCCAACGTTGCAAGGGTGTTTTGCCACTATCATACAAGATGTCTAATGTCATACAACCTCGAGTCATTATAAGACAGGGTTGTGCACATCCACTTGCTGAGTATATTTACGAGCGCTACCTATATAATATTGGTGTTTGTTTGAAGTATAATTCACGATTAGAGACAGTGGAGATAATGATATGTCAAGAGAAGACTCACCATTGGAAAGACTATGATAGTAATCTTCTTGTTTTTCTTTGGGGTCTATTAGGTCAATCAAGGATAATTCTGTGGACATATGATATCTATCATAACCTGGAAGCATGGCCTCCCATGTACGAAGGTTTTCTTGAGCACTTCCCAAAGATTCTAATTTCTAAAATAATTTTTGACTATACCTTTATGTAGGTATCACTGTGAGGTGCTATCCACTGATGGGACATTTGTCATATTACAGTTGGGACACGAGTTACAGTTGGTATATATTTGTATCCAAACTCACAGTATTGTGTTGTCTTATTTTACGCGACAAGTGTTTTAATAAAGTTGTATTGGTTTCTGTACCATGTATTTGGCGACTCAGAATGGGTGATGTATACCTATTTTGGGGGCGTCACAGTGCAACTACGCGTATTACTGTACTTTTAACACCGGGTGTTTCAATAGTTAACGGTAAAACTTCCGCCGTTATTTTTATAAAGTATTTTTGTCGTTTTCTCAATCCGACAATAATTCCGTTGTGGGGTCCACCAATGATTGTGCCGTTGTACGAATATTCCTTGTTAAAACGAATATTCTCCGACCAATCGAATATTATATAACAACTTGCATACTTTACAAAATTTATAAATATTACCCACAACTATAACATTATATCAATTTTACTCTATAATATTCAAAAATTATATTTATAAAAAATTCATCTTTATTTATAAAAGTTGGGGTCTTACAATAACAAAGTCATCCACAACCGGGCTCTTTTTTTCAAGGTGGTAACAGACATCTGACAACGAGCAACATCTGAGTGTTCATAGTAATGCATGAGACGATCATACATGTGGGTGTTATCGTAGGGATCACTTATTCCATTATATGTCTCCAGTAGCGTCATCTTTTTAATCAGATTGGTCCGAACCTGATCAATTTCTAATGTAAAGGGAGACTTCGGGTCAATCGGTAACTCATTTACCTAGGTTGCCGTTGATATCTTCTGTTCTAACTATAACAGTTTCTGCATGATGGGATCGGGTATCTCCCTTGGGGGAGGATCCTCTATGCTGATCTCTCCAATACTCTAGAGAGGTGACTTGTTAACGTCGTTCAGACTGTATCCGTCCCTCATCAGGGTCCCGAGAGTGTGGCCTGTTGTTGTTGAATCCTTTTAGAGAACTTCCTTATCGATGTGATCTAGATAAGCTCTATGGTATAGACTCCCGACGTCCGTGCCGACCCGGGGAGACTTCTCATTCTCCTTCCAATTCGTTCAACTGTGTATCCCATTCTTCTTGTTGGAGGCACATTGTCTCCAAAGCCTACTTCGCCTGTTGGATTTTGCACATTTGTATTAACTCACATCTGCCCTGTCTCTCTTGCTCTCGATCTCGCTCTTGGCGAGAGTGTGTTTGAGACTGATTGTTTGCCCCACAACTGTAGGGATCAAGAGTCTTCTGACTTGTAGAGAATAGTTGTCGTCGAATCGGAGTCGACTGAGCCTTTGTTAGGACCATAACGGGGTTCTTGGGCCCGAGCCTATCTTTAACTGACTTACGCACTTGTGTTGTCGGATTGACCGAAGACCTCTCCTGGTCAAAAATCACCTTCCCTTTGCCCGCCATTTGTTTAAAAGTAGATTGGTGATTGTGAAAAATAATACTAAAACAAACCCTCCTTCTAGTGCCAATGTTAACGCAAAAATTTGTCCGCTGGTTGAATCATCAAACAACGAACTTAAACCTGCACAGTGAGCAAACAATCACACCAAAAAGCTTGACGGTCGGGCCCGCAAAGGGATAGCTCCGGTGTGAGAATAAATACATATCAAAAAAGCTAATAATAAAAGTATGTAATTACTTTAATGCGTAAAATTGACAAAATATCCGTATACCTAAAATTGTATTATGACCATATATTTATAGCTTGATCACAGCTCCCCCTACATGCCCATCTCTTAATTGGACTACGAGTCCCGTGTAATGATAACTAACTGCCAATCCCCTGAATGAATAGAATTTGATTTCTTTAAAAATAAAAAATCATATAGGATACGAAAGTCATAAGTCAACTTCAACAGTAAAACCTCTAAAATATCAAATTCTCTACTTTAATATTCTACCACGTTACATGAGTCCCCCAAATCTTCCAAATCCATCAAACTACACTACACCAGGGTTTCAGCGAAATGGATGAGCATAAAATTGAATGTGAAATGGGCCGGGTGGAACTGGAGTATCAGAAATTAGTTCTTATGCTTCATCCCTCCTTATATTTGAATTTTTACAAATCAGATTTTAAGGAAAACAAAAAAGAAATGGAAAAAAACACTTTAAACTTTAATGTAAGATTCGATTTGGTATATTTAGTATCCATATGACTGCTAAGAAGATTCTTCTAACAAAATTAGTCAACTACAATTATTGTTAGAATTTAAGCCTAAATTAATATAAGTATCATTAATTATTTATAATAATTCTACATATTAATATGTTTTATTCTATAAATAGATTAAATTAAGTATTTAAAAACTTAAATTTATGAAGTAATGAATGAGACATTGACTTCCAAATATTACCCTTAAAAATAATAAATGATAATAAATATATGTGGGAAGTAAAGTCCCACATCATTTAAGAACGAAAGAATTAATAGGTTTATATATACATAAAGTTGCTCTTGGGTTTGGGCCCCAAGGGGTATCTTACTTTTGTGAAAAGGAAAAGACCTAGTCAAGACTTGGTTCGAACTCACACGCGCCGCCGACTAACCGGGCTGGGCTCGCAATTCGTGGATCTAGGTCTTTGTATATAATTTATTTTATTTTATTTAGTTCTATTATTAAAACTGTGTCGTTTTGATCTTCTT